>PITA01000616.1:0-254964 GCA_004023965.1 Spilogale gracilis
TATCCGACATATGGAAGAAATGTAAGAATTCTCTGCATATATTCATCAGATTCGAGGCTCAAATCATGATAAAACATCTGGCTGGACATTCAGAGGTTGTACAGGAGCAGACGGTTCTTTCTGATGAGAGGCTGTCCCCAGTACTGCGGGCCGTTCAGTGCCTACTAAACACTAAATATGTATGCTGCAAGCCCCTCGCTGAAACAAGCAATACATAACCCCTTCTACTCCTGCAGCCTGAGACACGCGCGCACACACACACACACACACGCACACGGGCTCGCTCTCTCATGCTTCCTGATGGCCTTCGGCAGGGGTGACACCCAGGGAATATGATCTGAGAGGTTCAGATGATTCCCTCTGTCCTCATTTTTCAACCCCGCACTCATGCCCAAGGTCCTCCCCAGAAACACACTGGTCTCAGTACTGTTCAGCCGGGTCCTGAAGGATTAGGGTTTCAAAAGTTACCTATTAAAATGCAAATGTCCTTGGCTGAGCTCAGGCCTCCCGTCCTTATCTGCTAACAGCCTAAAGGGATTCCTTTCAGAGAAGGCTGTTTCCATTTTTTAACTGTGTAATTCTGTAAGGAAGCATAAAATAAACTGAGCTATACTACACAGACTTGAGGGTCAACCTCCAGATGGGTTTCTCTGTGTCAAACAAGCCTGGGAGCATCCCGTGAGCCCCCAGAATGGGCCCACCTGGCCTGCGTGTGCCCCCCGTGTCTACCGCTAGTATTCCCAGCTCTTTCCCAGCCATGCGGTGGGTCCGTCCCTGCTGCTCTCCAGTCCAAAGGCTCCTTACGGAGCAATGACACAGTAAGTCACATACACGGCTTTAGTTTCTGCCAGCCTCTGTCTACACCTTTCACTGTATCAATAACTCATTTAATACAACAACAGGTACTATCATCGAATCCCTTTTCACCTGAGATGGGGCTGAGGCACAGAGACACGGAGGAACGGACCAGGAGCCACACAGCATTAGTGATCTGAGCTGAGAATGAAAGTCCCCAGCCTGCTCAGTGCATGCACTTGTAATCTCTGTGAAATATGCATAGAGAATAACGTAGTTTTATTCTTTAGGTTTTAAAATTTAATGCAATAGTGTGACATTTTATATATATATATATATATATATATATATATATATATATATATATATATTAATCACCACCATTCCCTCTGAGAATCTTCCTTAGCAGCCTTATAATTCTGTTCTCCCCACTCGGAAGGAGAAGTCAGTTCACCTCAACTGATCTGTGTCTGCTGGAAGACAGGAGGGCAAGTTGGAGGCCCTCTGGGTCTCTGGGCTGGAACACAACATTTATAAGCGAAGCTTCTGGTGAGTTAACTTGAGCTCACCCCGTGGCTCAGATTGTTCCCCAACTACAAGAGGCCACGGACACGCCTCATCTGCAAAGCGACTGGCTAGTTATGCATCTCAAAGACACGAAGCTCAGTCAGTGGTCCAGCCCCGAGGGGTGTCGGGAGACCTATTCAAGGACTTTGTCTGTCATTTACAGTTGTAGGGAACACCCAAAAACCATAACACTAGTTAGGAAATCTTTTCCCCAGTCTACTGCACTTTTATGACCCTGTACCTGACCTCTGCCCTTTGACCACTGGCAACCTTTAACTGGATATCCAGTTGGACTCACCTATAGACACATATTAGCTCTTGCTATATCACTAAATATAAAACTCAAATAGTACTGTCAACTTTGAATTTGAGCAATAGCTTGTTTTACTAAAATCAGGTACTAGAAATGTGTTTTGTATCTGGTCTCCATTCAAATCCATTATTTCTGTGAAAAATTCCACTGACTGTCCCTTCCATGTGAGAAAGAAGTAAGTCTCTAAAGATGAAAGGGAAAGATCGTCTCTGGGATTCTCTCCTGATGTCCCATTTTTCCTTTTTTGCGGGGAAGAATCTCTGTCCACACCCAAAGTTGTGCCTTCTGTAAGGCCAGCCCTATCTTCTGGTCAGTGGTATCCACTTGGGGAGCCCGGGAGCTTGCATTTGTTTCTTTTGGATCCATCCAAAGTAGGCAACAGTTCATGTCAAAACAAGAATAAAAGAAGTAGTAAAGCCACCGCCTTTATTGGGAAACTCCAGCAGGCCGCCAGCACCCACTGTTGAGGACTCCTCCCTGAGCAGACAGACTCCTGTCCTGGTGGCAGAAAAAGCTGACAACTTCCTGGACCTTAAGAATCTAGATTAAAAGACAAAAATCTCTCTCTCTTCTCTCTAGGCACATCTATGAAATACACAACGAATATGAAACTGTGCCAACAGCGCTGCATGGCTAGGGACTGAGACGTCATCTCGTGACCCCAAGACAAGAAACTGTAGCTAGCACAGGTGAGCCTAGACCAGTGATTGTCCACCTGTGGGGTACAGATCCCTGGGAATGCAGGCAGTCGTCACGCAGAGCCCCCCCATGCAGGTGCCCTGTGAGCACATGGTGTAGGTGGGCTGGATGGGCATCATACGGAAGTGGTTGTGAGCACAGGTTGTTTAGCAAGACCACGTAGTTTCAATCTTAATTCCTCCACTGGGCAGGTGTGTACCTGGACAAGTCACCCAACTTCCTTGTGTTTTAATTTCCTCGTTCTCAAACCATACAAAGTTGGTGGGACCAAAACAAATTAGTCGTGTGGCATACTCAGCCCTGCATCGAGTCCCCAGGGGTCATCAGTGTTGGTGGGGCACAGTCACAAGGGGAGCAGACAGTTACTTGGATTACACATCTTTCACATCCAGTTTCATAGGGACCTTGCCATGTGCTGGAGAACACGAAGAGGAAGAAGCCAACACATTGACCCTTCTGTCTGCTTTTAATTTGGGGGAAGAATGTACAGGACTCTACTGGCACACCAACCCGTCATTCCAGGGTACCAACTCGTTCCTCTGGGTACCTGTGGTTGTGTCCCATGCGGATGGTTTCTTCTTCCTGATGTTGACATAGTTATTTTTGGTTTTGTTTTAGGGGTGGATGCACAGGGTGCTTTGGTTTGCTTTTTGAGCTTTAATGAACTGCTTCTGTTGAATCGGTGAAATCTTGGCTCTCACCACTGCCAAGACTCTGCCTCATTTCAAGGGCGGACACTGAAGCAACAGCCTTAGGGCGGTGATGCAAACTACAATGGTCTCTGTCGCCCCAAAGACTGTACTCTCCCCCCACCAGGAGACAGGACCTCTCAATGGGCCCCACCCTACCTCCCACTCAAGTAGGAGGCATTTGGACAGCACAGAGTCTTAGGAGAAAGTTCTCAAAGAGCCCACTTGAGTTCTGGGAAGGTGTTTGTCTCTGAAGGACAGTGTCATTGTAGGATCATGGTCGGGAGAAAGGACTGTCCCCAGAGCGCCCTGGACAAAGTCACAAGTGGTGAAGTACAGCTGTCTCTTTCAGGATCTTGCTATTCAACCACTGCCTTCCAACAGCACCCCGAAAATGGCATGTGCCCCACCTCTTTCTCCTGCTCCCCACCCCTGTTGAACAACTTGTGTTAATTCTTCCGTTATCACGCTCTCTTATCATGATAACAGAGAGGAGTGAGATCGCTTACGTAAACAACACTATACCAGTTATCACACAAGAGTAGGTGACCAACTGCCTTAACCTGGTTGAAATGTCTATATCTCCTAAGAGTCTTTAGTAATCACTGGCAATAAAGGAGGGAAAGATATCTTCTACAGACCAGATGCAGTGCAATACATTTTATGTATTTATTAACTTCTTACGCCTCATCCTAAAGCCGTGATCTCGATGCCATTATTGCCCTAAGTTACAGGTGAACCTTAATGACATAAATGTGGGGAATGTTTGAATTCAGATCTTTAAATACAAACAGCTTGCGTTTTTCAAAATAACTTGCTGCTTTCTTTAAAGATCTGTCCCTAAACCACTGAGTGGCCTGAAACCAGTCACCAATCTTTCTTATCTGGAACTTCTTATTTATGGATCATTGCAGCTCCAAATTCCCGAGCACCACAGAGACCAGCGGTTTTAGGTCTTCCTGTGGAGGAACTTCATGTTCAAGTCAGTAGATTCACTCCCCAGTCTGTGCGGAAAAGCATGGTGAGACAGAATGAGGCCTTACTTAACCTCATACTGCCCTGCCTACTTCAGATTTTTGGCAAAGACCAAAGAGAATAAATGCCACCTGCGAAAAAAGAGATTATGCTGAGTGAAATTAGCCAAGTAGAGAAAGTCAAGTATCACATGGTTTCACTTACTTGCGGTGCATAAGGGGTAATGTAGAGGACAGTAGGAGAAGGAAAGGAAATGGGAAGGGGGGTAATTCAGGGAAGGAAATGAAACATGAGAGACTTTGGACACAAACAAACTGAGGGACTTGGAGGGAGGAGGTGGGGGGATGGGAGAGCCTGGTGGTGGGTACTGGGGGCACCTATTGCATGGACCACTGGGTGTGGGGCACGGGCAATGATCTTGGAACACTGAAAAAATAAGATAAATTTAAAGTAAAAAAAAAAAGAAGCCTCATGAACGGTACTGACTGTAGAATCTGTGGCACTATCATCTCTAGCATCGCCGTCAATACCAAATCCTGGGGGAAGGTGACCAGCTCCCGCCCAGAGCTAAAACATGGAAGAGCCAAAAAGAACTAGAGTAGGTTTAGAGGAAGGACGGCCATGCCGGATGATTAGAAACATAAAAATGGGTAAAAGGTGGGAAAGGAAATAAATTATAGAATAGACCCAAATCCCTGTAAGTTATGGTCTAACATCCGTCGTCCTGTGTTGGGAGACAAGACCCAGCGGAAGAGAAGGGGTCTGAAAAGAGCCCCAGTTTGGATGCTGGATCCTCAGGGAGTAAGAAGAAAACATGTAGATCGGTGGGCTGGTGAGCCAGCAGGAAATTAGGGAACTAGAGGTTGGGCGGTTCCTGACAACCACAACCGAATTTCAGCCCTTGCCGGCCCGGCCGGGAGGGCACTAGCAGGTAACCGTGCAGTTGCCCAATGAGGCTCCATTCTGACTATTATTGCCAGACAAGGCCAACCTAGGCGCAGCTGATGAGTTAACCAGATAGGACACAAAAAACACTTCCTTCTCCTTTTCGGCTTCAAGTCTATTTTAGGGCTTCAAGTCTCCAGTCCAGTCGGTACTTGGGGGCTGCGGAGGAGATGCCTATTCCCATGGGAGGCCCCGCCCTGCTGTGGATGGTGCTGCCGATCTTCTGTAAGTAGGCATCAGTGACACCACTGTACCCCGGAGTGGCCAAGATGGCTCTGTGGAGCAGCTGGGGTAGGAACGCTGACAGTTTTCATGGTGACTTTCCTAGGGTCCGTGCAAACCATGGGGCATCTCCCAGGGACTCGGTAGTGGACACAAGCGGGAGAGCAGAGCAAGTCAGGCTGAGCAAGACTTAAGGGGGAGGCAACCCGAAATCCTGTCCTTGCAATCACTCTGGCATCTCCCAGAGGGCACGGGAGGGAGGACAGAGGAAGGACAGAAGTTCTCTCTGTCCCCGGGTCAGGTTCCTGAGACGATGCTTGGCCTTAAAACTCCATGGATGTAGACCTCATCACCATAGTCAGATCCCTTTCCTGGAGAGTCCCAGAAGGCTGGGCGTAGCCACTAACTTATCTTCTCTGGACTTTTGCAGCTCCACCTGGTCTGTCTGCAGGTGCAGGTGAGTGACTCCTCCCTCCTTGCTCTGTCAGCCTCAACACGCCTGGGTGCGGCTCCCCCTCCCCCCCGCTGCTCCCCTTCACCCCATCTCCTCTGCTTTCTAATGACCAAGCATCTGCTCCTCCCTGTCCAACCCGAGTCCCACTTCTACCCTGCCTGTCTTCCTTCTTTCCCCCATTTGACAGCTTCAAAAGAACCACCTCCTTCTCTTGAGGCACCCCACAGCATCGTATGCAACCACCATGTCTGTGGAACATCTGAACACCCAAGTGCCACCCAGGGTGCCACACAGCTTCATTCAATCCCAACCTCAGCAGCAGCATCTTAGTACGGTCATCATTTTGTAGTTGAGGCTTTTATCCCATTAAGAGCCTTGCTGGAGGTCTCACAGCTAGCCAAGGGCCAGCTTCTAACACAAGCCCTTTGGGTCCAAGTCTAGCTCCGTTTTGGCACTCTTCCTCCTCACCACCTGCCACTTCCTAGCCTTTGCTCAAATCTATACCACATCTCTTTGTTGCTGAGAAACTATTAAGGTTGATTCTCTCTGTGCTTCTCACTTCCTTCCAGAATTGACATGTATTTTCCACTCCATATGTACTCACAGTTAAATAGTCATAAAAATTTGGAGCTGGGAGAGACTATGTTTCATCTAGTCCAACACATTGATTCATCCATTATTCACGCATTCATCCACTCAGCAAATATTTAATGAACAAGTACTACGTACCAGCCATTGTGCTGAGCTAGGGCTGAGCAGGACAGACATTAGCTCTGCCCGACCAGAGGCTGCAGTCCTCACTGGCTTATTTGTTTTTCACTATCCCCCACTTGTGTCCTATCTTTCTCCCGTGTCTGGGAGCTCTCTAGGGCCACAGCACTGTTGCCTCCCCAGGGTTAGACTGACCACTGACTCATGGACTGGTGCCGTGTCTGTACTCTAGAGCCTGGACAGTTTTCTCCTCCCCTCTCCTTATATCTTTTTCCACAATTTGATCTCCTCAAAGACATCTCAAGACCTGTGGTGTCCTTGAACCCACCATGGAACAGAATATTGAAAGATGACAATGTGACTCTTACATGTCGTGAGAACGACTCCCTTGAAGTCAGCTCTGCTATGTGGACCCACAACAACACCGTTTTGAAAGATACAACTCCACAGTTGAACATCGTGAAAGCACAATTCCGGGATGGTGGGGAATACAGGTGTCGGAACAAAGAAGCCATCCTGAGTGAACCTGTGTACCTGAGAGTCTTTTCAGGTAAGTTCCAGGACTATGGAAGAATAGATCCCTGCGTGTGAGGTATGACCCACCCAAAGATGGGGAGAGAGCAGGTTACTCCAGGGTTAGCACACTGTGGTGGGAGTCTAGTCTCTCACTCAAGACCCGTCACTCTCCTCCCACCCTTACTTACTCCTGCCCGGTCTTGCCTTCTTGCTATGTTCTGGCCATCTCCCACCTCCCAGCATTGTCCCTCTACTCCACTCTTCTCTCATCTGCTTGGGGCAGATATCTATGATATGTACAGATGGCAGGTTGAAGGGGTGAAGGTTGCAAAGAGCTGAACATTTGAAATAGGATCAAAAGGTCTGATTGTAAAATTTGCTCAACAATTTCCATGCACCACGACCTGGATATTAAGTTGCACTCTTGGTTTTGAGAGACTCCGTGTAGATTTCTCAAGACCTTCACTTTTACTGAAGAATGAATCTTATGTTTCCTTCAGCTTTGAGACTCTTCTGCTGCCAATGATTAGCACAGCATGCTTGGGCATATATGGTTAGTTAGTAATGCCGGATGAACAAAGGAAGGATTTCATTGAAACGGCTAGGTCATGGATATATTTTGCTTTATGATTTTTTAGTGTAAATATATTTTAAAGGGTAAACATCCTTTATATTTTCCTTTTGAGTGAAAAGAGGTGTGGCAGCATCCATATGCAAATTCCAAATACAAAGTAAAGCAACATGGAATAACTTATTTATTTCCTTGGAGGAGATTCTAGAAAACTCCTCCAGAATTACTCTGAAATAAACTGTGCCTGCACAACCTAGCCAGATTTTTGTTCAGAATTCTTCTTCAGTGAGCGTGTTTCAGGTTTTTTTAAAGATTGTATTTATTTGACGCAGAGAGAGAGAGAGAAAACGCACAAGCAGGGGGAGAGGCAGGCAGAGGAAGAAGGAGAAGTAGGCTCTCCACTGAGCAGAGAGCCCAATGCAGGGCTCCATCCTAGGACCCTGAGATCATGACCTGAGCCAAAGGCAGAGGCTTAACCTGTTGAGCCACCCAGGCGCCCAGAGTGTGTTTCAATTCTTACAATGACATTAGCCAGAGAACCCAACTCATATTTTGCAGAATCATTGTTAAAAAGTATCTGTTGAGTAACTACTCACTCCGAGGTAATGGTGTTATGCATTAGGAATATAATGTAAGGATCAGATATGACCCCGGCCTCCTGCAGTGTGGAACCCAGTGAGGAGGAGGACACTGAGTAACTACACACACAGAATTAAAATTGGCATTCGTGTTCTGGGGAACTTTTGGAGCCAACTATGATTAATGGTAGAACCAGGGAGCCTTTAAGAGGCAAGAGGACAAGACAGACCTGCCTCGAGGTGAGGACTCCGGGAACAGGATAGTTTTATGTCCGCCTTAGTAGCCAGAACTGGCACCGACAGAGCTGAAGGGAGTACTGGCTTTCAAGCTGTCCATGGACAGGCTCAGCAGAAACGTCAGAGTGGCGTTATGGCCCCAGACTCACTTTTCAGAAGAAGAGAGGACTGATCAATTTAGAGGACAGATTCTAAGCATTATTCTGTTTTCTTCTTCTTGACCTTATGAGCCAAGAAATGGGTTTGTGATAAGCCGTGGTTCCTGACACGTGTTCTGTGAGTGACCACTTGTATTTTGTCTCTCTCTCTCTGGGTCCATCTATCCATTTGCTGTCACATAACCTAACAAATGCTCTTCAGAGTGGCTGCTCCTTCAAACCTCTGCTGAGGAGCTGGTGGAGGGTGAGTCCTTCTACATCAGGTGCCATGGTTGGAGGAATCTGAATGTCTCAAAGGTGACCTACTACAGGAATGGCCAAGCCCTCAAGTACTGGTACGATAACTTTGAAATGCCCATTACCAATGCCACAACAAGGGACAACGGCAACTATTTCTGCACCGGCTATATTCTGAGGCAAAATCACACCTCTGACACCATCAACATTATTGTGAGAAAAGGTGAGTTGGTAAAGGCAGAAGGGAGAGAGAGACGCACCCCCAGCCTGAAACGGCTGCAGAACCCAGCAGGGGACAGTGGCAGCACTGTGCCCAGTCGGCCGCCTATGGGAGGGCCCCGGGCCGCGGCACACCTCCCCAGTCTCAGAGGCCTCGCTGGTTTGCGGAAATAGTGACACCTGCTCACACTGTGGGAGTCCTATGGAGACTAAATGCGATACTGGGAAATGGATGTGCACCCTGTCAAGTGCTAGCCGGGCATAAGGGATCACAATTCCTGGTTTGCTCTCAGAGTCCTCTACTGCTCCTGGCGAGGACACTTAGATTTATCAAATTGAAAGCAAGTCTCAAAGTTAAAGGAACCAAGGCTGTGAGGAGCTTGAAGACGCCATGCTGGCGGAGGAGGGCTAGGAAAGGAGACCCATGGGCCAGTGGGCTGGGTGCCTGAGTCAGGAGGAGACAGAGCCTCATGAGGTCAGTGGGGCTGGTGGGCTGCCGTCAGGGCCAAAAACAAAGATGTCCCTACCCAGAGGCGAGAGGGAGTCTTTGGAATATCTGCCTTGCAAGGAGGAAATCAGATTTTTTTTTTTTTTTTTTTTTGGCTTGGCAGATTTGGCTCATACTAGTGTCTGAAAAAGCATGAGACCAGAAGGCAGAATCAAGCTTTAATGTCAATTTTCTGTTAACTAGTCTGAGACTTAAATGCCCTTTAATCGTCATTGGCCTTCTGGGACCCTTATCTGCAAAGGGTTTGGTCTGGATGCCACTTGGGGAACTTCAAAAATACTGATGTTTGCATCTCATCTCCTAAGATTCTGATTAAGTTGGTTTGGAGGACTGGGCATCAGTATTTTTAAAAGCCTTTTCAGGTACTGGTCATGTGCAGTCAGTGCTGAGAGCTGCTAGTCTAGGTGACCTCCGGGGGGGAGGACGGTGTTCTGGTTATAATATTCTGGGGCTCTACAATTCTAGGATAATCACAAAAATCAATGACTTGCAAATAGAATAAGAGAATCACAGGAGAGGGGAACTGAAAGGCAGCTTCAAGAAGCTCTGGCCCAATGCCTTTGTTTCTCCCAACAGGCAGGTGGTAAATGATGAATGACTAAGAAATGAGGCAGTGGTCACTCCCACCCCTGCTCTGCTCCATCCACCCTCAACTCATATGTGGGCACTGGTCCCGTGAGCTCCAAGAAAGGGGTCGCCCTTCCTTCAACCTCCTCCCTCAGGTACACTGGCTGGAGGAGTGGTAGGTAGGGGAGTGGGGAGATCTCAGGAGTCCTGAGGAGCCAGAAATCATGGACAGAGGAACATAAATCCATGGTGTTACTCTCTGGTCCTAGATGCCATGTCATCCTAGTGCTTGAAGACAAAAGACCATGCTAGGTCCTTCTCTTAGGGAGGATGAAGTCCTGAGTCTCATTCATCAATTCTTCGTATGACTTATGTTTCTTGTTGCATCTAGATTCCCCCCGCCAGAATGGTCACCAAAGGAAAAACTCCTGGCTACAATTTCTGATCCCAATGTTGGTGGTGATTCTGTTTGCTGTGGACACAGGACTGTTCATCGTGACCCAGCAGCAGTTGACGCTGCTCTTGAAGACTAAGGGGACCAGAAAGAGCAAAAAGCCAGACCCTGGAAAGAAGTGATGTCACTGCTTAAGAACCATTAGCAACAGCAACTTCTTTCTGGCATTAGCGATCACTTCTTCATCGTCAGACACAGCTCCCAATGCACACAGGAAGGTCTGCACTCAAAGCTTTGCGGAACTGCTTCATTAAACCAACTCAAACCGATTGAGTGGCATGTAATAGTAAGTGCTCAATAAATGTCAGTTAAATAAATAAAAGAATGAGTAGATTCATTTATTAACATCTGTCAGAGAGAAGTACAATTTTAATAAAAGAGGTATGAAACCAGATAACATGATGCTTCTGAGTATTTGAGGCTTGCTAGCTTCTTTTTTGTTTTTAGAGGTGATAACCATGAAGTTCTAGACTAGAAATATCTTCTCTTAACCACTCTAAATCTGGACCAGGATTACAAAGACAGAGGGAGATGCTTGTGAGATTGACCATTTTTATGCTCTCACTTCAACAGACCAGTTATGAGCTTCTAGCTCTTGCTGAGTCTGGAGCAATATGGAGCCCTAAGACTGGGAATGAGGCTCAGTCTTGTGATTGTCTTTGCTTCTAACGTCTCCCTAAACTTGTATGTTGAATACCCTCTTATAGCAACTGAACTAAGCACCTTGGAGAAATCGCAGCAAATAATTATCACCAGAACTCTCAGCTCTGAAAACAGAAAGATCTCAGGCAAAGACCCAATCTTTGCTCTCCCACCCCACCCCACCTTTGCCCATGGAGACAGTCATATGGGGGCCTGAAGAAAGGATTGGGAGAGAGAGGCAAACTACTGTCAGTGCTGACTATGAGTTCACAACAGTCAATGAGATATCAGGGTATCTATACCTTCACTACGTTTTAGAACAACTACTAACATAAAGAAGAAATGAATCTAGGGGGCAATTTGTAAATACCCATGACCTAGAAGTCTCATTTTTTTCCAAAAGATGTTTTGGACCACAAAGCAGAGAGAATTATTGGAGTTTTTTCTTTCCTAATATAAGTATCTGGTATGAATCTCTTTAACACTCTACTTTTTTTTCTGCAAATCATTTCAGAGAGGTAAGAAATGACCAGATTCCCAGTGAATAGCCTTGTCACTTGGCTTCACGTGAAGAGGCCTGGTGAATGGAGAAGGGATTTTCCGTGCAATAACAGGCCAGGAAAAGTCCCCACAGAAGGCTCCTTGGTGTTGTTCGAGACACTTCCCCTGCCTTTACGGGAAGACAGAAGATCCATGAGACCTTGAGACCATGGCCTTGCCACCACCTTCACTAACCACATCTTGCTTCACAGTGTCCTAGATGCGCCATCATACATGTCAGACTCCTTTGTTGTGTCTGAGGCTAAATGACTCAGAGTGAAGCATTAGGAGGGATTTAACATGGATAGAAAGCCCAAGCTTGATCAGCCTGAGATACAACTTCTGAGGGGTTTTCTACGTTCTGGAATGTCACAGTTCACCGCCATCTCCCCTTTATCCCCACCCAAGCTTGCAGGGGCTCAGCAGAGAGCACGAACCTAGATCTTCAGGCTACTATGATTAGCTGTATGACTGGAGAAAGTCACTTGCCAGTATCTGAGATTCCATTTCTTTGTAACAAGAGGGTTTTGGACTAGGTGGCCTCTAAGCTTCCTTGATCCCAGATGTCCTGTCCTCAGTGACGTGGGAACCTCCTTCCCATGTGGTGTCTACACAGGCTCAAAGGCTCAGAATGCATCGCCAAGAAGCTCTGGTGTGAATTTTCCCTTCCTCCTCCATACATTGTCTTTGCTGTGCTCTTCCATGATCTGAATCTCAGGTTTTTCTGAGACATCTGTCTACCATTCATTTCTTCCTGTTTTCTTCCTTTCCATACATTACCTGTTCATAGAGAATGTTCAACAGAATCAGGGTTAAATATTTTGTGGAGCTCTAAAATATGACATTTAAAAAGATGTGTTTTTATTTTTATATGCATACAATACTTTGTGCCGGAGAGGGAGTACATATGTCGTACCGGTGACTGAAGTAGAGATGACCCACGCCTGTGTCACTCTTAGAGCCTCCTCTGCTGCCTCCAATTTCTTACCCCATTGGTCTACGCCAGTTCACAGGAAAAAATTTCTCTCCCACAGTTGCTGTTCCAAAATGGCTGCCACAAATCGTCATGAATCCCAGTAATAGAGATTGGGTTTTTTTGAAAAGCAACTCAGTTAACTCCTTACTGGTGGCCAGGGAAAGACAAATTCCTTTGGTTGCCTTAAGCATGTGAACTCAGACAAAAGATCCACCTTGTCGGTATGTTGGGGAAATGAGTGCTTAAAGAAAGCCTCTGTTCTTTCTCTTCTCCTGAAATGGGAAATGGGACAACAGGATCGTCTCCTTGATGCCAGAGATGGGAGCTTTATGTTGAGAATGGCAGAGGCATTCTGCCAGCCTGGGTCCTTAGACAACCTCACAGAGTGGTCCTGTCTTCCTGCCTTAAGTTGTCTGCCCAGCTCTGGACAGATACTCTCCAAGCTCAAGTCCCTACCTATTGCTTCACCAACCTCCATAGCATTCCAATTCCCACCCCAAACCTTTACTTACACTGGTGCCCAGGATCACTATCAGTTCAGCTTGTACCCACCACTTGTAGCGTCCACATTCTTTCCCTTCCTGAAAATTGGAATGACATACCTTCACATTTAGCCTTTCCTGTATTTGAAATTTTAAAAATATCACCAAGAGTGCTCAGAAATCTCACTTCAAGGTAATTGAATGGAAATCCAGGGCTGCAATACAACTGAAAACTGCTCACAGAAAAAATTTTGAAGATAAAGGAATGACTTCTTATGGATTCTGAGTAAAGTTCCAATTTTAATTTTTTTTATCAGTTTCCAAGAGGATAACACTATACTACTACCAACTAAGTTGAGCCACAGAAAATATACTTCAATTAATAGGGTGATTTTTTAAAATTAAAATATAGGAGCCACTGGCCTTCAGCCCTCACTAGAATATAACAAGGTGAAAAATCTGGGTCCTCACAAACAGACTCTGAAAGACTGGAATGTGACATGTTTCTTAGGGCATGCCCTTAGCATCACCACCCATGTGAGAGTCATGGCAGAGGAGCCCTAGGAAAGGGAGAAATGTGATGTAGTCACAGCGAACATCAAACTGTCTCATGGACAAGAGCCCTGGGGCTGTGACAGTCCTTTGTAATCATCTTAGATGGAGGTCTGGGGGCCCGTCTTTACACTCTGAGGTAGACAAGTCTTCGGAGCCCCAGTGCCCTAGGAAGATGTGTGACTCTGGAGAAAGTAGTTCTTTAGCAAGAACAATTTCCAAAGAGCCACTCGATGGACTGCTGTCAGCCCAAAACCCTCCCAGCCGCCTGCGTGCCATCTGGATAGGGTCGCACAGCACCCACTGAGTACAGCTGTGCTAGAAGAGAGTGAGGCCTCGGCCATCAGACCTCTACCTCACAGCTTTTTATGTGGATTAAGCAGAACCACCAAGCCCCCCAATTTTTATAGTTTCGACTATCCTCACGGCAATGCACTGGCATTATGATTTCTAGAAATCCGGACATGAGGGCAAAGGTATTTTGGTCTCCAGGTTACCTTCACAAGCTCATGGTTTCTGCAAAGTCAGACATGTTAAATGGACTCAGATAATTTGTTGATTTCCACTACCTTGTCCCATGCCCCACCACCAGCAGACCTCAGGATGCTCTCACAAGTGATATCTTGCCCGCACAGGGTCACCCCTTAGCGTTAGCTGAGTCACGGGACCCTTAGGAGCTGTGTCTGGAACTCAGGGCATGTGTGCTCATTCCTCAGTGTAGAAGGCCAGAGCGGAGTGAACGAATGGGGAAGAAAGGACCCACCAGAGCACATGTGTCCATTCTCCATGATGGTCAGACAGGAATGCTTGGGAGTGTCTCTGAAGAAACTTCTGAAGATTAACCTCTGCAGGCTTAGGAACTTAACAGAAGTTTTTTATTTAAGTAAAGCTTCAGACTTCTGCTCATTAATAAGTGTTTTCAGAAGTTGTAGTTAAAGTGCTTACATTTCTAACACCCTATCAAACAGGTTAGGTCCGCCTTGCAAAAGAACTTTGCTTTTCTTGGCTCCTTCCAACCTCTGTGCTTTTTCCTTCTGAGTTGGAGACATGAAATGTGTTGAACTTTTGAACATGCTTCCCTTTACATCAGGTATTTTCTCACCTAGCCATCTTCAGACCATGGACAACCCACTCCTGTGCTCTCAGTATAGCTGATGACTTTTTGTTTTCCCACATTTGTAGCCCTCATTACTAGGAATGGCCAGGTAGGGCCGTTCCACCACTTGGAAAGTGTGTACGCAGCCTCCTGAAGATTCTTCAGGCTGTTTTGAGATATTAGCAATTAGCAAAAACAGATTATGAGGAAGTCCTCAATGTTCACAGAAGAGAATATGCATGTGTCTCCTCACTTGTTAAAAAGTTTGCACGAACTACTCCTACATCTCTTCAAACAACAGTGAAAGTCTTTCTGAGGTGGCTTCCGATTACTTTGTTCATGGGCTTTTTAGAATGCTGCTGGTTTTGTGTCTCGATGGAGTCGTGCAGCTGTGTGCACACATGTGTGACAGGACACAGGTGGGAGTGACCTAGGCAGGTAAATCTTTCCCCTCTAGTCTTGAGCACTTGCCAAGCCATTTTTTAAAATTTATTTATTTATTTATTTATTTATTTATTTATTTATTTATTTATTTATGACAGAGAGAGAGAGAATGAGCGGAGGGAGGGGAGAGGAACAGAGGGAGAGGGACCGGCAGACTCCTGCTAAGTGCAGAGCTGGACATGGGGCTCGATCCAGGACCCTGGGATCATGACCTGAGCTGAAGGCAGATGCTTAACCGACTGAGCCACCCAGGTGCCCCATCCATCTATCTATCTAGCTAGCTATACCAAGCCACTTTTTATCCTCTCTGAAGGAGGGCATAGAAAATCACGACAAACTCAAACAGAAACCCACAGTTTTGGTCCCCTTACTTTAGCCCATTTTTCTTGATCTCATACTTAAAAGCATTACTGAAACAGCATTAAAAACAATATATACTTACGAAATCAAATGAAAGGCTTTCAACAATCTTTGCCCATTAAGAAGAAAGGGGCCTTTGCCCCACAGCTCTGAGCAGAGCATCCTTGACCTCCTTGTTCCTCAGGCTATACACAACTGGGTTCAGCAGGGGTGTGATGACCGTGTAGGTCACAGAAATGAGTCTGTCCTGCCCCAGGGAACTCTGGGACTTGGGCTTGAGATAGATGATGGAGGCGCACCCATAGTGGATTATGACTACTGTGAGGTGGGAGGCACAGGTGGCAAAGGCCTTTTTCCGGCCCTCGGCTGATGCGATCTTGAGGATGGTGGAGATGATGAGGACGTAGGAGATGAAGACCAGGCCCATGGGTAGAACCAGGACACAGATGCTGACAACAAAGTTGATGATCTCATTGGCAGTAGTGTCTATGCAGGCCAGTTTCAGCAGGGGCCTCACGTCACAGAAGAAGTGAGAAATGACAAAGGCGTCACAGAAGGGCAGGCTAAACACAGATGTCACCTGGACAATGGCCATGCCCAGACCAATTCCCAGTGATCCCGATGCTAGCTGGACACAGGCCTCTTTACTCATGATGACCGAGTACCGTAGAGGGTTACAGATGGCCACGTAGCGGTCGTACCCCATGGCTGTGAGCAGGAAGCAGTTGTTGATGCCAAAGGTGAGATAGAAGAAGAGCTGAGTGGCACAGTCTTGGACAGCAATGGGCTGTTGGGGGCTCAAGAGGCCAGAAAGCATACGGGGAATGATGGCCACAGTGTAGCAGGTCTCAGAGAGGGATAGCATGCTCAGAAAGAAGTACATGGGTGTATGGAGGTGACGGTCCAGACGAATAATAGTCACGATGACAACATTGCCAAAGAGAGTCAGCAGGTACAACGTTAGAAAGACAGCAAAGAAGACAAGCCTGTGATGCCACCCAAAGCTGGAGAACCCTTCCAAGAGGAACTCAGTCACAGCAGTGGAGTTTGGGATTGACATTGAGGGAGGTCTAGGTCTGGGCAAAAACATGTGTGATGAGTTGGCTCATCAACCACAAAGGACAGTAGGCTAACTCAAGGCCTTCAGTAAAAGTGCGTCAGTTGGCTGAGCAATGCCCCGGACCTCGAGGGTCATCAGTATCTGCTGCTGTCATCATCTTTGCCCACCCTCTTCTTTGGCTCCAGAGAAGTCTTCCCCTAGGGCCCTGAAATTGATGGCAGAGAGAGATCTGAGAGGAAGAGTAGAGATGGTGTAAAGGAAAGATAAGTACAAGTAATTACCCAGACATCGGTGAGGTGAGTCCAGGTGGAGGAAGAAGCTCAGTGCTATAGCGCCTCCTCAAACACTCTTGGATTAGCTGGGAAGGATCCAGTGAGGAGAAGTAACTAAAGTGGAAGACAGAATAGAGCTGAGGCTGAGCCTTTCAACACTGGCAAGAACGCACTGTCTCTGCAGAACATCCCAGCACTAGCCTACAATGATTTCTCTACCCAGAACCCCATCTAGGTCCAAGGCTTTACTTCCCTAAACCTAAAAATCCCCAGGGATCATGAAGACTAGAACTAGGACTATTTCAACAAGAAGTTCCTCCTGAAACCCCTGGGCAGAGTATCCTTTAGGGACATGGGCAATGGTTTGATAAGGCTCGGCACGTTCTCAGCTTATCTCCTTG
Organism: Spilogale gracilis; assembly: GCA_004023965.1. Lineage (NCBI taxonomy): Eukaryota > Metazoa > Chordata > Mammalia > Carnivora > Mephitidae > Spilogale > Spilogale gracilis. Next base: position 17,241 of record PITA01000616.1, read on the forward strand.
AATTCTAGCAGAAAACGTGATGAGACAAATTCAAGGATATCCCTTCAAGGAGGGAATGGATTTCCCTAGTGTAAGAACAAAGATAAAGTTCATCTAATTGGAGAAGGACTACTTTTTCCTTCAATTTTGCATACTCCAAGTTGAGACAGGGATAGAAAGGAACTCCTCTCACGTGAGCTCAGAACTAGAGACTATACTGTGGCAGGTGTAGCCTTGCCCTTTAAACCCATATCTACTCCTGAAAGAACACACCATGTTGAACCACTATCTCCATCTAGAAAGCTGAGAATCATCCTTTTCCATGTGGAAAACAGTCTCTCCTGAAATTCTGTCATCTCTGTCCCCTCCTCCCTGTGCTTTCCACCAACTCCCAACTCTTTTTTAAAAAATATTTATTTATTTATTTATTTATTTATTTATTTATTTGACAGAGAGAAACACAGCCAGAGAGGGAACACAAGCAGGGGGAGTGAGAGAGGGAGAAGCAGGCTTCCTGCCGAGCAGGGAGCCCGATGTGGAACTCGATCCCGGGTCTCCGGGATCATGACCTGAGCCGAAGGCAGTCGCTTAACCAACTGAGCCGCCCAGGCGCCCCAACACCCAACTTTAGAGTGCAAGCAATCATTCTCTGTAGGGACTGCAGTGGTCTCCCATCAAACTCCTTCATTGGCCTTCCAGGTCCAAGCTCACCTCCCGAATGTTGTCATAACATTCTTTAAAAAAATCTGTTAATGGGATTCACCCAAAAGAATACAAAAACACTAACTCAAAAATATTTTTGCACCCTTATTTGATCACAGCATTATTTACAATAGCCCAATTACGCCAGCAACCCAAGAGTCCATCAGTGGATGAATGGATAAAGATGTGATCTATATACATAATAGAACATTACTCATCCATAAAAAAGAATGAAATCCTGCCATCTAGAACAACATGGATGGACGTAGAGAGCGTAATACTAAGCAAAATAAGTCAGAGAAAGACAAGTGCTATACAATCTCACTTACGTGAAGAATTTAAGAAACAAATATAACAAAGAACAAAAGAGATAAACCCAAAAACCAGACTCTATTATAGAGAACAAACTGATGGTAACCAGAGGGGAGGTGGTGAGGAAAGAGGTGAAAGGGGGAAAGGAGATTATTTTCGGGGATGAGCACTACGTAGTGCATGGGCATGTTGAACCCTCTATACTGCACGTGTGAAACTAATGTAACACTGTATGTTAACTCTACTGGAGTTAAGATAAAATTTTTTAAAATCTGATAATGGAGGATTCCTGAATAAATGCCTTCAGTAGCCACTCAAAATTTTAAGTGTAATATTTAAAACCATTTGTAACCTGAGGATAGTAATTGCTCTTGGAATCACCATATTAGAGGGGTTAGCGTATTTTAAGAGCTTGACACGGCACTGGATGTGGGTTCTGCCCAGCCTTCTAGGATCTGTAAATAAGGCCGTGATTATCCAGCCTTGACTTATAACTTTCATCATTTCCCTTCCAATTGCTTATATGGACTCTGTCATGTATTTAAAAAATCTTTCTTGAAGTCTGCTGACCAGATCCATGCACTGCTATGCATACTGTCTCAACACAGATGTGGATGTAGTAGGACAAGACTTTTAGTTGTGCTTTTATTTTTCATCATTTTTTAAATTTTTTAAAAAGATTTTATATTTTTATTTGATAAAGAGAAACACAGCCAGAGAGGGAACACAGGCAGGGGGAGTGAGAGAGGGAGAAGCAGGCTTCCCACCGAGCAGGGACCCTGATGCAGGACTCGATCCCGCATCTCCAGGATCATGACCTGAGCCGAAGGCAGACGCTTAACGACTGAGCCACCCAGGCGCCCCTTAGTTGCACTTTTAATCCCAATATTTTCTGTCTCCCTCAGATCCGAGTAGCCCATCCAGCTGATCTATCTAGGAAAGATCTGTGGTGACATCCAGATTGCGTTCCCAGCTTATAATGGATAGTTTGGAACCCGGCATTAGAAAACTACAGTTTTCATTATACTTGCACACTTACATTGAAATTCATCCAGGTTATTCTTATAACTTAATTTCATTCCTCTGGCAAAAGATTTTACTCATGCCTCTAGCCTAGAATATTTCTTTTTCTTCCCTCCTCCAGACCATTAGTCAGCTCTAAATTAGTAACATCTGAAACAACTCTATCCTATCACTGTTATGTGGGTAGTCTCAGCAGAATGACCAGTAAAGGGGCACAGAGTGGGATGGGTAAATGAGAAACCCTGGCTGGGTAGGATTACTTATCTAGAGTGTAAGAAGTGGAGGTGAAGAAGGAGAAAGACAAAAAAGTAGGGAGGGTACAGATGGACAGCAACCTCAAAATTCAGATCATATCTTTGGCTCTGAGGTTATTACCCTTTTTTCCTTTCAAATAAATGATCCAAAAAAGTGAAACCAAAGCCTGTCTGTGACCCAATCTCAGATGAATATACTACTTACATCTTTTCTCCAGGGAGAACTTATTTATCTCATTGTTCTCTGATTTTTTTTTTTGACATCTAGTGTGAATAAAATTTTGCTTCGAATCCAAGCAAAACCACTTCTTCAGGGGTTCACTCTATTGGTACATCATGAAGGGTGAGTGCACTGCTGGTATCAGGAACACAGAGATGACCAAGCAGCAGTCCTTGCCCTCACGGAGCTTGGACCCAGTTAAAGGTCCCTGGTGTCTTAGTTCCCTCCTCCATTAGGTCACGTATACACACATCCAAAATGATAAAAACCACAAGATGCGCTACGAGAGATCCTGTTCCCCCTTCTCCAGACCATAGCTCACTCTGACGACTCTGGTGCAGTCAACATGCACCATCCCAACCGACCAGGAAGTGAAACTCACCAGCAGCCTGCTTCTCTGTCTGCTCTTCTGAGAGTCACAGCCCTCCACTTGGGAAATTTGACTGTCTGCAATAATAAATATGGTTGTTTAAAACTAATAGTTATAAAGCATTTCCCAGGTTTTTGTGAATGCCCTTCTTGAAATTATTTACAATTTATCAGTTACTTGAGTTTAGATCACTGTAAAATTATTGCTCTCTTACTAAAAGTCTAAGAATTTTCTTATCTGAGGGTTGCTAACATCTTACTAAGCAGAGCTGTGGTTTCCTAGAACTCCTCCTTCACTGGCTGATCTTGAGATACCACCCAGAATGTCATACTGAAAGGAAAGTAGAAAGGAAGGAAACAATGCATCACTCCATCTTCTAGTGCCTGAGCCTCCAAGTCAGGGACAGAACAAGTCACATTAAGTTCCTTTGGATTCCCACAGCCTCCTCTGACAGAAGCTCCTCTTTGGGCCACAAAGCAGTAACTCTGGCTTGAGGTTTCTTAACAAGGTGCAGATTGCTTGTCCCAGACTCCTGGGTCTCTCTCCCCAGAACAGCACTGACTCCTCCCAAGTGACCAACAGCAGCCAGCACAATCCAAACAGCACGGTGTCTGGGGACCTCATTACTCAGGAAGCTCATTTCCTAATCCCAGGATTAACATTTTGAGAGAGTTGGCTTGGCTATTAGGAGAAATCAATGGGGTGAAAAGGCTGACTTCAAAATTTGTTAGTTTGGGCCATCGTCCTGGTAAGGTAGGTGCCATACTTCTCTGGTGCCAAAGGAGAGGAGCTTAAGACCTTATGGAAATGGCTCTTCACACATGGTGCAAGGGAAGCAGCGACTGGCAAGTAGGATTTAAGCCTGGACCCCCGTGCCTGGGTGCACAGAGGGCTGACCTCTCAGCTACCCCGCTTGAAGCCAGTTCAAAGTCCCAGGGTACCATCAGCAACCCAGTCTATGACTTCTGTTGTGAGAACTTGAAACTTTTTAAACATTTTTAAAATCCCAGTTAACATACAGTGTAAAATTAGTTTCAGGTGCACAAGAGAGTAATTCAACACTTCCCTACAAGTGCTGGTGCTTATAAGTGCATTCCTTCATCCCCATCACCTGTTTCACCCCCACCCACGACCATCAGTTTGTCTCCATAGTTAAGAGTCTGTCTCTTGGTTAGCCTTTCCCCCATGCTTTGCTTGTTTGTTTTCTTTCTTAAATTCCACACATGAGTGAAATCATATGGTGTTTCTCTTTCTCACTTTTGTACCCTTTTTTAAATTGAAGTATACTTCACACACGTGTTACATTAGCTTCAGGTGTGCGATGTCACTATGTGCTATGCTGTGCTCACCAGGAGCCCAGCCACCATCTGTTGGCATGCAACATTGTTACAATATCCCTGACTACATCCTCTATGCTGGACCTCACACCTCCGTGACTTGCTCTCCTACTACAATATCCCTGACTACATCCTCTATGCTGGACCTCACACCTCCGTGACTTGCTCTCCTACTACAATATCCCTGACTACATCCTCTATGCTGGACCTCACACCTCCGTGACTTACTCTCCTACTACAATATCCCTGACTACATCCTCTATGCTGGACCTCACACCTCCGTGACTTGCTCTCCTACTACAATATCCCTGACTACATCCTCTATGCTGGACCTCACACCTCCGTGACTTACTCTCCTACTACAATATCCCTGACTACATCCTCTATGCTGGACCTCACACCTCCGTGACTTGCTCTACTTTTAACCAATCTCTCTCATCTCGAACTCCAATCCCTTCACACCCTGCACCCTTCTGGAGCCCCTGGCTCTGTTTCACCCAAGATCTCAGCCTTGCCTAGGCCATCTTCCAGATACCACAGCCATCTAAACTGCCCGCAGCCCAAGCAGCTGTAGCTTTAAACTAGGTAAAAGTTGGCACTCAGCTGTTCTGTATTTTAAACTCTTTAGTCATATTCCTAGCATTGATCTTACATTCCTAATTCAGTTGTAAGCACCTTTAGAGATCCTCGCATTCCTCTTCTCTCCAGGGTACTTACAGCGGCTACTAATCAAAATAATTCCTAACATTTCTGATACCCACTTCTTATATGCTAGGTACTAAACTGTGCAATGCACGTGTTAATTCATTTAATCCTAACAATAAATCTATGGGGTAGAATCACTGCATGCATCCTCAGAAGAGAAAACAGGCACAAAGTCATGGAACTTTCCCTACGACACAGAGCTGATAAAGGAGAACCCACAACTTAAACTGGAGATCCGGCTTCAGAAGAAATACTAGTTCTCCCTAACTACTGGCTGGATAGAATGGAATTTGAGATTGTGGTCAATGGTGGTACAGCTGGGGACAGGCGGCCAGGGAGGCAGCTTGGCGATGGTGGGAAAGAAGCAGACTAGTGGTTCTGTTTACCACATTTAGTGTCCAGATCTGCCACTAATCTGGTTGGCATTTGGATAGACATGTCTCTGATCTGGTTCTCCTCCTTCTTCCATAAGTGAGAATGTCACAATGTGACAATGGTGAGAACAAGTGAGGACAGTGATGCCTTGCCAGATGTTGCCCTCCCTCTGTGTCCTTCATGTGGCTTCATGTAATGCACAGTAACACGATCCCATAGCTGTATATTGAGTATCACTATCCCCATTTTACAAATGAAGACACTAAGATTAAAAAAGAGAAGTGGAAAAAGTGGGCCTTACCAGGGTCCCCCCACCCCAGGTACTCTTCACATGTGTAGATAATCAAAGGTCTGAATTCTCTCTCTTCCAACTCTGCGGTAATGTTAGAATGACTAGAAGAGGAGGTGTAGCTTCTAAGTCAGTAAATGACTGAGGGGTCAAGACTCTATCAAGAAAGCACATGTAGAAATATTAGCCTAACACCTTCTTCAAGTAACTATAATTTTTTGTTTACAGGCTTTGACCAATACACTAAAACAAAATGTGTGGAACATCCGACTTCAGGACGACCATCTAGGTGAGAAGTTGAAGTGGAAACGAACCCTCACAAAGACTGAAACCAGCTTCAATCTCACTTAACGCCTACTTACTGATAGCTGCTCTCCCCCTGCAACCTAAGACCTGCTAAGAGGTAAAACAGAGAAATATCATATAATGCAAGGACTCAATTTCTCTTTCCCACCTTTTCACATAGAGCAGAGTAAGCAGACCACTGCTGCTGACCCAGGAGCCTGCCATCAGGTCTCGCAGAGGATACCAGTTGCTAGGACGTGCCCATGTGTGACCTGTGGCTGCTTCTGGGCTACCACTGAATGGCTGCATTTAAGAGTTGCGACAGACGTCTGGTCCACAAATCCTGAATTATTTACTATCTGGCCCCCTTCAGGAAAAGTTTGAGGACTTCTGGTATAAAGTGTCCAGGAGGCAATAAAAATGCACTAACCATACCAGGATAAAAGACCAAAGGGTTAAGAATCAAGAAGAGAAAAGAAAAGCACTCAATAGAAATAGACTCATAAAAAGTCACTGTATTAAAATTATCAGACACAACTCTGAGATACATAGATTGTGGGAGATGCATCCTAAGGTGACCTACAATCAGTCACATCCATGGATCATCCTCTCCTCCTGAGCATGGGCAGAACTGTGACTTGCCCCTACCTGACAGATTACAGCACAGGTGATGGGATGTCACTCCCATGCTTATGTTACATCCTATAAAAATACATCTTAGGAGACAGGAGCAAGAGACCCTCTCTTGCTGACTCTACAGAAGCTGCCAAGTTTTAAGAGGACTCCCAGGAGGTCATGTGGCAAAGAATGTGGGCATCTGGAAGAAGAGAGCAAACTCAGTGGACAACCAGTGAGAAGACCAGCCTCCATCCTAAACCCACAAGGAATCAAACTGCCAACACCCACGTGACTTTGGAAAAGAACACCAAGGTCCAGGAAAGAATATAGTCCCACTGACACTTTGATTCCTGGCTTGTGAGACACTGAGAAGAGGACCCAGTCAAACTATACCCAGAGCCCCTGACCTGTGGGAACCATGAGATAATACATGTGTGTTGTTTTATGCTATTATATTTATGCTTATTTTAGAAATGATGAGAAAGTGAATGTAAATATGTCACGTAAAAAAATGGTGGCGATTTGTTGTGAAGCAATAAAAACCCAATTTTTATTGTGTTGAAAAAGATAGGTGACAGATTGTGGAACCACACAGAGAACTGGAAAATATATATATTTTTAAATAAAGTGAAAACATCAGAAGTAAAAAATATAGTAACTGAAACTAAGACCTTAATGGAATAGTTTGACAGCACATTAGAAAGAAAGGATAAAAATCAGTGAATGAGAAGTCTGTCAGTAGAAGATATCCAAGCTGGAGCACAGAGAGAGGCAAAATGCAATATATATCAAAGAGCGAAAGAGCCATAGAGAACCCAGGGAAAGGTCCAACATGTGTGTAATTGGAGTTATGGGCCCACAAGATAGATAGAATGTATCAGAAGCTAGAGATGAAGAAATAGCCACAAATTTTCCAAATGGGAGGAAAACATCAGCATATAGGTTTACTCTGAACTACATGCAAGATTACAAGATATCTATACCCACCTCCCTATCCCAACCAAATGAATGTAGATATATCATGTAAAATGGCTGAAACATAAAGATTCAAAGGAAAAGGCTTAACATTAGTTAAAGGGAAAAAAGATACATTATTTTCAAGGAATACCAATAAGACTACGAACTGGCTTCTTAATAGCAATCATGAAAAATCAACAGAATGCCATCTTCAAAGTGCTGAAAGGGAATGGCTGCCAAATGAGAAGTCTGCATTCCATGAAAATATCCTTCACGGAGGAAAAAAAAGCAAAACAAAAACAGCTTCAAAAATGGAAAAAAATGAGGGAATGCCTCACCAGCAGACTTTCATTGAAGAAATATGGAGTTCTTCAGAGAGAAGGAAAATCCAGCCAGATAGAAACCAAAATAAAAAATAACCAAAATGAATTTTAAAATAACAGAGAGAATAAATGTGTGGGCAAGTATCAATTAATACAATGCTGAATATTATCCAATAAAATTAATGTCTTGTGAATATCTAAATATTTGTAAATTAAAATACACAATAACATTAAAATGGGGATAAATCAAATTCAGGTTTCACAAAATCTTTCCTTGGTCCTTGAAATGTAATCTCCAAAATAACCATTAAAATGATGTATAAGTGATGAATACAAGGAAATAGAATGCTAAAAACACTTGGTCGACTTATTTCACTTAGCATGATCTCCTCCAGTCCCGCCCACGGTGAATAACATAATTAAAAAATAAAGTAAATAAACAAAAATAAAAACACTTGGTTATTCCAAAATAAGATAAAAAGGGAGAAAAAGTACATAAAATATGGGAAAAGTAGAAAACAAATCCTAACATAGTGTATTTAAATCCAAAGATATCAGCTGTTTCATGTACATAATGAAATGTGAATTTCATTACATGTAAAATCATTAAGTTATACATTTAATTATATATAATAAAATGTAAATTACATTAAATGTAAAATAATCCAATTAGACAAAACCTGTCACGCTGGATAGGAAAATAAAATTTTGTTTACAATGCACACATCTTAATTATCAGCATACAGAAAGATTAAATATAAAAGAATGGGGAAAATACCATGCAAACATTAATTGAAAGAAAGTTATCATTTTGTGTAGATTTCAGAAAAGAAGATTTCACGTTTTAAAATTTTGAGGCTGGTTTTGTGACCTGGTGGAGCCTGGAGAAGGTGCCACGCGTACTCTAGAAGAATAGGGATTCTGCTCCTTTATGTGTCGTTTTCCATAAATGTCAGGTCATTGTCTGACAAGGCTATTCAGATAGTCTTCATCCTATGGATTCTCTGCCTGGTTGTTCTATAGGTTACTGAAATCAAATTGCTGAACTCCCCAACTGTACCTATTGCACTATTTCTCCTTTCAGTTCTGTTCTTTTTGCTTCATGGATTTTGGGGCTCTCTTAGGTGCATACACATTTATAATTTTGTATCTTCCTAACATACGGACTCTTTTGTCAGGAATATATATAGTTCTCTGTCTCTTGTAATAGTCCTTGTCTGAAAGTCTATTTTGTCTGATATTAACATAGCCATTCCTTCCCTCCGACAGTTACTGTTTGCATGATGTGTTTATTTACAACCTTCACTTTCAAAGTATCTGTATCTCAGATTCTGCATGTACGTCCCATAAAGTATATCTTACTGTTTAAAATCCAATCTGACAATCTTTCCCTTTTGACCTGAAGATTCAGTGTGTTCACTTTTAATGCAGGTAAGGCTGTGAATGGATTAATGCTTTCCTTTCACTAGTTTTTTCCCAAATTTCATGTTCTTTCATTTCTCTGTTCCACTTTCACTGCCTTCTTTTCTGTTAAGCAACTTTTTTATTGTACCATATTGATTCTTCTCTTGATCTTAAAGGTAGATTTTTTTTAGTGTTTCTTCTATGCATATTTAAATTATCACAATGTAGTTTAACACAGAACTGATTTCAATGAAATATACAGCAATATGGAAATATGGCTCCATTTTCCGTCTTACTCCTTCACACTATTATTGTCATATAACATCTTTATTTTTTATAAATCCAATTTATAATCCCATATGATATTACAACAATGTAACTGTTTTTAAATAATGGTATTTTAAAAACGAAAGTACTCTGGGAAGAAAATAAAGAGGCAGACATAAACCCACACACACTCCTCTATGATGACTCATATATGTTCAGAGATAGCATTTCTGGTTTTCTTCATTCTTTCCTATGGCAACAAGTCACTGTCAACTGTCATTTCCTTTCATCCTAAAGAATGTCGAGTGCTTTTTAGATGGTAAGTCCACTAGCAACAAATTCTTTCAGTCTTAATCCAGATACACTTTAATTTTTCCCTCATTTTTTTAGGATGTCGTTGCTAGATAGATTTTTATGTTGTTGTTAAAATTATTTCTTTTAGCAATTTGAATGCCATGTCACTATCCTCTGGTCTCAACTGTGTTTCCTGTTAAGAAGCCAGCTATTAATCATATTTTCTTCTTTGTATGTGCTGAGTCACTTTTCTTGGGTTTTCAAGATTTTTGTCTCTGTATTTGGCTTTCCACAGCTTGCCGTCTTACATATGGTTCTCTCTGCCTTTACCCAACACAGGATTTGTTGGGTTTCTTGAAGCTTGTTTTTCATCAAATTTGGGAAGTTTTCAACCACTATTTAAATATTTTTTTCTGCCTTGTTTTCTGGGAATTCCATTTTGGATTTGTTGGAGTGTTTACTTTGTCGATTTTTGGGCTCTCATCTCACTTCTACTGTTCTTAGCATTTCAGTTGCAGTTTTCAACTATAGCATTTGCATTCCCTTCTTTTCTATGCTCTCTATTTGAGATTCCCTATTTGTGTGGTCACTGCCATTCTATATGTATCTCCATATATAGATATATAGATATATAGATATATGGATATATAATTTTTTGAGCGTAGTTTCCTTTAATTCTTTGACTGTATTTACAAAATCTGCTCATCATGACTGCTGTGAATGGGCCCATTCAGAACCTCTATTGACCACTTTTCCCCCCGAATTTGGGTCACATTTTTCTGTTTCCTTACACAACTTGTAATATTTGGTTGGTAACTGAATAGATCATAGCAACTCTGGAAAATCTTTATTTTTTAAATGTCAATCGTTCTTTTCCATTTTCAGTTACTCTTTTCAACTTAAATGCAGAGAGTGCTGTGTATGGATGCTGATGTCCGCTCAGTTTCTCAATTATGTTTATCTTTGTAGCCTGGCTTCCCAGGGGTTTCCCTGCGAATACATAGCTTAGTGGTTATCCAGTGATTCGGGCAGAAATTGTACGTAAACACCTAGAACCATACGGCTCTGCCCTCTGCTGATTAACCTGTGGGATGGCTGCTGGATGCATTCAAAATTCCAGCCAATTTTCAGGTCTCCCTTAGGCATTTAGTTTCTCTGAAGCTAGAGATGTAGAACTTATTTCAGCCTTTCTATAAGTCTCTTACTGCCAGGATCTCTCAGTTAAATTTATGGCTTATTTGTTCCTCACTCAGAACCAAGACCAACAGTATCAGAGTAGCAGAGCTGTGGGTTTCTCCCCAAATGAGTCTGCATTAAGCCAGCAAAGCTGCAGGTTATTGCCCAACCTCTGGTGCAAATTACAGACTGAGATTTCTGACCCCCAAGTTGCTGGGTTTTCCTGCCAACTACAGTTACTACTCTCTGCATTGAGAAGGGTAGTGAGAGTGCGGTAGGGGACAGTGGTGGGAACATCCCAAAACAAAAAGAGCACATACTTTTGCATTTTTACCTGAAGTTCTAGCAATTTGGGGAGCATTAATGTTTCTTAATGTGTTATCTGCTTTCGGTTAATTTCCAGTGCCCTTAAATCATTGTTGATGTCATAACATTTTTTACTTGCCATTTTTTTTTTCAGGACAGAGTTTTTGGCCTCACTTGCCACCATTACTACAAGTTCTGTCTGCCTCACGTTCTCTCACCGCCTCCTGATCCATGACTAGTGATAGATTCCAGATCCATAACATTGAGAACCAGGAAAATGTGTGCAGGGATCTATTCTAAATTCGTTAGAGGGGAAAGAAACATAATGTTCGGACAAGCAACATGCAATGATGTGTGCCCTTAACTAGAGATTTTGTACTCAATGTATCTGCCCGAGGAGATAGGAGGAGTGTTTACGGTTTTCTCAGTTGCTGAACTAAAATATGGACTTTAAGAGTGGAAAATCTAATAGTGTCTAGTCCCCGCAGCCTGTGGTAGGAGTCGGGAGATGTTACCAGTGAACGTTTCCCTGATTTCAACACTGAGAATGGGACCCCCCCATGAGTCCAAGGTCAAGTGACATCACAAAGCTATCAGATGTAGAGACTAGTTATTGTTATGGACAGAGGTACTGTAGTAACAGGAATTGCTTGCTTATAGAGCTCCTTGGTGTACCTAACTGATCATGGTGTTCCTAAGACTGAAATAGAAGGGAAACTATATAATGGTATATAATAAATATAAATCTATATAATTGTAACATTATATCCACATAACATTTATGATATATATATCTATAATAGTAACATTTTAAAATCTATAGAGTAGCAACAATACATTTCACAATTACCTAGGGCTCGTGAACATAACCCTGACTTGAGTTCTGTGAACTTGCTTCAGTCCGGGAACTGGGTGAGAGACTACTTAATTCTAATGAATTAAGTCAGGATTCTCTCAGACCCTGAGAGGATCACAGCGCAGAATCCTTGAGTTTTTGTAAAAACAAAAACAAAACCCCATATATTCTTTCCCTAGATAGGAATTCTTCTGAGAAACGCCTCGTGAATCACTGGGAGTCCTGGAAAAGGCAGGTCACTTGACCACATACCCTCTGCTACCTGTCAGCGGGTCTCACCTGTCCCAGTAAGCGGGGGGCCGATCGCGCCTTCCACCCTGGTCCCAGCTGCCGTCACGTTTGTACCGGATACCTGCGGCAGCCTCCTCACCTGCTTCCAAACTTGTTCTTCTCCATTTTCTACGTCTCCACCACACACCCGGAAGTGCACATCCGACTGTGCTGTTCACCTCCTTAAAAGCTTTGCAGGCTCCACATTGCCCTCCAAGCTTGAAGCATTCCAAGACCCTCCCGCTCACATCATCTAGCACCTTCTCTCCCTCAAGCTCTCTGGGCACAATTTGGCTTTGTTTCAGTTCTTGGAATGAATTACTATCAAACTATCAAGTCCTCCACTCTTGTTTTTCTCTGCATTAAACTCTCTTCCCTAACTTCAGCTAGTTGACCTTCATCCATCTTAGAGGCCCCAGCTCAGAGAAATATTTAGGTTCCCCAGACTACCAAAACCTCACCCCTTTATTATATGCTTTCATGAAGCCCAGTGTTTTGTCTTACAGTGTTTATTTTTGTAATGATTTATTGGTAAGATTATATGTTTGATACCTGCCTGGCGTGGACATGATACACTACACAAAGATACCTCATCAAGGTGGAGAGTGAGAGAGAATGATAGCCACCATCCACTTGACAAGTCATATACTCTTGGTATAGGGCTCCCTCTGTCCATATGAAGGGATGCTCTTTCCCTAGCAGCAAAAATACACGGTCTCCACAGCAAGAGGTGTGCACGTGGGCTGCACCTACTCAGAAGAGCCTCCTTTTATTAATCTGCAGAAAGATATCCAATGGATTAGCGAATGACAGATCTTTTGGTCATAGGCTTCCCTCTTTGATGAGCTCTGTGAAAGCAAATGCCATGACTGCTCCTGGCATACTTGTACGGCCAATACCATAGTGTCTGCAACATAAGTAGATTTGCATTAATATATGTTACTTCAATAAATTAAGGCATGATCCTCAGACCTAGAATAATAGGCATGTATTTTATTTGCACATTTCTTCTGGGTTCCTTATATTTTTGACAAAACATATTTGTTTCTACGATGCAAACTGCTCTTCTGAGTCAGTAAACAGAGGTAGAGTCTCGTTCAACTAATTGCCCAAGATCCTACTCAGGCCTTTGGGACGGAGCCTCAGGCTCTTTCTCTACTGTCCCTTGTGCCCTGAAATTGTTCTCAAAGGGAAGTCCCTGGAGTGCTGCACCCGATGGATCTGAAATCCATCTGTGAACAGGGTTTTAAGAGGCTTCAACTCTGCAGGAGGATCTGCTGAGACTGAAGGAATCAATCCTCCCCACCTTGAGTTGGTCACCACACCCTGAGCTTCCTTCAGACACTCAGGAGATGCTAGACCTGGGGTTCAATATCTCCCTCACAGGCATCGTGAAGACTTCCATTCTGAGTTCTTTTTTTAAAAAAGTCCAGATGTGTTTGCAAGTAAGAGAATTTCTCTCCTGTCTTTTGCCTACTTTGCAAGAAGTGGTTGTTAGTACAAAAAAAAAAAACAGAAAAATTGATTTTAAACTTTCTAAGCTTCTTCCTTTTCCTGTTCTGGCTTTCTGATGATTTTCTTCAACATTAGAGTTTCTCACTTTCCCTGTCTCACCTGATGGCTGATTGAGCCCTGGTGCCTATAACATGCCATTGAGTATTCTCGTGTCTGGAAGTAAATAATGGGGGACTCTGTTAAAAGTCATAGAGACAGGAGAGAAAATAAGCCTTCCTAATCCCCGAGTGGTCATCTACCACTGATGTCCCCAGGGTCTTGAGTGAACAAGGCTAAGGGTCGAGAAGTTTCATACAGATGTTGCCTCCTTCCCTATACCCTGATTCTCATGCCTGAACATGAATAGATAATCAGTAGGGTCTGGATTCCATGCAAGTGTATGGCTTTGGAGGCATACTTGTGTTTCACACCTGGTCTTCTCAATTACTACCTTCGTGAGTATGACAAGAGTAGTTTCCCCTTCTGAACCTCACATCCTCCATCTATAAAATGAGAGTGTTTTATTTCCTTGTACGGTAACTACTAAACTTGAAACTATGTAGCCTGTCTTAATAGAATTGGCATATATTTGTGGGTGCCAAGTCTGACTCTTGATTTTGGCTTGGGTCATGACCTCAGGGTCATGAGATTGAGCCCTGCATGGAGCTCCATACTGGGCATGGAGGTTCTCTCTCTCCGCTTCTCTACCCCACCCCATGTCTTTTTCTCCCTCTTGCATGCACACAGTCTCTCCCTAAAGAAAAAATAGACTGGTATATATTTTAAACAAATGTCAGTTTCTACGTTGTTGTTTCTAATGACCTCAGACAACTTTCTATTAGCCTCAATCTATACACTGCTTTGACTCCGCTTACTTAATGCTTAATCCTGGGTCAGGTTCTTCACCCTGCCCTCATTTACCAATGTGACATAGGGACATCCTGATCACTACTTCCAGAAAAATACACGTAGCCGAATCTGTGTGTGCATGTGTGACAGAGATGTGGATGAGAATTGGGCTGGAGCTGGAGACTCTAAGGAGAGAGATGCTGTACTTGCAGCAGGAAAAAAGAAAAAGAAAAAGAAAGAGAACACCAATTCCTCTAAGCTTTGCCCTCCCCTCCAGACATTAGTAGCTATTTTAGGAACTAAAAGGAAACTGGATAATACTTATTGAGTCTGTGTTCTTTCAGAGAGACATCAAAAACTCAAAACAAGGTACAATGATTGCTTCTATTTCTTAATGTCTTCCTAAAGAAGGCTCATCCACCTCCTTGGGTCAGTAGCTCAGCCAGGGCAGAAACGGTCTCCTCCAGGATTAAGGTCTCTTAAGAGCAAAGGACACAGTACAGGACAAGCAGAGCTGCCCCCCTCCCCAGGGATCTTTGCTATGAATCTGTTATCAGGGGTCCTTTATCCTTTGGGGGATTCAGTTCCCTCACATTTCTATCACATTGTTACTTCTGAGTAGTAGATGTATTAGGACTCCAACAAAGGAAACTGTAAACTGTAAAAGAAAATTCATATAAATTTCTATAATCTTTTTTAAGAAAAGAGTTATCCAACAAAAGTCCAACTGAGGATTGGAAAACTAACCCAAGACTGATAGTCTATGTGGATGATGGTGGTCCGCCAACATTCAGCTCATCCATCCATGTTGCCTATATTGTTCTTCCACATCTTTTTTCTCTGAAAGTCTCCCCACTTCTGCAACTTAATGAGCGTGCAGACTCTATCCCTTCCTGTCCGCCTGGACGCCACATTTCTGTCTTTTGCTTGAGTGCTTCACAAGTTCCATGTGTCTGAAATGTCCCTGATGGGAGAGCCCACATCCTCCACCTCTTGCTCCCTCCAGCTCGGAAGTCCTTCAGTACTTTGCTCTGTTTCCACCTGTCCACGTCAGTACTGCTGGTTAAATCTGGCACAGGTGTGGGGCTCTTCCTTCAGACCAGAAGTACCTCCAGAGTTTTCCTTCACTTATCAGTTCCATTGACACAGTGATCAAAGGCTTGACATATGCCAAAAACTGAGATAAGTTCTGGGGATGCAGAAACAACTAAGTATGACCTGTCACCAAAAAAGGCACCATCTAGTTGAAGTGTCAAATAATAAATCATTTCAATTGAATGTGACAAGTGTTATCATGTAAGAATGAGAGAGGCTGAGAAAACCAAGAGGGGAGGGATGCCTCAATGGAAAGATGGTGAGGAGAACAACCCCAGGGACATTTAAAAGGAACTGAAGCTATCCTCCACCCCACTGAGTAAGTCATATATATTTATTGTGGACACTTTGGAAAATTCAGCAAAAATTTACCCATAATTTTACCATGCCTAATCATGTACTACTAACATTTAGATGTTTTCCCTTCAGCTTTTTTATATGCACATTTTCATATAATTGAGGTAATTTTGTATCTATCACATCCTGTTTTGTATTTTCCATTGAATTATGTAATTTTTCTATGCATCATTTAAGAGTTACACAAAAAGTTTAAAAATATTGCATTTCTGTTTACAAATGTCACATATAATCATATGTTCTTTTTTTAAAAAAAGATTTTTGAGAGAGAGCAAGTGAGCGAGCATGAGAAGAGGGAGAGGCAGAAAGAAAGGAAGAGACTCCTCGCTGAGGAGGGACCCAGATGCAGGGCTTGATTCCAGGACCCTGAGATCATGACCTGAGCTGAAGCAAACACTGAACTGAGTCACCCTGGCACCCCCATTTATAAAATCTTAGTCTTTTTTGCATACAAACATGTTCATAAATACATGGATATAAATCTTTACTTTCTTTACAAGATTGGGTTCATATGATCCTTACAGTTTTGTGGTATTTCTCCCATTTAATAAGAGCATGAACACTCTTCTTGATGTATAATGTTAATTTTTTATTGGAAAATATAGTATGCATTAAAGAGTTTATAAACCAATGTACATTGTAAGAAAAACAACAAAACGAACACCTAGCTGCCTTCTGCCCAGGCTAAGAAACAGATCACTATAAATCTAGAGGCCTTGTAGATGTTCCTTTCAATGCCTCAAATCCTCACCAAATAGTCATGATCATGAATTTTAGGTTAAAGCACTTGCAGATTTATAAAGAAACAGATTATCCCTAAATAATGTATTACTAACCCTGCCTTCTTCTGAACATTAAGTAAATGGAATACATACAGACACACAGCTGTGATTGGCTTTTATTGTACAACAGTAGGATTCTGAGGTTGATGCAAGTTGAAGTGTGAAAATGTAATGAGTGCCCTTAGCCATCTTTAACAGGAGTCTGCAGACCTTCCCTGTAGAGGACCAGGGGATAAACATGTTAGTCTTTTGGCCATACAGTCTCTGCTGGACCAGCTGGCTTCACTGTCGCAGCATGAACACAATCCACACAACAGGTACACAAGTGGGTGTGACCGTGTCCCAGTAAAGCTTTATTTACAAAACAGACTGCTGGTCCAGGGGTTGTAGCTTGCCCACCCCTGCTTTGTAATTCATTCATTCGATGCTCTATAATATATTGTGGGTTTATTCAATTTATCCTTTCTGCTTTTGAAGAACATTTGGTTCATTTCAGCGCTTTCCCCCCCTCCTGTTATAAACAAAGCTGTTTTAACTTCGTTTTCGTAGCTGTTCTGGATTAAATTCTAACGGTGGAATCACTGACTCAGAGGACTCATTCGTTTTCAACTTGAACAGGTAATGCTGAGCTGTTTTCCAAAATGATCCTATCAATTTACTCTCCTCGGGAGCTTCCCCTGTTCTTTATCTGTGATAGCTTTGATTTTCTGCAGCCTGATGGGTGTGAAATTGTGGTCTGTGGTCTTACTTTCTCCCAGCTACTAATGATGTTAAAAATCTGCTCGCATGCCATCTGTGCTTCCCCTAATATGAAATTCTTATACACTTTTAAAATCTATCATTATATTAAGCTGATCTTTTTTTCTTTTTACGTTTAAAGCTCTAGATATGTTAGATCCTAGTGTTTTATTTGTTTTTGTTATAAATATCTTTACTTGTTCCTTTTGTTGGGATTTGTTTTGAAAAATGGAAGTTAATGTTTATGTACCAGAATATATTATTTTATGTTCTGTATCTTTTGCTACCCAAACTTATCTTCTAAACATTTCAAAAAGTGTTTTGTTTCTCCTTAGGTTTTTAATACACTTGAAATTAATGTTTTTATGGTGAAATCTGATTTCACTTTTTCCCATACAGATAACTAAGTATTTCATCGTTAGTTGATAACTCTGTGCTTCCCACAGATCCCAATGCCAGCTCTGGTGTGAAGAGCCCCCATATTTCAGAACTCTGTTTTCTCTATTGGCACGACTCTATCTGGGTGCCAACATCACACCTTCTTAATTACCATGGCGTACTAATAAATAATGATGTTTGAAGGGCAAATCTTCTCTTCCTGTGTTTCTTCAAGAGTGTTCTGACTTCTCTCAGATCTTTGTACCTTCATATAAATTTTAGTATCAGTCATCAACCTAGCAACCAACACCAATCCATTTGAGATTCTGACTGAACTGCACAGAATTCATAAATCATAGATGTAGGAATTCATAGATTTTTGATTAATTGGAATCTTCATAATCTCAGATCTTCCAACTCAGAAGCAGGATCTGTTACTCCATCACTTCAGTCTTTGGTATCCTTCACTAAGGTTTTAGGATTTTCTTCATAAAGATCTGTATTCCTAGGTATTTCAAATTTTTAAGCTATTATATATGACAGACTTTTTAATTTGCTATCAGTTTGTTGAAGTATAGAAATCTGATAGATTTTTATACCTCAATTTTGTACCAGGAAGCCTGCTAAACTCTCTTAATAATATTAATAACTTATCAGCAGTATCTTTTGGATTTTCTATGTACACGATCACGTCATCTGTAGAGAATTTCTTCCTTCTCAAGCCTTATATTTTTTTATTTCTTTCTCTTGGCTTACTGGGTTGGCCAAAATATTCTGTGTAATGTTGAAGAGAAGTGGACAGAGCAGTCACCCTTATCCTGTTCCTCATCTTGAAGACAATTCTTCAATATCTCACCACTAAGTATACGTTGGCTGCAGATGTTGTACACATGCTTTTACCAGCTTAAAGAAAAGCTTTTATTCCCAGTTTATTAAGGGTTTCTATAAGTAGACACTGAATTTGAAAAATGCTTTTTGAGGGGGCAGCTATTGAAATAATCATGTAACTTTTTCCCTTTAAACAGTTTTATCGGAAGAGATGTATAATTGGATGGCTTTAATGTGAAATTTCCCCTCCTGAAATAAAACCAACTTGGTCATGTACCCATTTTACACATTGTTGGATGTGGTTTGATGACATTTCCTCAAGAATTTTACCTCTGGATCTATGAGATTGGCCTGTTTAATTGGTTGTCAAGATAATTCCAGCTTTGTAAAATGAGGTGAGAGGATTCCTTCTTTATTACCTAAAATAGTAATTTGTATCACATTGAAATCAACTTATCCTTGGACGTTTTATAGCAGATACTGGTAAATTTCTCTTGGTCTAGAGAAATGTTGATTTTTCACTACTGTCTTTGCATCTTAAAATACTTTTCAGGTTTTCTACTTCTTTACTCAACATTGATAAGGAATTATTTTCTAGAAATATATCCATTTCATTGCAGTTTAAAAAACCTATGGAGGTAGAGAGTTGTTCATAATGTCACTTTTCTCATCTGAGTCTGAAGCCTCTGTCCCTTCATTAATTCATAATTGAGTTTGTGTCTTCACTTGTTTTTCTTGGTCAGGTTTTCATGAGTTTACCTAAAGTTTATAAACTTGTACCTTTATGGATTATATTTTTAGCATTCACATCTGTTTCATCATTACTGTTCTTTTCCCTTCTACTGTATGTTGTTTTATAACTTCTTAGAAGGAATTCTCATTAATTTTCAAAAAAAAAAAAAACCAAGCATTTCCAGTGATGGACTTCCTTCCAATTACATTCTGGATGCACAGTGCAGGTTGTCCTACATGATTCTTCTGTTACTGCTTTGTTCTAAAGATTTTGTCTAAGTTAATAGCATAAGTTCCTCTCTGAGCCACAGGTTAGATTTACAAATACCTCCTATTTTTCAAGTTTTTTTTTTGTGTGTGTGATAGTTTCTAACTTAATCACATTTGGGGTTTTTTTGTGTGTGTGATAGTTTCTAACTTAATCACATTGTGCCCCCTGAGAATGTGGGCAGTATTTTAGGAAAATCTAGTTTTAAGAAATCTTTGAGACCAACTTCATGGGCCATGCATAGCTTCAGGTGTCCTTGAAAAGAATGCTTTACCTCAAACTTCCAAATAACGTTGCTTGGATTTTTGCTATCTTTATGTCAGTTCTAAGACAGGGTCTACCACATCCCTGGAAAAGGCAGTTGATTTGTGAAGTTTTGAACCAGGTCTTTGCACTACTGAATCTTGGTTCTTGTGCTCATCAGGGGACAGGGTGGTCTCTCATGTGAAGGGATGGTGTTGACCTTCTCTTTACCTTTCTGATTGGAGATCCTCCGTGAAGACAGCCAACCACACAGAGGTGAAACACTTTGTCTTCCAAGGTTTCTCCAACTTCCAAGAACACCAGCTCACACTCTTCATTGTGTTTCTGATCGTGTACATCCTAACTCTGGCTGGCAATGTCATCATTGTGACTGTCATCCGTATCGACCACCACCTCCACACCCCCATGTACTTCTTTCTAAGTGTTCTTTCCACATCAGAGACTTTCTACTCCCTGGTCATTATCCCACGCATGCTTTCCGGCCTTGTAGGCCTGAGCCAATCCATCTCCCTGGTAGGCTGTGGGACTCAGCTCTTTTTCTTCCTTGGCTTTGCCATCACCAACTGCTTCCTGCTAGCAGTAATGGGGTTGGACCGCTACGTGGCCATCTGCAACCCCCTTCGTTATTCAATCATCATGAATTGGAGGGTCTGTACCATCCTGGCATCCTCTATCTGTGCCTCAGGGTTCTTGCTCTCTCTGATTCAAGCTGTGGCCATTTTCAAACTGGCTTTTTGCAACTCACTGATTGAGCATTTCTTTTGTGATGTTCGACCTGTGTTGGACCTGGCCTGTGCTGTTCCAATTATTAATGAAATCCTGACCTTAATTATCACCCTGTTGGCCCTCACAGTCCCTTCCACCTTCCTCTTTATCTCCTACATCTTCATCATCTCCACCATCCTCAAGATCGCGTCCGCCGAGGGCCGGAAGAAGGCCTTCGCCACCTGCGCCTCCCACCTCACGGTGGTCATCATCCACTATGGCTGTGCCTCCATCACCTACCTCAAGCCCAAGTCTGAGGACAGCAGGGATCAAGATCAGTTAATCTCAGTGACCTACACAGTCATAACACCTTTACTGAATCCTGTGGTGTACAGTCTGAGAAACAAAGAAGTCCAGGATGCTCTGAGGAGATTGGTGGGTAGGAAATCCCTTCCCTAAGATGAAATCTCTATCCTTTAAGTAGGCATGCATGTTTTCCAGATGAAGCTTATAGGGAAAGTTATAGAGACAGTGTTTCAAGTGATTGGTGAAATCTCCTACACCACAGCCATGGCCAGAGCAGAAATGAAGTGAAGCTAGGGGCCAGCTTCTAATAATTGAGTCTCACTTCCTCAACTTCTTTGTTAACATGATAAAAACATAAGTCACCCTGCAGACTTGTAAACAGACACACACTGACTCTATTCCAGGAGATAATTCCAGGGTCAGAGTGTGATCTGGTATTCACATCGAGCTTGAAGGAACCTGTCCACGTTGCTGAAGTTCAAACCACAGTAAAGTCAGACGTGATTGAACCTTCTTTTAACCTAAGTTGGGCATTTGAACAAGTGGTTACTGGAAACAATATTGCGCCAAAAACGAATCACATTGGTTTTAATAAGATAAGCAAAGCAAAAAGAGAGATATCTTTTAGGAAATTGGTTTGGGATAAGCTAAAAGCCTTCCAGAGAGAATATTTTCTAGCAACCCCTTGCAAGTTTCCTGTTATTCGCATGTGGGTACCACAGGAAAAGGAACCTGGGGTGGAGGAGAAGGGGAGTTAAGTACAGAGGACTCTGAGCCACACACGACAGCCACAGAGCTCTGGCCACTGAACAGAGCACAGAGACCTGGTCTGACCCTTCGCTTCTTCAAGATGAACATAAGCCACATGAAGCAGTCCTTGTGGGGCTGAAAGCAAGGCTCTCCCATGGACAAGATCACCAATGGACTCAGAGGAAGAGCAGACAGATGGCTCAGGGAGCAGATTGCTGAAAAGAACCCTGTGAAATTGACTAGTTAAAAAAAAAAGAAAAATTAGAGGCAGATCCAAATAGGAGCTTCCAGCAAGAGGAGAGTAGGAGAAGGCAAAAGGACAAGGAGATGATTGGTGGGGCAAGATTCAGATTGCATCCTTTGGATGGGGTCTTCTCCTGCCCTTCCTAAAGCAAAGTCACAAAGGCAAAGGAAAAAGAGTTCAGTGAAAACATGGAAAAAGTGCCAAAAAAAAATTTGTTTCTCATGAATTAGGTTAATATTACTCCTGAAAAGCTAAAAAAGTCAACAGTAGAGGATTTTGACAGGAAAATTTCCGTGAGGTTAAAGCAACTGAGTTAGAAATGGAATAATCAAAGACTATTATTTACCATTCCTCACCTCAAAAATATAAAAATGAAT
Organism: Spilogale gracilis; assembly: GCA_004023965.1. Classification (NCBI taxonomy): domain Eukaryota; kingdom Metazoa; phylum Chordata; class Mammalia; order Carnivora; family Mephitidae; genus Spilogale; species Spilogale gracilis. Next base: position 39,730 of record PITA01000616.1, read on the forward strand.
CAGGGTGAACTTTAGCTCAATTTGTGAGACAAAATAGGTGTTGAATAACATGACGATGATTAGCAGTTGTAATTGCTGAGCAAATCAAAGTTACTATACTGAACTTTTTGTAAAAAGACACACAATCAATATAGCAGTACATGATAGTCTCACTGCGGAATATTTTAGAAATGCAGAAATATCAAAATGTGTAAAGTGATTGTGAATTTTATAGGTTAAATATGCAGATACATAAAAACCAAACTTTTAGAAGGTTCTACAGTTTAATTAATGTTGTAATTCTGAGTTCCCAATCAGATGGATGGAGGAAGTTACCTGGTCCTTTCTGTGCAAACTTGGCCAATCTAGTGAATAAGCCACTTTATGAGTAACCATAGTTAAATTCAAGGTCCCACTCCGCCCTCCTCTTCCCCATTCTCCTTGGGGTGAATCAGTGAAGTTCTGGTCAAGTCTTCTAGGATGCCTGGGTGGCTCAGTTGGTTAAGCACCTGCCTTCAACTCAGGTCATGATCCCGGGGTCCTGAGATTGAGCCCCACATTGGACTCATTCCTCAGTGGGGAGCCTGCCTCTCTCTGCCTGCTGTTTCCCCTGCTTATGCCCATGCACGCTGACAAATAGATGGATAAAATCGTCAAAAAAAATGTCTTCCAGTTTTATTGGCATAAAGAAGAAGGAAGCTACCTGCTCCATGGTAGGTTCCAACTGCCCCATGTTGGACTCTATGGAGACACATGACCCCCAGAGGCCATCTTATGTGGCATTGAGGACTCTGGTGTCGTTATGTTCTTTAGTTGACGTGGTCCCAGCATGTCATCTTCCTTACGACTTTTCTAGGAACACTAGCCCACCCTCACCCACTTCTTGAAGGCATTGAGGCATTCAGCAGCACCCCTGACCGTGGAATGAATAGGACTCAGTGGGGTGTCACCATGCCACCCACGAGGATCCACCGCTCACTCATGTCTGCTCCACCGGGAGTCCAGCTTTTTCTAAGAGGCTTCTCCGTGAAGTGAGAGCATATCTCTTTTGCTTTTATTGGATACCTCACACTTTTACACCGCAGTAGGGCTTAGCTGGCAGGTGCAAGACTAGGTCTTGCCTAATACCCAGCTAGCTCTAATGTTGTTGACCCCACAAAGCTGGGTGCCTTCATTTCGTTTTGGCAGAAAAACCTAAATTCTTCCTACCTCTACAATTTGCCTGAGACATTTCACATATAAAGTACATCAGCCCTTAAGCTTTTGATATTCAAAAGTATTTATAAGCTAAAAGAGGCATTCCTCTCTGGAAAAGTCTGCTAAAGTTAAGAACCATTTCAGCTTTTAAGACAAATGTTTTAGTTATGAGTTTTAAAAAATCTTTTTGAAATTCAACTGACCTTTTTCCTGGGTTCTTTCAGGTTTACCCTGGGGCAAATGAAAGTGCTGTGAAACAATGAGGAATGTGGATTGTGAAAACAATGTAGAATTTTTATTCTGTTGCATTTATATATTTAGTCTACATGTCAGCATTATCATGGATTTTTTAAATGTTTTATTTGCTAGAGCTAGTTATCTGCCATTATTCTTTAGAATTTTTTGGATGTTTTGCTTGTTTTAATATTTCACATAAATTTTAGAAGCAACTTGTTCAATTAACGACCCCCCACTGCCCACCCCCCCAAAACACACACACACACACACACACACACACACACACACACACACACACGGCGTTCTCAACACAAACACAAATAAGCACACCACATTCTGGTACCATTTTACTAGTAATCCTACTGCGTTGTTAATTTATGTAAAATTGACATCTTAATGACGTTGAATCTCTGAACTCAAAAACATAGTGTTATTTCATTGTCTTAAGTCTCCTTTTGAATCAGGAACTTTTACATTTTCCTATAATCATTTCTAAAAGTTGTATAGTTTTATGTTTTACATTTAAGTGATCTATTTTGAGTTATTTTGTTTAAAGTGTGATGTTTAGGTCAAAGTTTAATTTTTGCTTTCAGACCCCCAATTACTCCACCCCATCTTCTTTAAAGGCCATCATCCTCCAGTGAATTGAATTTGCAAATCCCTCAAAAGTCCATTGAGCTGATTTCTGTGGATCAGTTTCTGGGTTTCCTTCTGGTCCAGGGGTTTACATGTCCTGCTGCCCGAATACTGCGACTACCCTGCTTAACACAGCCATACAGAAAGCCCCAATACTGAGTCAAGTGAGTTCTTTTTCTAGATTGTTTTAGTTATTCTAAGTCCTGCGTATTTCCATACCAATTTTAGAATAAGCTTATCTATGTCTACATAAAACCTTGCTGGGATTTCATAGGAATTGCCTCAAATTTATAGATCAATTTAAGGAGAACTGACATCTTTACGATGTGGAGTCTTCTAATCCATGAACACAATAGGTCTCTAGTCATTTAAGTCTTCTTTCATTTCTTTTATCAGCAATGTTGTAATTTTCAGCATGCAAATCTTACATTCTATACCTAAGACTTTCATTTTTCTCTGGAGAAATTGTAAATGATATCGTGCTTTTAATTTTGGTTTCCACATGCTTAGTGTTAGTTTACGGAAATATGACCTTCGTGTATTGGTATTGTATGACTAAGTCACTAGTTCTAGGAGGTTTTGGGGTGGGTGGGTAGATACCTTCGGTCTCTCTACACAAACAGTTATGTCCCTGACATAACTAGGATCGGTTTTATTTCTTTCTTTCTGATCTGTATGTCTTTTCTTTCTTTCTCCTGCCATTCTGCACTGACTACAACATCCATTACTATGATAAATAAGAGTGTTGGGAGCAGACATTCTTGTCTTGTTCCCGATTGGGGGGGGGGGTAAAGGAAAGGAAGCATTCAGTCTTTTATGATCAAGGATGATGCTTTCTACAGGTTTTTTGGGCATGGTCTTTATCAAATTGAGGTAATTCTCCTCTATTCCTAACTTGCAAAAAAAAAAAAAAAATTGTCATGAATGGATTTCATCAAGTGTTTCTGTACATCAGTTGATGTAATTATATGACCTTTCTTTTTTAGTCTGTGAATATAATGGATACCATTTCCCGATTTGTGACTGCTGGTCTAGCTTTACATTACTGAAATGAATCCAGTTGGTCATGATGTGTAAGTCCTTTTCTACATTGTTGGAATTGGTTTGCTAATATTTTGCTGAGGATTTCTGCATCTAAGTTCATGAGAGATGCTAATCTATAGTTTTATTTGTATAGCCTTCACATGGTTTAGGTACCAGCATAATACTGGCCTCATAAATTAGGGACTCCAAGTAAGTTGATGAGTAGTCTATTCTCCTTTGTTTTCTAGAACAGACTATTCATACTTAACACTAATTTTTCCATCACAGCTTGGTAAATTCCCCTGGGAAACCATCTAGGCCTGGAGATATCCTTAAGTTTTTAAATTACGAATCCAATTTTTAAAATAGTTATAAGACTACTCAGTTTATCCAATGTCACAGGATCATTCAGACTATCTGGCTGAGGTTTAGTAGTTTGAGGACTTGACCCATTTCAAGTGGTTGGATTTATAAACAAAGTTGGTCATAGTATTTCCATATTATCCTTCTAATAGCTGCAGACTCTGTAATGAACCTTCATTCCATCCCTAATAATGGTGACCTGTGTCTTTTGTCAGTCTTTCTGGAGATTTATCAATTTTACTGATTTTTCAAAGAACCCATTTTGTTACACTGATTTTTTTTTCTATTTTCCATTTTTTATCCTATCAACTTCTGTTATCATTTCTTTCTGCTTGCTTTGGGACTTTGCAACTCTAGTTTCTTGAGGTAGGAACTTTAGCTTATTCATTTGAGAGGTTGCTTCTTTTTAATGCAAGCATGGAGTGCTATAGATCACCCCAACAGTGCTGCTTTAGCTGCTTCTGCATGACAAATGGTATAATCATTTCCATTCTTTCCTATTCTTTTGAGACTCTGTCAGGAAACACTGGGCCCAAGGTGACCTTATGTTGGGATGGGGGAGGTTAAGATTTCCTACCACTCTTCTGTTCCCTCAGACCTGAAATCCAAAACAAGTCTAGCCTCCTCTCACCATCCCTTAGAGTTCTCCTTTGGTTCCCTCTTGAATTATTTCCAAGGGTTATGGTTGTACTTGAGGGGAGAAATGAATCTATGCCATTTTATCTATACCAGAAATTCATTTTTCTATAAATTTGGCACATTTCTTAAGTTTATTCTTTGACATTTCTTACAGTTTTGCAACTGAAATGGCTTTTCTTCCATTATTAATTGGCTTTTATTTCTGTGTAGCTAGGATAATGATAAATCTGAACACAGACTCCTTATAGAATAATTTTAACGTAATAATTTTTCAGTGAATCCTCTTGGGTTATTTTCCAAGTATTCTATTATATCACCTGGGAAAGATTATAATTCTATCTCTTCCTTTAGAGTTTTTATATCTTTTAATTCTTTCTCTTGAGGTAATTACATTGTTCAGTATACATAGAGTTAAACAATAATGGTTAGAGTGATCATTTTATTTCCTTAATTTAATGGGAGTGTTTCTCAGTTCCCCCTATAAAGCCCGATGCTGGAATTTTAGTTGAGATACAAACATTTTTATGTTAAGGAATTATTCATCCTAATCCTATTTAATTGGATTTTTTAAGTGAAGAATAGAGGTTACATTTTATCATGCTCCTTATCTGCATTTAGAGAGAAATGCATATAATTTTTCTCTATTTATATGGTTCACTAAATTTATTAATAGCTTTAAAAATTCAGAACCCTCCTCATATTACTGGTAGTATAGCTAATAGACTGACTACTTACCATGTGTCAGGCACTTTTCTAAGGTTAACTGATTTTATCCTTGAAACAATCCTATAATGTAGATTCTATTATTACTCCCACTTTGTAGGTATGAATACTAATAAACCTACTTTGCAGAAAAGGAAACAGAGGCACATAGAAGTTAAATAACAAGCCTAAAATCACGAGTTCATAAATGGTCAAGTTTTTAAACTCTGAGAGTTTTGGATGCAAGCATTTTCCTATTGATCACATGTAATATTACATTACACTTTGCCACAGTATACTATAATTTTAATCTAGCACTAGGTTCTCTATTTACTTTAGTGAAATTTGTATTTCGTGTCTGCATGTGTAGAGCAGGCAGCCCAAGGTGGGCTACTTTGGCATAAACACTAGTTTGAGTTTAAAGTAATCAAAATCCAGCAGATTCAGGAAAATCTCTTTACCCCTCCCTCAACTCCATCTCAGTACCAGGAAAAGTACGATTAATAGAGATTCTTCTTTACCTAAGAAACTTATCTGAGACCATTCTCTTACACCAAATACAAAGATAAACTCAGAATGGATGAAAGACTTCAATGTGAGACAGGAATCCATCAAAATTCTGGAGGTCATAGGCAGTGACCTCTTTGATATCGGTCACAACAACTTCCTTCAAGACACGTCTCCAAAGACAAGGGGAACAGAAGCAAAAACAAACTTTCAGGACTTCATCAAGATAAAAAGCTTCTGCACAGCAAAGGAGACAGTCAACAAAATGAAGAGGCAACCCACAGAATGGGAGAAGAGATCTGCAAACGAAACTATAGATAAAGGGCTGATATCCAAGATCTATAAAGAACTCCTCGAACTCAACACCAAAAAACAAATAAGCAAAAAAATGGACAGAAGACATGAACAGATACTTTTCCAAAGAAGACATACAAATGGCCAACAGACATGAGAAAATGTTCAACATCATTAATCATCAGGGAAATTCAAATCAAAACTTCACGGAGATACTACCTTACACCAGTTAGAATGGCAAAAATTGACAAGGCAAGAAACAACAAATGTTGGAGAGGCTGTGGAGAAGGGGGAACCCTCTTACACTGTTGGTGGGAATGCAAGTTAGTATAGTGTGGAAAACTGTGTGGAGATTCTTCAACAAATTAAATACAGAGCTATCCTATGACCCAGCAATTGCATTACTGGGCATTTACCCCAAAGATACAGATGTAGTGAAAAGAAGGGCCATAAGCACCCCAATGTTCATAGCAGCAATGTCCACAATTGCCAAACTGTGGAAAGAGCTGAGATGCCCTTCAAAAGATGAATGCATAAAGAAGATGTGGTCCATATATACAACAAAATATTACTCAGCCATCAGAAAGGATGAATACCCAACTTTTACATCAACATGGATGGGACTGGAGGAGATTATCTGTGTGAAATAAGTCAAGCAGAGAAAGTGAACTATCATATGGTTTCACTTATTTGTGGAACATAGGAATAGCATGGAGGACATTAGGATAAGGAAGGGGGAAATGATGGGGATGAAATCAGGGGGTGCGGGTGGGGGGTGGGTGGAGACCAGCTGTGGTCTTTCCCAGATCCAGGCTTGTGTGACTAGCTGCCTGCTTTTGACACTTCCATCTAGAGGTCTAGGATTGTTCCAAACAAAACACACACATACAAAAAAATCAGTATGCATTCCCCCAACTAGTATATGGCACCTTCTCTACCCAGCTGCTCATTCCAAAAGCCAGTGAGCCCCTCTTCAGTCCTATCTTCTCTCCCCTCCCCAGCACTGTCAGCACATTTTTATGCAAAAGAAGGCAAAGATAGCATTCTTCTAGCACCACAGGGTGTTGAGCAAAACAAAGTTATAAGGAGAAAACCTTCAAGAGTGCACACAATCTCCCAAACTCTCATTAACTTGTAGCTTTGGCTGTGCATAAGTGGGCTGGTTATATGGTGGGAACGGCACATACATAAAAAAGGAGAAACAGGGACCCTCTAAGTGGTAATCTAACAACAGGAGCTCCCAGGTGGGAACAGCCCTGTTAAGGAAGGGCAGCAGTAGGACGCAGCAGCTGCTATCCGCCTCTTCCTCCACCAAAGCTTCTTAGAACTGTTGTGTCAGCCTTTTGCCAAGCTACTGAAAGGACAGAGAAAATGAGTCTTTGGGGCCATCTAGACTGGTGTCTCCTGGCAAGTCTTGTCAGCTCTACCTACAAAACACAATGTGAATTTATCACCCATAGCCTTCCATATCCACAGAAACTTCTCTTATCCTGAAACGACCTCTCTCTATGCATCCTCCTTGTTTACTCTTGTACTTTTCTGATCAATTCTCTACATATTAGCAAAGTTATCTTCTAGAAATGAAAACCAGATGAGACCTTTCCCCTAATTAATCTATCCAATGGATTCCCAGCACACTCAGAATAAAATCTACTTTCCTCACGGTGGCCTATAAGGCTCTACCTGTCCTTCCTTACTACCCATGCCTTTAGGAAGGACCTCATCTCTCACTGCTAACCCCTGCTACTCCAGCATCTATCGACATGGAAGGTTTGTTCACACTGGGATCTTTATACTCACCATTCCTTCACTTAGTGCCTTTTCTCCAGGTTCTTTATTTGTTCTCCATCATTCAGGCCTCAAGGGAAACGAACAGCCGTCCTCAGGGATTTCTTCCCCGACCACTTCATTGACTATGTCCACCAATGACATTCTCCATTAGCTCTTCTGTGGTTTTTATAGCATGTATCACTATCACTATCTGAAACAAAATAATAAGGTTGAAAATAAACCTTATGAGAAACTGCATATCAGGCAAATACTAAATAGAAGAAAGCAAAAAGCACTAATAAAAACAAACAAGCCATCAACAAAAGCACCTGCTGTCAGAGTTCATACTCAGCAACATAGATGATTTTCAACGTATGTAAATAATACAGGTTATCTTGGTAAGGGATAAGCACCTAAGATAGAGCAAAAAAAAAAAGACAAAAGGTTAAGTCATTCCTGCCAGCAGGGAACAGCAGCTCCTTTAGGTCAGGTGGTTAGGAAAGGCCCTTTGGAGATGGCGTTCGAGCAGAGAAACAAAGTGAAGAGTGGATGAGCCACTGGAGAACCCGGAGGAAGAGCACTCCAGGGTGACATCAGGGCATGGAGGAGTCTGAGGAGGTTTAACTGCGGCCTGTGTGAGGAACAACAGACAGGCCAGTGCAGCTGGAAAGAGTGACCAGGACGACTAAGGGGGAGAGTCACACTGTGGGCTGACAAGCTATGACATACCCTCAGTTTTATTCTAGCAGGAACAGATAGTCATTGTAGGAACATCTGAGCAAGGTAATACAGGATTTGATTTATGTCTTAAAATCTTTACTCTGGCTGCTAACTGCATAGAAAAAATCAACCCCAAGAGCCAAAGGGGAAACAGGGAGACATCAGTCAGGACCTTGTTGACTCACATTATAGGTGATAGCAGCTCGGAACAGGTATACCTTTGTGTGAGGAGCTGGCCAGCTCAGCCGTGGACGCAGTCTATGAGATGTCAAGTGGACATCCACGAAGGGTTACTGGGCTATTGAGCATACAGTTTCATAGTTTGGGAAGCAGTATAGATAGGGGATTTAACTTAGAAAGCGTTTAAACTCAAAAGAGGAAGAGATCTCTAGGTTGCAAGGATAAAGACAGAAATGGTCGGTAGCTGAGTTTTGAGGCACTCCGACATCAAGATACTAAGGAGAAGAAGATAGAGAAGGGACAGCAGGAGAAAAAAACAAAACAAAATAAAAATACAGAAACTCAGGGCATATCCTGGAAGCTACATGAAACCGGGTTTCCAAGAAAGAAAAATTACCCATTTGGGCCAAATGCTGTCAATATGCCAAGTGGGGTTAGAATTGACAATTAGATTTGACAAAATAGGGTGATTAGTCTCACTGGGGAAAAACATCTGTATGGATAGGGTAGTGGTGAAAAAACCTCTTTAGTGTGAGATTAAGGGCTCAGAAAGATAAATTGCAGATCACAGAATTCCTTTCAAGAGTTTTCAGGGGAAGGGGTGCAAATAAATGTACCTGTAGCTGGAGAAGGATGCGGGACCAAAGAAAATTGTTTTGTTTTTTATTCTTTTAGCACAAGAGGAATTAGAACAAATAAGCCAGTACATGAAAGTGATATAGTACAAATCTGATGGATCAAAGGAGACAGGAGAGAAAGGCAAAGCGAGGTCCTGAGGGAGGAAGAGGCACCCAGCCTGGGGTGATGGCACACTAGGGTTGGAAGCAGGGCACAGGCACACACAGTATGCAAGGGAACGTTGTTTTTAATTCTTTTATTTCTAAAGATTTTATTTATTTGACAGAGGGAAACACAGCCAGAGAGGAAAAAGGGGCTCCCTTCCCGCCGAGCAGGGAGCCCGATGTGGGGCTCGATCGCAGGTCTTTGGGATCATGACCTGAACCAAAGGCAGTCGCTCAACCAACTGAGCCACCCAGGCGCCCCTCATTGCTTTTGATTCTGAATGAAACAGAATGTAAAGTCAGCTTCCAAAAACGAGGATAAAGAAGAACCTCTGGAAGTTGGAGGACAGCAGAGAATATGTGGAAAGATGCCCAACAGGGAGAGAGTACGGCATGGTGGGTAGGAGATACAGCGGGTTGCCCAGCAGCCTCACTATCCTGCTTACTGTTAAATGTCATGAATTTTAAGTAAGATCAGGAAGGGGATTCTGGTCACCCATTCTAATTTGTGTGAGGGTGGTTTCCCCTTACCACGGAGCAGTTTTCCAAAACCAGCAGGGTGTCCTCTGATTCAACTCAATTCCGACCCTGTCTACCTGGAGAGAGCGTCAGATCCCACAGGCGAAGGGTTCAGTCCTACAAGACTAACCGCCCCCCTTTAGATGCCAGTTGAGAGCCCAGGTTGTCACTTGAGGGGCTATAAACCAGAGGTTCCCAAGACCCCATCCGTGGGTTTGATCATTTGCTAGAGTGGTTCTCAAAACTCAAGGAACCAGTTTACTTACTAGACTACAAATCTATTACAAAGGATGTTAAAGGATACAGATCATCAGCCAGATGAAGAGACACACTGGTCAAGGTCCTGAACAAAGGACTTTCTGTCCTCGTGAACCTGGAAGCTCTCTGAAACCCAATCTTTTGAATTTTTATGGAGGTTTCATTACACAGGCACAACTGATTAACTCTTTGGTCACTGGGGACTGATTCAACCTCCAGCCCGTCTCCCTTCCTGGAGGTCATGGGGGTGAAAATCCAAGTCTCTAGTCACCAGGCATGGAATTGGTTCCCCTGACCTTGATTTGGGCCCTCTACTCCCCAACCTTAGGTATTTTCCAAAAATCTTGTCATTAACATAAACTCAGCTGTGGTTGAAAGGGGCTTGTTAATGATTAACAAGGCATTAATTTCACCCTTTTGGCTCTGAAACCTGAGGGCAAGAGACCAGGTGCTATTTCAATATAGCAAGAGATGTTCCCATTGCTCCAACTGCTCAAGGAATTCCAAGGGTTTGGGGAGCTATGACCCCAAAAGCCCGGAGGAAGACCAAATATATATATACATGAGCAATATATTTTGGTGGCTGAATGACCACATGTTTCTTGTAAATCACAATTTCATGACCTATTATCAGTGTTACCAGCAAGACCCCAAGACCTGACCTCTGCTACCCGCCTGCATTTACCTAGCCACCTTTGTCCCACATTTTCCTTAAACTCTTTTTTCCAGCTTATCTTGTAATTCAGGAGAAAGACCTGATGGGCACAGCATCGTGGAGTTGGGAACCGAACTACCCCTTTAGAAGTAACAACCGCTGTGCAGAGGAGCCCGGAGCAGTCTGAGCTCAAGGGGCTGCTCACACCTGTGCAGAAGGGCCACTGAGGGACCCACTATAATGCTGAAATCTCCACCCAAGGAGGAGCACAGACCTCATTAACATAAACTGGGCTCCTTAAGGTGCCTTTGTAACCTCATGCTCACCTCTGGCTGTGGTGACAAGGATCCCCTTTCTAAATACTCATCCTAGGACACCTGGGTGGCTTAGTCAGTTAATCCTTTGCCTCTGTTCAAGTCGTGATCCCAGTTTGCTGGGCTCCCTGCTCAGTGAGGAGTCTGCTACTCCCTCTCCCTCGCCGCCCCCCCTTGTGCTCAGTCTCTCTCAGATAAATATAAACAGACAAACACATAAATATCTTAACCATAAATAAAAGGAACCCATTCACCCCTGCTGGGGGATAGGGGGCTGGCATGATTTTGGAAATTATTCCCCAAGATCTCTTTATCTGCTTCAAATAAAATTTCCATTGTGTGATAACTCCACTTGGTGTAGTTTGTGTGTGTGACTCAAACTCCTGCGAATTTGGTCACAATAGTAACCTTTTTCACCAGTGAAGTTCAGTTGCAAGGGTGCTCTGCGCAAGGAATATTTGGTTTAAGCAAAGCCGGTATTATGCCAGGTAAGATAGGAGCAAGAAAATTAAAGGTAAATGCAAGGCAATAATGGACAATGATAGTTAGTCTATGGAGTCTCTACAGGGTGGGGAGGAAAGTGAGACCAGCGGCAGCAGTAGCCCTAGAGCCTGGGAATGACAGAAACACACACAGATAAAGAGTGTAGGACTTTATAAATTGAGAATTTGGATTAAGGTACCAGTGAAAATGAGCTAGAAAGATAAGCAATAAATCAACAGATTTCTAGAAAATAAAATGAAAGTAGCCCATTTCTAAATGAAACAAAACATAGCAAATACAGGGGAATACGAAGTGTGCACTTTCTGCATGGAAAAGATCTTACAGCCCTATGAAACATAAAAACATTTCTTTTTAAATCTTGCTTTGGTTGGAGGGGGATGCGTGAGCGCGGTGGTGGGTATTAAGGAGGGCATGTACTGCACGGAGCACTGGATATGGGGCAAAAACAATGAATCTTGGAACACTGAAAAAATAAATCATTTTTTTAAAAGAGATTTTTGGCCCATTTTTTAATTGGGCTGTTTGCTTTCTTGTTGAGTTTTAAGGGTTCTTTTTATATTTTGGGTAACTTCTTTATCAGATGTGTCTTGTAAATAAATTACCCTAGTCTGTTAAAAAAAAAAAAAATCTTGCTTTGGATGGAAGGCTTCAGTGTCGTGAAAACTAAAGATGTTTGTTCTCCTTACATTTCTAAGAATACACATAAGAAATCAATAAAAACACCATTAATCGTTAAAAACATGAGAATAACAAGAGAAATTCCAAAGAACAATAATGGCGGGGGAAGGGGTATTGCATATGGTAGGGCACATGGCGCCTTTATTGTTCAATGTCTGACCCCGGGGCAGCAATGTTTTCTGAGCTTCTTTGGCTGATCTACTGATATAAAACTGGTGTAAAACAGGTTAACAGGGGAAAACCAAAGTTTAACGGCATCTGTACCTCCTGGTACGCATGGGAAACACCCAGAAAAACTCCCCCAAATAAAGCCATCACTGTAAGGACCAGCCAAAGACAAAGTAGTATGCTGGGAGAGGCGGGGGAGAGGAGGGAATCACAGGAGGTGACCAGAAAAGCACAGTAAAGCAGCGTAAGGCTGTGACTCAGGTTTGATAAGATTTTCTGCATTTTCCCTACATCCAGGGAGACAGCCTTATAAATGGAGATTTCCCTTATAAATGCAAAGGTCTCTTACAAAAGGGTTAATTCTACTCAGTTTTCAGAGCTTCACCTGTGTGTGCTGTTAAAAATAACCAGCTTAAAAAATAATAATAACCAGCTTAAAATAATCCCCAGGCCAGAGAAACCCATTTTGGGATAGCACAATTTGTTCCCCTTTCAGTGATGTTGAGACAAGGCCCAGTTATTGGGAATAATAAAAGGTAGAACTGATTTGAGTTTACAAAATATTTCGAAATTTGTTTCTTACATTCCAGATCAGTCACATATGGAATCATAAAAGGTACAAAGGAAAATATGGGTACTTTAAAAAAATAATCATGTAGTTAGGAAGACCCTGATGAACACATAAATATAATACTAATAAAATTTCAAACCCATAAACTCAGTAAAAGTTATAAGTGGAAGAAAGCTATCTGCAACCTGTATGATAGAACCATTATAGAACTCATTACAAGAAAATGACAATACAAAAAAATGAGCAAGATATGTAAATGGACATTCAGAGCAAAGGAAGTCCAAATGACTAATAAGTACATGAAAAGATACTCAGCCTCATTCATAATTAAAGAAATAAAAATTCAAAGAAAAAAACAATCCACCATTTTTTACCTGTCAACTTGCCCAAACACTGAAAATAACGGTCCAAGCCCATGACTGATGGAAGTGTGGTAAGACAGCCTTTGCCCTCATGCCAAATATAGGCGTCCGTCCTGCCCTGGCTTCAGTCTAGCTATAGTTATTAAGCTCTTAAACTGACCAAGAATTTTACTTTCAGGAATAGATTCTATAATATGCCCCAGGAAGGCACAATTCTGTCTAAAGAGGGCGTCTTTAGAATATCTTTAGAATATTCCTAAAAAATGTTAAAAACCCACAAACTATCCACTGATACAGGTTCAATAAATTGTCGTGTTCTTATTCTACAACGCACAGCTGTTCAAATGAATGTGTAAATCTTATACTGATTTGTCATCTCAATATGAAAAAGTTTAGAACAGTACATAGAATACAGCCCATTTGTATTACAAAGACACATGCTCAGGTGCTTGCAGAGAACATTGTTAAACTCTATTCAGTAGGTTGGGTTTTTGACATAGCAGGGGGTTAGCAATTTAGTAACAACTTTTTATGTATATTAGAGAAGCTAATGTGCAAATATATTGAGAATATGAACCAGGTTTTTAGTGCGGTAGGTAGGACTTATAAATATGCAAAGGGGCAATGCCAGAGTATACTGTGAGATAGTTTGGATTGCAGATACCATTATGAAATTGGGGATTTTAGGGTGTAGATGTTAATATACAGACACCAAGAGACACACCACTTCCTAAATTTTTCACTGCAAGACTCTGAAAGTAATCACACAGCAATGGCAGTAAGTAGACCTAGGAGCCAGATTTTGGTTTCTAAGTATTATCCTCTACCAACAGGTGCCAGAGCTCCCTGCAGAAATGGCTGATTCTAGGGCCAGTGCCTGGGAAGTACAAGACAAGCCTGGAACATTTTATTGAACTGGTATCTAAAAAAGTTATTAATGAATAATGGAGACAGGTCACAAGAACAGAGGAGCCGGACTCAAGCTGTTCCCACTGACCGATTCTGTGATGATCCAGACATCAAGACAACGTGATAGGATCTACTATTGTCTCGTCATACCTAGATCATCTAAATCTGCTTGTATCTTAGTAGGTATCTTCCCTACGTGGAATGTCAATCTATAGCAGGAAAGATGGAGTTAGAAACTCATCAGTGGAGCCTAAAACTCCAGGGAGAGTGTTTGAAGGAAGAACAGGGTATTAATCTCAGTAGGTCACCCTAAAAAAAGAGAAACTACTAACTTTACAATAGAGAAGTCTAGTGGATGCCACCCTGACCAGAGATTATAGTGATGTAGGAAACAAAGGCAGAAGAAAAAATTACTGAATTTCCTTACTACTTATACAGCCTATCGACAAGTTCTTGAAACAGGCAGAGTGACCTTCCCCTAGGGACTCTACTGCCTGGATGTTGACACTTTGCTTAGGGCAAAAGCAATCTTAGCCGGACCCCCTGGGTCCTGTAAATCCACTTTATCATATAAAAAGTCCTTTGGAAACTTCCTTTATCTCTCCCCCACCAACCCTCCCCCCAACCCCCCTCCACCAACCACCAAGATACATGTTGGCAATTGTCCCCCAAGTATATGATCCCCCGGTACACATCGGAGTGTTCTCATTGAGGGAGGGACAGGTGGACCTAGGTAGGGACAGAGAGGTAGGGGACTATGGGATCAGGCTCACAGAAATCCCAGAAATGCTGAGGTGTAAGGAAACCAGAGATAAGGAAACTAACTAGACTACCCTGAACTGGGCGTCAGAGGTGGGTCCTTTCATGGCCATCACATTTTGACCAACAAAGAATGATCAGACCGCAAAGGAGTAGTACGTCATTAAAGATGGCATCCCCAGGCCTCACGTTTGTAAACCAAGACATCACGGCAACGATAAGGCCACAGGCCCCCGAGTCCATTCTAAATAAAAGACCATCAGTGGAGGCCCACGCTGGCAATCTTGTCAGGACGCCTCTCATTCCTGAGGGCTTTTTCTGTATCCTTACTTCATAAAACTCTTATGGCTTTACCAACTGTGAGATTCACTCTTTGACTCCGTGAGACAAGAACCTCGCTCTCACGCTTCAGGAGGTCACATCACTAACACTGGGGCAAGCAGGACGCAGTGAGAATGATACGGCATCACTTCTGTAACATTCTTGTTAAAAACTCAATCTGAATTTAATCACGAAGGAGATTAAAACAAAGGATAAAGATAGAAGAGAAGGAATTGAAAAAGAATTGGAGATGAATGTGAGGGGAGAGCCAGAACTTCTAGCACTCCTCAGGTCAACCCAAAACTAAGAGACATTTTAGAAACACACTTGGCCTGTCATTTTCGAAAGCATCAAGGTGGAGAAACACAAAGAAAACCACCCTACCACTTCAGAGGAAAATACACTAAAGAAACAGCACGACAAAAAACAACGGGTCATCTTGGATGGGACCCTAGGCTGTAAAGAAGCTTAGCTATAAAGGACATTACTGAGATTATCCAGGGTAACTTACAATGAGTTGTGGATTACACAATAGTTTCCCGTGTTTGATACTAACTAATCTACATATGGATTTCTATATGTACACACTGATTCTCGACGACTGTGCTGTGCTTATAAAAGAAAATACTCCTCGGGGCGCCTGGGTGGCTCAGTTGGTTAAGTGGCTGCCTTCAGCTCAGGTCATGATCCTGGAGACCCGGGATCGAGTCCCACATCGGGCTCCCTGCTCCGCAGGGAGTCTGCTTCTCCCTCTGACCTTCTCCCCTCTCATGCTCTCTCTCACTCTCTCTCTCTCTCTCAAATAAAAAATATTTTTAAAAAGGCTCCTAAAAATAATTAAAAAATAAAAGAAAATATTGTTCTTAGGGAGTACACACTAAAATATTTAAGGTACAGTGAGACAATGATTTCAACTTACTCTAACATGCTTTGGAAGAAAATCAGAGAAGCAGAGGAGGAGGGAGGAGGGAAAACCAGGTGAAGCAAGCTGGACAAAATATAAATAATTGGGTATCTGGACAAAAGATGTTTGTAAAGCAATTTATGTCTTCTTACAAGTTTTCCCTAGGTCTGAAATTGTGTCTTTAAAAAGTGTTTTAAAACACGCGACAAAATTATTTCCTTTAAAGACATGTATGCAGAATAAGGGTTAGCTCAGGAGAGCTTTCATTGCTCAAAGCCCCGGCATACTCCCAAGAAAGGCTCATGTTTCAGAGTGTCCACTGGCTGGCTCCTGGGAGAGGAGTTATTCAGCCCCTGAATTATTCTGTTCGATGAAATTTTGTGTGTCGAGGACGTGAACCAAATACCCATGTGATCACATAATTTATCTTAACCATGTGATTTATGTTGAACACATGTTTGCTCCCGAGGACTGGAGCCTGAGTACCTGAGCTCAGGAACGCAGTGTTGTGGGACCATAGGACTGACCCCTAACAAAACCTCGACACCAAGGCTCCGCTGAGACTCCCTGGGTCACACCACTTTGCACTTACTCTCATGTGCTGGTGCTGGGAAATTCACACACGTCCCCTGACTTCACCAGGAAACGACACTTGGAAGCTGAAGTTGAGTTTCTCCTGGACTTTTCACCCTTTTCACTCCTTCCCCTTTGTTGGTTCTAATCAGCACCTTGCCCTTGTAATAAACCATAACCATGACTACTACAGTTCTTCTGCATCTAGTGGGGAGGGTGTCCTTCCAAGACAATCATCTAGCTCAATGGTGATCTTGAGGGCCTCCCACAAAAGACTGAAGACCTTTAAATATACAGGAAAATAGCCTATATCATCAATTCATTCCCCCTTAGGATGTTTGAATTTAATGCAGTTCCAAGCCTGATCTAAAATTTGTATGGAAAAGCAAGGGTCCAGCTATTTCATAAGGAGGAGTTAATCTCTCTGAAAACAAAGATATCAAGTGATCATTGTTAAGACAGTGTAATCTCAGCACAGGGAGTCAAAAAGACCAATGGAGCAGAAGAGGGAGTCCCTAAACTAACCCGCACGTGTGTCCAATTGTGAGATACCGCAGACAGAATTGCAGGCCAGTGGAGAAAGGAAGACTCTTCCAACACAAGTGCCAGGATAAGGGTTATCCACGTAAAAAACGAAAAATGCATTTAGACATCTATCTTACCACATACACAAAAATCAGTGATTGCAATATGAACAGTATGTTCATATGCTTAGAAGAAAATAAGATTGTTGCAACACGAAGGTGAAAGTGCCAGGAAGATACAAAGAGAGCTAACTATAAAGACAAGAATGATACATTTGACTACATTACGATAATTTTGTTCAATAAAAAGAATCATAAAGAAAATGAAAAGACAAGCCACCAAATGGTAGGGAATATTCCTGTAACATATTAAGGACGAGAGAGTGGCACCCGGAGTGTTGAGAACCTGTTACAACTGAATAAGGAAAACACAACCCAGTAGAAAGGGGGGCACTGACACAAACAACTATTTTGTGGAAGATGAATATTCATGGCCAATAAACTTTGAAAAGATGGTCACCCCTTTAGGGCTCAGGAGACTAAGTTAAAACCACCATTTCACACCCACAAGTGTGAGAGAAATGAGGAAGTCTGCTAAGCGTGTGCAAGAATCCAGATAAGCGGGAATTCCTCGTACTCTTTGCCTGTCACGGTGTAAACTGGTATTACCACTTCAAAACTCAATTCGGCACGATCCTGTAGGATCGAGCATTTTTATATTATCCCTTGAGCTTAAAAGATAAATCTCAGAGGAACTTTTCCATGTTTGCTCAAGGAAGCATGTGTTGGAATATCTGAAAAACTACAATTTAGAAGACTACAAATCTGGAAACCACCACCTTAGCCCTGGCCAGAAGGGATAGGCAAGTGTGGCATGTTCCCACAGTGGGATATTCTAAAGCAGAGAAAGTCCGAAGCCAGGGCTGCCTCTGGGTCTTGGAAACGTAACACTGAAGTTTTGAAAAAGCAAATCCCAGAAAGCAATATACACTACATGATTTTTGTAAAGCTCGGAAATAGATATAAATAAACAACATATTGCTTAAACACACATATGTCGTAAAGGTATGAAATAAGACAAAAATCAACACAAAATTAGAAAGGAGGCTCGGCTGGGCATCGGTGGGGGAGGAGAACGTGTGAGCGAAGCTAGAGCGGAGTGAGGAGCTCCCAGATGTTTATTTTGCTATGCTTCACAACTTACATCATTTTAAACATAGTGTTAAGCATAAAGTGTGTTAAAAATGATAAATATCTTTAAATAAAGATCACAACGTGCCAAGTCGCCATGTGGTCACAAAACCCCATTCTACATGCACGTCGCAACTGCGGTGCCGGGGCTCGCTGGCCGAGCCAGAGCGCCGTTAACCCTGGTCATCACCGAACATCTCAATGCATCTTACACTTTGTAACCCCGATGTCACCCCAAGCTGCCAATGTTAGACTAGGTGCGGAGGGGCTCACGCTTCCCCTTCGTGGTCCAAGAATCCCTAGAACTTAAGCATTTCGAACACAATGACCAGGTTTAGGCAGATACCTAAGCAGGGAGGTCTGAAATCAGTCTAATTTTTATTTTCTGTCAATAACTCGCCTCAAGGTAGGTACCGGTCATCTGTTAACTTGCCGGCAGCCTGAGTTCCTTAAGAACGGAGACAGCAGCCCCCATTCCATGTGCCTTCCGTATGGCGTGCTGTTCCCCATGAGGAGGTGAAGGTTGCACTCCTGCCCTCGAGACCAGGCAAGCTTTTGCTGGGACCAACACCACGTGGTGCAGTTGAGGCGAGGTCACAACGGATGACATGGCCTTGGGGGACTTGCCCTTGGAATTTAGAGCCCCAGGCTGGGAGGACACCCAGGCCACCTGCAAGGGTCCACGGGGAGGCATTTCAGGTGACAGCCCGGGATCAACGGACTGATGGGACTGGCGTGGGAGCAAGCCCTGGTGAGCAGCCACCCAGGAGATGGACCTGGGCTGCCCTGCACCCTGCGTCCCCAGTCCTCAGGGATGTTGCAGGTCAGGACGTCCAAGTTTCAGTACCAGCCCCTGCAGAGGTGGCCAAGCACCCCTGTCGGAAGCCAGGCTGCGGTCACGGTGCCTCGCGTGCTCCCAGGACTCAGCCTCCCCGGAGCTAATGCGGTCATGCCCTGAGAAACCTGCTGCCGTCAGCTGCTGGGCAGCGCCCTGGCCACGGGCCTCTTTCCGTTTTGGGTGGCTCGAACTCAGGATTCGGCTGGATTTCCTTTTTCAGCCCTTGAAACATAAAAGGACACCTTCTCTACTGGGAAATCAAGCCACTAGGTCACCCTGCTCTAACGTGGCCTCATTTGGACCAGAGGGCTCAGACTGTCACAGCAGAAGTCCTCCCTGTCCCAACGGTATGTCCACAGAGGTGTCCTGCCGGTCTCCGGCGCAAGAGGCTTTATCTCTGCTTCCCATTTGGGGGAGGGAGGCTCTTGATGCCGCTAATCGGATTTGTGTCTTCAGTGACCACCAGGGAGACAATCTGGCTGTTCTCACTAGAGCAGAGGGAAAAAGCAGCAAGGTGACAGCAGAGTGAGGGACCATCCAATCCCACTTTGACCCCAAAGCAGCAAAGGCTGTAACGCGAATGACGATACCACATGGTTGCAAGTAGCAGAGGAAGAGGTTGAGCTGCTAACTTTATCAGGGGCGGTCCACTGAGGAACTGCTGAGTCTCCTACCAAGACCAGTCTTTCCTCTTAGGTCTCTGAAACGGAGAGGGAGAAGGAAAATGTTAATCACCACGTTTGTATTTGCTGTAAACGCAGGTTATAATTGTCTAAATTTAAAAGTGACCACACATTCAGGAGGGAAGTGGGAATAGGAAAAAAAAAAGGAACAGGGATGTTTTTCAGGTTTATCAAGATATGAATATAGGCATTTCTGTGGACTGGAGAGGAACTACCTCGGAAGGGAGAAGCCGGGAGAGGACAGTGGTGAGGGTACACACGTTAGGTTAGTTAAACCCCGAGGCCACAGGCTGGGAACCCAAATCTAAGCCGGTAAACGCCTCAAGGTTATGAAATCAAAATATTAAGGATGACCCATCACGAAGAGCCATGGAGGCTCTAAGCTCTAGGGAACCGATCTTCCCTCGCGTTGTTTCCACCTTTTCTGCACACAAGTCTCTCCGAGTTCCTGCTGGGAGAGCTCTCCTCACCACTGCTTTTTAATGTCTCAGTCCATCTTTGAGTAGTACAAGAGCAAAAAGAGTGAGACTAAGGCAGTCTCGGGAGAAGCGGCGTGTGGGGTTGGGGCAGGGAGGCCGGCATGGCCACTGGAAGCCCAGCCTGGCGTCCCCCGAGGAGGAAATCCCAGCTCAGTCGTGTGTGGACACTCAACAGTGGTCTGCCGGCCTTCTAGAGGGGTCTACCGAGCTTTCGTCTCCCACTTCTGAATTGCACAAGACAAAAACTATAGCCAGATTTGACCGTTTCAGTCCAATGGTGGGTGTGTGTGGGGGGGTGCCTCTAATACTGAACAGGGTTCTCGACTACAGGGAACATTGCACAGTTTCCTGGAATCCAAGCAGTGGCTCTTAGCAAGAGCTCACTTGGGCTTTGTAACCATGGTTTTCCAAGGCCCAACTATATAAAAATAGAATATTTATTTAAAAAATAAAACCTGACAAATAAGCCACTGCTGTTTCTACTTGCAGAGAAAGCACCGAGAGAGTCCCCAAGCCCAGGCAACAGGGGAAACGCGCCCCACTTATAACGAGGTCCCCTGGCACTGGCTGTCGGCTTCCTTCCAGCCTCCGGGTGCCTCTCAAGGGTGCTCAGGGAAGGGCATCCATAAACCTCAAGAGATGGTCCTCAGACAGACTTTCTTGGCTGTTAAAAAGCTCCCCCTCCATCTGGAGAGAATATCTAGAATTCAAGGAGTCCCCTGTGACTGTCCTTCTAGCCCCGTCCCTAGACTTGCCCAGGGGCAGGTGGGAGGACCGCAGTCAGAGCCTCTCCTTCATGACCATGATTTAGGAATACGTGTGACCACGGGGCCACATCTTCCATTTCTCTGTTGAGCCACAGATTTGCAGGAAGAAAAGTAAGTGAGATTTCAAAAAAGACTGCAATGATTTACAAAGGGCTGCAGGAGGACTAACACACATAGTTGGGTTTCATGGTCATTAAAGGCTTAAGCTGAACAGGGTCCTGGCGTCTAGGAATGTCTGTTCCTCCTGCTGCGCCCCCTCCCCAGATCTGCCACTTTCAAAGGTGCTCTGCTAACGCTAAGGGATCATGACTTCCCAGGATGAAGGAGTATCTTGACTCATAAAGAATGGGGCTCTGCCACTGATGAGCTAAGATTCCTGGTTCGTGTTCTACAAATAAGTTGTAATCCAGAGACACTGCCGACAAGGCCCCATGGAGCAGGCTGATGGTTAGTTCCTTCGCAGGGTGCACACCTCTGTGCCAAACTACCTTCCTTGTCAAGAAGTGGTCCTTGAAACGGCAATGCCACAAGCTGTTGTTTTCCTTTTTTTGTTGTTTTTTGGGGTTTTTTTTGCAAGGTTAGAGCATTTTCTTTCATAACATGCCCTAAAGAGCTGAAGCATAACCATCCCATTCCCTTATACCTTTTTTTGAGATTCCCTTTATTAAAAGTGGTGTTTCTGAAAAGCAGATTAATTTTAAAAGCGCTCAAAAAGCTTACCTTGGCTGTTTACCCACTAGTAAATCGTTCTGCAATATGGGTGATTTGCTCGACTTCTAACAAAAGGTGCTTTTCAGGCAACACTACTGTTTCTATTATTGGATTTAATTTTTTGGTAGCAAACCTGTTCCATAATTATATGCTGGCTGGTAATTGGGTAGAGTCTGTTAGAAGAGCTGCATTATGGCGTGTTTTCCAATGAGATGTTAATAGTGCCGTGCTTTCTTCTAGGGCCATAATTTCGATGCTAAAATTCAGCCGGGTCTGTAGCTGTTCGCTACTGTCACACACAGACAGCAGGGAGGACAACACAGGGCTCACAGACACTTGCTTCTCTTTGAAGAAGCCTCCGTGCAGTGCCCCAGCACTCTCGGCTTCCTGGCGGGCAGGCCGCTCGGTGGTGCGCTGGCCGGTAAGGACTCTCCAGCAGGCACCTGTGTCCGACCCGGCGGTGGACACCCTGGGGTCCCTGTTCTCGAGGACCATGTACTCCAGCCCTGATGGGGCATTCTGAGTGTAGTTGTGGGTGGGGGAGGGACAACAGGTGCAGGATCAGAAGACCTGGGTTCCAGCTAATTTTTGTCCCCAGGCAATTCCCAGAAGAGTTTCTGCCTCCAAAGACAAGCAGTAATCCTGATTCTCCCTGCTCCACTGGGTAGTGGTGACACTAAGCCCATAGGAATGTGTTTTGTGACCACAAATACGCGGGAAGGTGCTGTGGGCACAGAAGACCAGCAAGCAGTTCTGTGGGGGCTGCCTGTGCCGGGAGGAGGACGCCAGGGGCTGGGAAAGGGGAGGTGGCTGGCTCTGAGCACCGACTGGTGGCTAGGAAGAGGCCTTTGGAGAGAGGCTGAGAGGAACAGGAATGCGGAGAGCTGGAGAACGGGAATGGGAATGCGGTGTGTAGAGCCCCGTGACAGGGGCTCCCCCCAAACCGTAGCCACTTAGGAATGAGCCGCTGGCTACAGACCCTAGAGCCGGGCAGGACTGAACCTGGGTGTATTCGATCATTTGTTGAATTCCAGTAGATCCGCTTTAAGCTGGAACGTTGTGCTCCTGTGGATGACTCGACAATGCCGTCGTCACTGTGTCCATAGGGCCCAAGAGACGTGAACTCCTTCCCCAAGACAAGTCAGCATGTGACCACAGGGGTTTAGAGCATTTGGCTTTAAAAGCCACATTCTTTCTCTTATGGAACAAATGTTTCTCTACTCTCTATTCCCAACAGGAACAAACACGAATGGGCATAGAGAAGCGGAGACCCAAGGCTGACTGACCACAAGGACTTGCTCAGCCTCGTTGACAGAAACCCCCCGTCTAGGTCCCTTACAGGAATTTTTTTCTTTCTTAGATACGGCCTATGATTTAATGGAGAGAGAGAACCACACCGGGGTGAGTGAGTTCACTTTTCAGGGGTTCTCCAGCTTCCGTGAGCACCAGCTCACCCTTTTTGCCGTGTTCCTAGCGCTGTACGCCTTCACCCTGGCAGGCAACGTCGTCATCGTGACCATCATCAGCGTTGACCGTCACCTCCACACGCCCATGTACTTCTTCCTGAGCATGCTGTCCGCTTCCGAGACTATGTACACGCTGGTCATTATACCCAAGATGCTTTGCAACCTCCTGGGCCTTAGCCGTCCCATCTCCTTGGCTGGCTGCGCCACCCAGATGTTCTTCTTCATCACCTTGGCCATCAACAACTGCTTCCTGCTCACGGCCATGGGGTACGACCGCTACATGGCCATCTGCAACCCCCTGAGGTACACGGTCCTCATGAACAAGAGGGTGTGCCTCCAGTTGGTGGGGGGGGCCTGCAGCACTGGCCTCATCGTAGCCATGACCCAGGTGGTGGCTGTGTTCAGGCTGCCCTTCTGTGCCGCGAAGGTGGCCCACTTCTTTTGTGACATCCGGCCTGTGATGAAGCTCTCCTGCATCGACACCACGGTCAATGAGATCCTGACTTTGATCATCAGTGTGCTGGTGATCCTGGTCCCCATGGGGCTGGTCTTCATCTCCTACGTCCTCATCATCTCCACCATCCTCAAAATCGCTTCAGCCGAGGGCCGGAAAAAGGCCTTCGCCACCTGCGCCTCCCACCTCACGGTGGTCATCGTCCACTATGGCTGCGCCTCCATCGCCTACCTCAAGCCCAAGTCCGAGAACACCAGGGATCAGGATCAGCTCATCTCGGTGACCTACACGGTCATCACCCCCCTGCTGAACCCTGTGGTGTACACCCTGAGGAACAAGGAGGTCCAGGACGCTCTGCTCCGGGCCACCGGCAGGAAGCCCTCCTGACAAGATGAGGCCCGCTTCCACAAGGATCCTGTAAGATTCTCCAGAGCAGGAAAGCAGAACAGTACCCACAGTCCCTAGAGCTAAAATTCGGGAGCCTATTAGGCAGTGGGCTTGTGAGAAGAGAACAAAAGCACTAACATTCAGCAAGTGGAGAAAGGGACACATTTCCCCAGGGTACAGGCAAACCTGCACTTCCCACACGAACACAGACACTGGGGGACTTCAACACAGGAGAAGGAGCTGCTGGGAGGGAATGAACAGTGTAGGTGGAATGACTTTAGGACAGAAGGAAGGATGAACGGGGCACGGCTGCTCCAGGGCAGGGCTGACATTGTGAATATGTTCTCAAACATTCGTTTTGGACACAGAGTTTCCCTCTACCCATTTGCACAGTTCTAAGTCCTAGCAGAAGTATTCCTTCATAGGCAATCAAGCTCCTCGCATCCTAGACACCATGAGTAAATGGAGAGGAGACATCAGAGCACTTGTAAAATTCATTAGGCTTGAATTCTGGATCTTTCTCACTTAACTTCCAGGTTGGCCGTAGGGAAAAATAGAAATCTATTTCCATGATCGTGTCAGAAAAACATTTTTAGAAAGTAATAAAAATCCCTTGATGATCTAGTTGAAGCTGTAGTACCAGATAAATCGTATTGGCGTTTGTATTATGAGGCTGCACAAGATGGCGGTGATAGGGTCTGAGGGACTCGCCCATCAAGGTGAGACAGGCTTGCCTCTTGTGGAGTGGAAAGAAGGAACAAGTGCAGGGGAGTAAAGCCGGGAGTCTGCAGCAGGGGTGAGTGGGGGAGGGTTGGGAGGGTGGGCATGGTAAGGACAACACAGTCGCCTGATAACTTGGAAACCACCCAAGACAGGCTCCAGTCGTCCATCCATGTACCTAAGACCCACTAGGCCCTGGATTAACAGGACATTGATGGATCACTGGCCACCTCCACTCCCAGGACCTCTGCCCTCAGCGTGTCCTCCATTCCACACAGCCTTCCACCCCGACCACACCCAGTGACCAGTCACTTCCCCTTTCCTGTCCTCAGGCCCTTCTACCGCTCACCGCCACTCAGCAGGGCATTCATTTTGAAACTGCAAACCAATGCCACTCTCCCATGAACCTCCTGATGAAGGAGTCACTCCATTCACTTCCTCTCACCCCACCACCCCACACTCATGCATTCACATATCACTACAGCACACTTCTGCTTGGTGGCTTCACGGACGTGCCCGTGACATGGGAAGGGACGCAGTGGTCAGGCACACGGCCCCACCCCCCCACCACGTCTCACCTGTGCCCACTGATGTGGTCCTCACAGGTGCTGCTCTGTGGGTCTGTTCTAGAAAGCGGGGCTCTGTCCAAATAGTTCACAAATAACTCACTATGGTTCATCCTTCCACCAATTCAACTCTAGGTTTTTATGAGGATTTTTTGTTTTTTGGTTTTTAAGAAATTAATGGTGGGGCAGCTGGGTGGCTCAGTTGGTTAAATGGCTGCCTTTGGCTCAGTTCGTGATCCCAGGGTCCCAGGATTGAGCCCCACGTTGGTTCTCCCTCTCCCTTACCCACTGGCTCATGCTCTCTCTCTTCCCCTCATTCTAGCTCAAATAAATAACTTAAAAAAAATCTATGGTGAAATCCAAGAGAACTCAAAATTACCCTGCATTTGCCAATAGTACTTTTACTAAGTAAATAAAAATTTTACTTTAGACTAGCTTCAAGAATGCTGCCCTGTTCGACCTTCTCAATAGATAATCTATATCTGCCAGCTTAGCTACTTCAAACGTTAGGCGGTGGTTTTTGTGGGTGAGCTGAGTGAGAGGAATGGAACAGAAGCAGAAAAACTCCAGTTTGAGTCCTGCTGTACCTCTTACTCACGATCTACATTTGAATGAATTATTTAGCTTCCCTAAGACTCAGTTTCTTCATCTATAAAACATACCCAGAGTTTATGACGAACACATGAGACAGTAAGTGTGAAAATCCTTTGTAAATAATGGAACAAATATTTATTCTTAGAGTGAGAAAACAGCAAATGCTCTCCATCCACGTCCAGTCGTATGTGCCTAACCCAGAGTTCAGCCTCACCCACTGGAGGACGATTTCCGGGACGCTGCTGTTCCGTCTTTCTGCCGACGCTCTTATTTCTACACCTGGTTCAGGGGTGTCTCTCCTCGGACGCTCTGGAGGGGGAGGAGGAGGGGAACGTTCGCTGTGGGCGCTCCCCCAGAGACCCAGCGGTCACGAAGCCAAAACACCGCCCCAGGTGGCACCCCGTGCCAGAGAGCCCATGTCGTACTTGCCACCCTTCATTTCTCAGTCGGTCTCTCTGTTCAGAGCATGAAATCCTAAGATGTTTGAATTTAAGACACACCTTTATTCCGTCCCGGCTGCTGATCCCCAAGGAAGTCACGGAATCTTTCCTTCTCTCCAAAACAGGGTCACGAGTATCTGCTCTGGGTTGCTTTGGGTGTCAGGAGCACCAACTACCCTAGAATAAACCCGGGAGACAGAAATGCTGGGATGACCACCGAACGGTGGGAACTTAGCTTATTGTCATGACCCTCATAGTCTCACCTCTCCAATTCCTCCCGGTCATCTTATCTTACGTCACCGATTTTGGACCCTACCTTTCTCCCATATATGCTTAAGTTCTAAATGCTACTGCACTCAAGTCACATGCAGTTCCTTGCAAAAAAAAAAGAAAGAAAGAAAGAAAAAAAAATCCCCAAACTTTGCACCACTATCTTTTGTTAGCAATTCCAGCACTCATTGCCTATCCTCCTGCTCTACACCAGGTACCTGTCCTGCTCCCAGTTCAGTGGATTTCAAATTCTTCACCATGACCCTCGGCCCTCCATAAGAAATGCATGTTCTAGCATAACCCAGTGTGCGTTCCTCCATCTAGAAACAGGAACAAAGAATTCACAGAACAGTGTTTATCCTTCTTACTTGCAATGCATTCTGATGTTTTTCATTCCAGTTTTATTTTTTTTTCTTTTATGAGAGAGAGAGAGAGAGGGAGGGAGAGAGAGAGAGAGAGAAAATGCACACACACACAGGGGGAGAGGCAGAGGGAGCTGGGGAGGGAGAAGGAAAGAATCCCAACCAGACTCCACACTAAGCACCCAATACAGGGCTTGATCCCAGGACCCCGAGATCCTGACCTGAGCCAAAATCGAGAATGGGACACTCAACCCACTGAGCGATCCAGGCTCCCCCAATCTATTCTAATTCATTTTAGTCCAATAATGTTAGTGAATGGAGGTGCAAACACAACATACTTCGACCAATACTCAATAGATGAAAGTTAAAATACTCCGCTCAAGTTCATGCTAAAGCCCAAAATCATCAGACTATGTTTCTGCACTGGTGGAATTAAAATCTTGCTTAAGAAGTTAACAACACTGGCATTATATTACGGAACATTCGGTATTCGTATTTAAACACGAGCCATCCCAGGGGAGGGAGGCCTCCTCTTCATGGTAGCTGCTGGGCTACTGCTGTGGTCACAGGGCCGGGACGCCTGCTGGGTGACTCAGTTCTCACGGGAGAAACAGACTGGCAGAGAGGCAAAATTATCCTGACGGAAACACCTGATTTTTCTCTGACACTTTGTTTTATTCCTATTCTTCATTAACTATGGATGAAAATAATTTATCCCAAAGACTGTCACACACAACTGTGGTGGCAAAATTAAAGCCATGCTGTACATTCCGGACTTAAAAGAATTAAAAAGTTAAAAATATAGTGTTTCACAATCGCTTTATGTAAAAGTATGAATACAGAACACCACTTTTACAAAGATTAGAATTCTGATATCTAATTTCCATTATGCTGCTTTGGACATTCAAATTTTATACCTATTGGCTTTGCAACATACACCGTTCATTCTAAAACTAAAAAGCAACACACACTGTCGATATGTATAGGAAACATGATTTTCCTATTTAAAACTCTTGAATTGGCCCCCAAATTCACAGCTCTCAACCGTCAATTGTTCTTGCACTGTACTTTGGCAGTAGTAAATATAATGTAAACCTCAACTGATTGAATGTTAATATGTAAAGCATATAAAGCTATTGTGGTCTAAAGCCACAGAATAATCAACTCTATGGGAAAATGCGTATCTGAATATCTGTTCAAAAGCCCATGGCTTGCTTCATCCCGATTCCTGATGCTGTCAGTCTCAGTGGAGGTGACATATGCATTATCATGTGATCACTGTTCACCCATGAGCTCAGGGTTGCCCCCAAAAGTGGCTTAGGAGATTTTCAGCTATCGACTTTGCAAGACTAAAGACCAAAGTAGCAACAACACAGCGGTTCTGACTAAATACCAAAAGCAAGTCAAACGTTGATGTGCTTCTGGGGCGGCGCTCCAAAGTTAGGGTAACCTGGGCAGACTTGGAAGCTGAAAGAGGCACACGGGAGCCAGAAGGAGCATCTGTGAAGGAGGCCACCAATTTCTGGTCTTCTTTTATTCCAAAACAGTGGCATGTTGACTGGCATTTTTCTGAGTATGTAAGCAACAGTCTTTGAAAAATGTTTCAGAAAATTATGAAGAAGAAAATGGAACCTGTTTCTCTGATGGTCACTATGGCACAATGAGAAGACAGAATTTCTCCTCTTCACACGCCCCAGCCCCACCCCTATCAAATGCTAGAAGGGAAGTATTTTTAAAGTAGGATCCTACAGCCAGTGCTTAAAAACAGAAATGAAATTTTTAGTGGGCTGCAAATCACAGGGCATGATCTAGAGACTCAGAACAAATGTGACCAAGTTGAAAAGGTACCTTGGAGGCACTGGGAGTCAGAAGGGCAGCCGGATCAGCAAATTACTTCATGCCAGAGGTGGAGGAGAACCCAACTGATGGGAAACACCAGGAGGAGGAAACAGGGTAGTGGCCCAGAAAAAGCAGCCCTCCCCAGGCAGGTGGGAGCAACGAGTATTGGTGGTCTCCAGACAAAGTGTTGCCTGGAGAGAGGGACACAGTGGCGACACAGGGGCCTCCCATCACCAGGCAGGGGAAACAGGACAGAAATAAAAGATGAAGCAAATACAACCAAAAGTCTTGAGCTAAAAAGTAGAATTTTTTAAATAAAAGAATTATAAGAAAATTCAACTCACTGTTCATTGTGAAGCCATACATATTGGCCAATACTAGTCTTTATCTAAAACAAAGTGATAGGAATTCTGTGAAGTATATGCCCGGGTGGCTCATTTGGTTGAGCATTGACTCTTGGTTTTGGCTCAGGTCATGATCTCAGGGTCGTGGGATCGAACCCCGCACTGGGCTCCACGCTCAGCTGTTAGTCTGTTTCTCTCTCTCAGCCCCTCCCTTCCCACTCTCTCTCTAAACTAATTCTTAAAAAAAATAAAATAATCATAAAAAAGCACAATTGACGGGTAGAGAGAATGTTGATCAGATTTTACAGATGAATTATTTGTGGTTTTCCCCTAAAACCCAAGTAAACTTCTGTTCAGGACAGGGTCACTTCCACGGCAAAAGAAACACAGAGATGACAACAGGTCTGTGCAGTGAAACTGTGGGATCTGGAAAGCAGATTCATCTGTGGTCACTGTCTTCCAGGGGACTCAGCAGAGAGACCACAGACACCCAGGGTCTCCAAGCAGCACGCACACCAGAAACCCGAGTTCTCGCCCAGAATGACAGAAGCGATCAGGGAAGGGAGACAGCAAGTCTTTCTGAACCTGAGTGTCTGACTGGTTTAGTAAATCCCACTGAAAATGTTTAAGAGACATTATACAGCCAGAGCCTCTCCCCTAACTGTGCAGAAGGCTGGAGGCTGATTTCTGGGGACACTTACAGAGAGCGGAGAGGGTGGGGTAGTGCCATAGTAATTTTCTAGAAGGTGAGGAAGAGGTAAGGAAACATCAGCAACGCTTACAGGAGACTGACAGTAAGACTTACAGCTCCCACTCAGGAAACTGAAGGACATTCCCTGGGGAACTCAGCCTTCCACGAACAAAGACCAACATATATGGAAAGTTCCAGGTCCTATGTTGAAAAAGTATGCTTCCTTTCAGAGAGTCAGCTTCTTCACACTAATAAGTGAAGCCCACCACTGAACATCCTTCAGCCCTTGTCTCTCTCTCTCTCTCTCCTCTCTCTCTCTCTCTCTCTCTCTCTCTCTCTCACACACACACACACACACACACACACACACACACACACACATGCAGTTTCCAAAGAGCTTATTAATAAATTAGTCATACTACAAATGGACTGACAAGGATACTCAAGCATTTGGGAATAACATGAAAACAGACACCACCTAATAAACAGGTAACAAAAGAACATGGAAGAATCAGATACAGCACGGGGAATAGATCAAAGTCTTTCTGGAGATATATATTCGACATTTTCCGAAGGACATGACAAGACACTGTACTGGTGAAATATAAGTAGTTCTGCATAAAAGGCATGTACTGAGAAGCAGAAAGAGCTTTACAGATTAAAAATACATTACGTTAAATAAAAAATTAAATAGGAGAGTTGCAGAAGAAATTTGATGAAATGTCTTGACTAGTAAAACAAAACAACAAATAGGAGTCAACTAAGGGGCTGACAAATACTGAAAATAAATAGAAGATGTTTATATATGACTAGATAGACTTAAAAAATAAGTAGAAAGGGTTAAACTTTCAAAGAAATAGTAAAAGAGAATTTCAAAGAACAAAAGGACATGAGCTTCCAAACCAATGGTCTCCCACAATCAAAGCAGTCGCAACACATGCAAAATGCATCCTTATGAAGTTTCTAAAAACCATGTTAACAAGATGACCTTACCAACTTCAAGATAAGAAAAAAGAAAAGAAAAAGAAACCCAGATGTAGTAGTAGGCCATGAATGCATCAAGAATTAAAACGGTCTTGGACTTCACACAAGAAGCTGGAAGACAAGGAGGTAATGCCTTAAAATTTTTAAGGGAAAATTAGTTCTGTTTACCTTAAAAATAGAAACTTCCAGTTCCTTTACCAATGAAAGATGGGCTTATTCGGGAGTAAGAGAGAATTGCAATCCAGGACAAAGAAGCTGCTGCACGACCATAGGCAAGTCTGGGAATAAAGGAGAGGCACCTTTTCTAAGGAGGAAAGCGGGGAGTAGGGAGGGCTGTTCTGAACTAGAAGTTCTTTGGAGGAAATTGGGAGTCCAAGTGTGGTGGCTTCTCATTGGCTGAGCCACTGTATGTGGGGTTGGACAACATCTCCTCTTCCTCCTAGAGCGGGAGAGTGGCATCCATGTTCAAGGTGAAGTCCTTCCCCTTCCCGCTGGGTCTGAAGTCAGTGAGGAGTGGTACGGCTGACTGCACCTCTGCCCGAACATCTCAAATCCATTTTCATGAGGCTTCCCCATTACTAATTTTCAGTGTCCCAAAAGAAAATTGACAACTCAGCAAATTATTAATCAAGTGTGAGAGTAAAATAACATTTTCCAACATGTCAGATCTCAACGTTTTGTCCTATCCTTTCTTGGAAAGCCATAAAAAGGAGGGTGTACGCCATGAAGAAAGACCAAGGATCCAGGAGGCAGTGGATCCAGAAGAGGAGAGAAGGAAGAGAACCCCAGGTTGGAACTGAAGTGTCACATCCGTAGCCCGCCCGTCAGCTAAGGAGCAAGTGAGCAAAATCAGAGGCAGAGAGCTCTCAGATGACTGGCTCCATGAAAAGAAAAGGCAGGAAAATTAACGGATGCCTGACATTATGGACCAGAGAGAGGAAAAAATCTGCTTAGCTCTCTTATTCAAGAGATACGTCACTGTAGCATACAGTGGATGCTACAGTGCTTGATGTATTTTGAAGTTTGGCCTTTAGGTCCATACCAGTGATGGTGGTACAAGCAAAACACACATGGATCAGTACATTCACGTACTCATTATTGAAACAGGAAATAATGACAACCAAAGTTAGAAAATACATGTGTCTTGAGAAAGAGGGAAGTGTGTGAGTTAGGAACTAAAAATGAGAACAGGTAAAGTTATCGAAAATAGTGTGATGGTTAATGTTACATGTCAACTTGGCTGGGCCATGTTGCCCAGATATTCCACAAGGAATCAGCTGGGACGTTTCTGGGAGAGTGTTCTGAGTGGAGACCATCATTTAAATTGGTGGCCTTCGAAAATGCAGAAAGAGCCCTGACGTCCTTCGGCAGATGAATGGATAAGGAAGATATGGTATATATGTCCAATGGGATATTACTCGGTCATCAAAAAGAATGGTATCTTGCTATTTTCAGTGATGTGGATGGAACTGGAGGGCATTATGCTAAGTGAAATAAGTCAGAGAAAGACATTGTCATTTGAGTTCGTTCATATGTGGAATTTAAGAAACAAAACAGATGAACATAGAAGAGAAGAAAAAAAATAAGTTGAAATCAGAAAATCAGAGAGGGAGTCAAACCATAAACACTCTTAACTCTAGGAAACCGAGGGTTTGGGGGTTGGGGTAGGTGGGGGGTTGGGGTAGATGGGGGGTGGGCATTAAGAAGGGCGTGTGATGTGATGAGCACTGGGTGTTATACACAACTGATGCCTCACCAAACTCTACTTCTGAAACTAATAATATACTACATGGTAATTAACAGATTTCAAATAAATAAAAAAATCAAACTGAAAAATCAATCAGTCGCTTTGAGGAGAGATTTCCTCATCTGTGGGTGGGTAATGTGGGTGGGCCAGTTGAAGGCATGAACAGAACAAAAAGACTGACCTAGTGGGAGCAGGAAGGAACTCAGCAGCTGTAGCCTTCAGACTTGTATGAGAGCATCTGCTCTGTCTTGGGCCCCCATGTAGACTTGGGATTTGCCAATCTCCATAACTGCGGGAGCCAGCTTGTGAAGATAACCCTTCATCTCCTCTGTCCCTCCCTCTCTCGTTCACGGACACACGGATGTGTGTGTGCGTCTCTGTATGTATTATGTATGTTATGTATATATTTTGTAATATTTAAATATAAATATATATAATATGTAAATGTATAAATGTATATTTTTATATATATATATATTTTAAAGATTTTATTTATTTGACAGAGAGAAACACAGTGAGAGAGGGAACACAGGCAGGGGGAGTGAGAGAGGGAGAAGCAGGCTTCCCGCCGAGCAGGGAGCCCGATGTGGGGCTCGATCCCGGGTCTCCGGGATCTTGACCTGAGCCGAAGGCAGTCGCTCAACCAACTGAGCCACCCAGGCGCCCCTATTTTTATATATTTTTATATATTTCTATAGAACACAGACACATACATTCAATCGGTTCAGTTCTTCTGAAGACCCCAAATACAGATAGCCTCTAGAGAAAAGAAAAGGATAGGGAGGGATGGAGTAGTCACTTCCTTTTAAATATACATGTAACACACACACACATACACACACACCACACATATAATGTATACATGTATTTTAGAAATACTTGCATTTTTAAACTGTACTTGCACTCTTTATAAATAATAGAAATGTTAAAAAATTAAAGGTAATCACTAGGTAAATACGTAGAGAATGTAGAACCTTCAGACTAGTATAGACCACAGAAAGTAGACCATATAAAAACTGATTAAGTTCTGAGAAAAGGGGGAAAGGAGGAGAAACGTGGTAAAATGGAAATGCAAAATAAGAAAGAATAAGCTTCTAATAATTATATAAATAGCAGTTGGACTAAAATTCATTGAGAAAAAAAAAGACGCTAAAAGAAACAAGGCCAATGTAGTTCTGATAAACAGAACGATTCACGGGTAACCTGTACCACCATCACTGGTATGGACCTAATAGCCAAACTTCAAAATACATCAAGCAAACACTAACAAAATCACAAGAGGGGGCGCCTGGGGGGCTCAGCTGTTTAAGTGTCTGCCTTCGGCTCAGGTCATGATCCCAGAGTCCTGGGATCGAGCCCCACATCGGGCTCTCTGCTCGGGGAGGAGCCTGCTTCTCCCTCTCCCTCTGCCTGCCACTCCCCCGGCTTATGCTCTCTGACAAATAAATAAAATATTTTTAAAAAGCGGCGGGGGGAGGCACATGGGTGGCTCAGTCATTAGGTGTCTGCCTTCAGCTCAGGTCATGATCCCGGAGATCCGGGATCGAGTCCCACATCAGGCTCCCTGCTCGGCGGGAAGCCTGCTTTTCCTTCTCTCACTCCCCCTGCTTGTGTTCCCTCTCTGGCTGTGTTTCTCTGTCAAACAAATAAATAAAATCTTAAAACACACACACACACACACACACACACACACACACACACACACACTAGTAAAAGTTTAATAGTTTGAGATAAACATTTTAACTCGATTTCAAATTATTTTCACACATATGGTTTTTGACAAAAATCTGACCACTCTTTACCCCAAAGAGATCCTGTGAGTTTCAACACATGTGTACAGCTTTCACAATGCATGCAGTAAATTTTAAAAAGCAGCCACAAAAGCTGGCCACCCTCCCTTGCTAGCCCCTTCCCCAAACCATCCCTACATCTGCAAATATAAAAATATACTTTGAGGGGAAAAAAAAGCATAAGTGAAAGAGGAAATAAAAGTGTTAAAAATTATAAACTATTTGAAATTAAAAGAAAAATGTAGACTAGCAAAATCAGAACACTGTATTAAAAGCAATTTAGGGATAAATTCATAATCATAAATCCACTTCTTAGAAAAAAATTTAATTCAAGAAGGCAGATAAAGAAAATACAAAGAAAAAACTTTAAAATAACATTTAAATGTATAAATTAACACAAAGATGAACAAAAATTAAATAATTAGCACTTAAAGAGTTAGGTAAAAAAAATCACAATATAAATGAGGTCTTGAAAATACTAAGGTTTCGGGAGGTACCATTGAGAACAGATGGGAGAGGAAACACCTAAATAAAATCATGAAGAGAATAAGGACATAAACAGGGGATACAAAAAAAACTGTTACAATTATAACATCAGGAAACACTTTAGATCAATATGAACAGATCAAATGTATAATTTTAATAAAAATATTAATTTATAATAATGGCCTAAGAACAATTAGAAAATGAACAGAGCAAATATGAAAATGACAGTCAAAATGTATTTATCATCCCCATTCAAGATAAAGACATGAGACCAAACTGTTAATACATGCACATTCTTTAAGGTTTTATAAGAATGGGAGAATCTCCCCAACTTAAATCATGAGGCCATTAGCCTCAAAAACTTTGTCAAACCAGAAACAGGCACTTAAAAATACAAAACTAAACACCAATGTCATGGTGGCAATTATTCAAAACAAATTTTTTTTAAACTTTAAACAAATATATTTTATTTATTTATTTGACAGAGAGAGAGAGAGAGAGAGAGAGAGAGAGATATCACAAATACGCAGAGAGGCAGGCAGAGAAAGAGGGAAGCTGGCTCCCCGCTGAGCAGAGAACCCAATGTGGAACTCGATTCCAGGACCCTGAGATCATGACCCGAGCTGAAGGCAGAGGCTTAAACCTCTGAGCCACCCAGGCGCCCCTCAAAACAAAATTTTTTTTAAGAAAAGAATTCACAATTTAAAAAACAGCATGTCTAAGTCAGCTTTGGATAAGGAACATTATTTGGATGATGCGGCATTAAAAGAATCAAAATAATTTATTGTATTAACAAATGAAACAAAAAATCGTGATTTCAAAAGACTAGAAACATAAAACATGATATAAATCCAACATCCAGTTGATCATAAACATTCTCACCAAGCTAAGACTAAAAAGGAATTCCCTTTACTTATGAGCATCTATCAGAAGTCTACAAACATCATTTCATGACAAAACATTTGAGCATTCCAACTAAAGTCAGAGAAAAAATGGAACTATATACACGTCAGCAAATACAGAAGACAATAAAGATGTGTTTTGTTTGCAGCTCTCTTCTTTTCCTGACCTAAAATACAGCTACATCAAGTGAACATGACAAAAGTGTGTAGTTGGACTTGTAATAGACCAAGATGTAATATGACAGGAACAGCACAAGGAGGGGAAAGCACTCTGCATTGGAGTGAAGTTTCTGCTTCTATGAAAATTAAGTTGGTATTAATAAGAACGAGTTGTTTTTTAAGGGGAAAAAAATGCCCTCCTCAAGGCAACCACTAAGAAATTGGCTCCAAAAAATCCAGGAAGGAAAAAGCACTAGGAAAAGACACTAAGAAATAACTGTTTAACAGAAAAGGGAGCAGTGATGGAGAACCAGTGGAAAGAGAAATGCATGACAGATAGAAAACAACAGGGAAATGGGAGGCGGGACTCCTCGCTGGGTAGTGACGACGGTGACCACAAGTAAGTCAAACAATCCAATTAAGAAGCTGAGATTGGGGGCGCCTAGGTGGCTCAGTCATGATCTTGGAGACCCGGGATCAAGCCCCACATCAGGCTCCCTGCTCCGTGGGAAGCCTGCTTCTCCGTCTCTCACTTCCCCTGATTGTGTTCCCTTTCTAGCTGTGTTTCTCTGTGTCAAATAAATGAATAAAATCTTTAAAAGAAACTGAGATTAGGTAGAATGGATTAGAAGATATAATCCAACTACACAGCATCTACAAAGACTATAGATTCAAAGACACAAAGAGTAAAATTTAAAAAGAGGGAATAAGATACACCAAAAAATAACCAAAAAAAATGTGGAATGGCTATATTAATATTAGACAAAATAAACTAAGACCAAAATTGTTACAATAGTAGGATATTTTATAAAGTGATAATAGTTCAATCCAGCAGGAAGGAATGAAAATTATCAATTGTACGCACACCTAACAACAGAGCCCTTATATATCTGAAGCAAAAACTGGCAGATTTGAAAGGAAAAATATACTATTCAATAATAGTTGAAGCCTTTAATGCTCTGTATTTGATAATGGATAAAACAACGAGGCATAAGATCGACACAGAAGTAGGTGTGAACATTATGAAGCAGTTAGAGCAGATATCCATAGAAAATTCCACCCAAACTATTAACCTCCACTCCTGTCCAGTCCACAAGGAACATGCTTCGTGATAGACCATATGTTAGACCATTAAGAAGCCTCAATAAATTGAGGGGTATTGTGCCACAGACCTGCAGCCTGACCACTCATATGGCTTCCCTCTGCAAGGCCTGGAGAGCCATGGCCCTCCCTCAGAGTGAGGGAGCTGCGCTAACGTCACGATCATCAACACCATCTTTACTTGCCTTTTGTTCTTCCTGCTCAACTGTCAAACTGAGTCTTTTCACAAACTTCCCTTTCTTCCTGACCTTCACTCATACTATGTGTTTATGACACTTTCCTTTATAGTAGAAATCAGTAGTTGATAATTACAACCTGCACAGTTACACTTTGATTGAGACTATATCAATACCAATATACTTCATAGTTTAAATGTAATATACTTCATAGTTTAAATGTAGTTTCCACGACCACCCATTCACCGTTCGCCTGCGTGACCACTCTCTGCCTTGCACGGCCATGGGATAAAACACTCCATTGAGATGAGATCAGACAGAACCAACTGTTGCCTAAAGCTAGACTGATGTGACTGCCCGTGGACCAGGGTCTGTTTCCACCCACAACTAGGGATGCCCTGACCTAAGTTTATGGCACCTGAACAGCGCTGATGCCATGGAGAATTTATGATTGGAAACCTGAAAGAAGTCTGTGTAATCTCTTACAAATCTCTTTTATCATACACCCTTCCTTCGAGATGATCTGTAACCACAAGCTTTAAATAAAGAACCCTGAAGACACAGTTTTCAGGAGATCCCCATGCCACTCTTTGAGCCCAGTCTCCTCATATCACCGACTCCACACCTCTGGAAGCCCAGACTGTTGCCAGGGCTGGCTCCCGGCAGTATTGAAATAAGCAAAGTATGTTCCCTGACATCTGTGGAATTAGAAATCACTAACAGAAAGAAATTTGGGAAATTCATAAATATGTGAATATTAATACACCTCGAAATAATTACTGTGTCAAGGAATAAATAATAAAAATAGAAAGTACTTTTAGTTGAATAAAAATGAAAACACATCCCCAAACTTTGGGAATAGAGCAAAAGCAGTGCCTAGTGGAGACTTCTAGATGTAAATGTGTATATTAAAAAAGAAGTCTCAAGTCGTTAACCCAAGAATCACCGTAAAAACTTGGAAAAAGAGCAAACTAAATCTGAAGCAAACAGAAAGAGGGAGACTTGTAAAGAATGGAGATGAACTATAGGTAACAGAAAAAATTGAAATTGACAAAACCAAAAGTTGGTTCTTTAATATGATCAAGTTGATAAACCTTTAGCTACGTGGACCGAGAAAAGGATGACACAAGTTGCTAAAACTGAGAATTAAAGAGAAGATGCTGCCACTGACCTTACACAAATAAAATAAACCATAAAGCCATACTATGAACAGCGGTGTGCCAACAAGTTAGGTGACCTAGATGAAAAGGGAACAATACCCAGAAAGTCACCAACTAGGAAAATTGACTTAAGGTAGAACATCTGAATAGACGTACAATACGCACAGCCTGCATCAGTGATGAACAGGAGTCCCCACAAAGAAGAGCCCAGAACCATGTGGCTTCACCAACGATGTCTATAAAAGATTAAATATCAATCCTTCATAGACTCTTTTAGAACATGAAAGAGAAGGAAATGCTTTCCCACTCATTCTATGAGGTCAGGATTATCTTGTTACCAAACACAAAGACATCACAGGAAAAAAAAAAGGAAAAGCTTTAAACCAATATTCCTGATGTATGAGGTATAAAAATCCTCAAGATGGAATCCAGCAACAATTCCACTTTGAGGCGTATCTCCAAAAGAAATGAAAATGTGCCCACACACAGAACTGTAGATTAATGTTCATAATTGCATTATGTTCACAACATATCTTCCAACAACCGGTACCTGGATACATAAATACAGCGAATCGATAGATGAGACTATGATTCGGCCATATCAAGGACTGAAATACTGACACACGCTGTAACACGGGTGAAACTCACCTTGTGCTAAGTCAAGGAAGCTAATCACAAGTCACATACTGTAGGATCCTATTTATAGAAGACGTGCCAAAGAGGCAAATCCATAAACAGAAACTCCAACAGTGAGTGGTTGGGGGAGGGGAGAAAGGAAGAGTGGCCGCTAAGGGCTGCAGGGTGTCCATGGGGATGATGAAAATGTGCTGAAATTAACGGTGACAGTTGCACAACGCTGATTTTGGCAAAAACCACTGAATTGCGTATTTTAAAAGGGTGCATTTTACATTCTGAATGCCATCTCAATGAAGCCACTGTATATTTTTGTTATGTTTTTGTAAGGTGTTATTACTGTAAATGGATATTTTTATATGAGATCCTTCTGGAGAATATTATGTGCCTTTACTGAAGGACATACAGGAAGCCCTGCATAAATGGGGCCATATTCGCTGATGGGAAGATTCAGGGGTGCAATGATGTCAATTCTTCCCAAATCGATCTACAAATTCAATGCAATCCCAATAAAAAGCCCAGTAAGATGCTGCGTACACACTGACAAATTCTAAAATTAGTTCAGAAGCATAAGTTCATTCCTTTATTTAACAAATATTTATTGAGTGCTTACACTATGGCACTTTTATTAAAGTTGCTGGGGTACAACCATCAACATGATAAACCACCTCACTGTTTTCGTGGGGCTTATATTTAGTAACGTGCTAAAATAGACAAGCCTATTTCAGAAAAAATTACAATGGTTTTTTACTTGATCTAGCAGATACAAAGACACGTCATAAATCTATATTAATTAAAACAGCCTAAAATTGGCACAATATAGCCACAGCAGATCCATAGAACAGAATCCCCAGATGTGTACATATAGACCAATTTGGGACATGGCCAAGAAAGGACTATGATGGAATAGATATCACTTAGAAACATGCAAGCATGAAGCTCTCATTAGATTCTTTTTTAGCTGCACTTCCTGGCTCTGAAATCCAAAGTGTTCCGAGCCAGCTACTAAAACAAACAAACTAACAAACAAAAACATCCACCAGTTGTTTCTCTCATGGCTTGATGTTAGCAATGGTCACACTTGAGTTTCGTCTGATGCTACGAAGCACCACAGACTCTAATTTGCTGGTCGGGGTCAGGAATGAGAGAAAATCAACAGGAAAGTTTTGGGGAGCACAACTTTCACCCACATACTGGGCACCAACAGGTGACAAGCCTCCAGACCTCGGTTCTATAGCTCATTTCTCCCCTCTCTTGCCCAGGCATGCTTTTTAAGATTTTATTTATCTCACAGAGAGAGATGGACAGAAGAATGGGCACAAGCACGGGCAGCTGCAGGCAGAGGAAGAGAGAGAAGCAGGTTCCCTGCCGAGCAGGGATCCTGAGGCGGGGCTCAATCCCAGGACCTTGGGATCATGACCTGAGCTGAAGGCAGACGCTTAAAGACTAAGCCTCCCAGGCGCCCTCTAAACACAGTTTCTGATGCCCTTTCAAAGGCCAAAAGAATTCTCCAAGAGAAGAAAGACTGGGACCTCTTCATCAGTTCCTTTGCTAGTCACCCCCAAGGAGTGATGTTTCCCCATGCCCATTTCTTTGAGTCTAATACCAGCGTGGTCCATGTGAAGACAGGTAAGGTGGGCAGATGCCCAGCGATGAGGGTCCGCGCACGGCTCACGTGCTACCAGAGTGCGCCGGAATCCTTGCTGAGGGTCTCCTAGGTCAGAACTATTTTCATGACAAAACTGATGTTCTTTACCTTGTCCACCCATTCTCTCCAGACATGGGTTTTTCAGAAGCTACAGGCTATGAGATATGGTGTCAGATCATAAACAGAAGCACACGTGAACGTGCAGGTGTCCTTTCTGTCAAGCGAGACACTAAAAACAGCAAAAATGTAAACAAGTGTCACTCTCCTAAACATTTTTTGTTTGGGGTATAGTCATTTTTGAAAACAACGTTATCAACATTACCATGTGGACCGTCATCTTTAAATGAGTGAGAAGTGTCTTTCAAAAATTTTCAGTTTTAATTTTTATTATTGGTAAAATAACACACAGAAAAGCTCTTGGGTCTTCAATCTTTTTTTTTTTTTTTAAAGCGTTTAAAGGATTCTTTGGTCACCAAGTGTGGGATGGCCTCTGGCTGCTTAGAGCCAGCTTCACGGGTAACACAGCCCTCAGTGAACACTACTTGGGTATTTGGATACACGAGGGAACAAAAGAATCCATAGGACATAGTGCAGCTTGAATTGGACAACAAGTGTTCAATTTCCAACATGGTGCTTCCTACCCAGTAAATGCTCAATGCATCAGTATGTTCTCCCTTGACACCAAGCAAGCACCGCTGGGGGCTGGGAGCTTAACATCATTGCTCCTGTCCACGTAGGAAGATGTCTGTGGATGCTGGCAGGAGAAGTAACCGTGGCCTCCATTCCACCACACGTGCACTCATGTCTCAAGCTCCCTTTCACCCAGTGTGGGCAGGGGCCCTCCAGTCTGTTGAGAGCCTGAACCTGCTGAGAGCAAATGGCAGAGGAAGGGCCAGTTCTTTGCCTGTGGGTGAGCTGAGACGTCCATCTTCTCCTGCCCGAAGACATCAGGGCTGCTGGGTCTTGGACCCTTAGGCTCAGACTAGGATTCACACCATCAGCTTTCCTGGCTCTTCAGCTTGGAGCTGGAGATCATGGGACTTCTCAGCCTTCATAAGCACATGAAGCGGTTCCTATAGTAACTCTCACACGTAGCAGTAATACCCATTGCTTCTGCTCTTCTGGAGAACTCTGCTGCGTACGGGGACACCACAGGGGCCGCAGATGGCCACTGCGTGATCGCACTCCATGGCCACGGGCGGGAAAACCACGGCTGGCTGCACAGGCGAGAGGCAAGATGTGTGGGTGGCCTGGACTTGGACGGCAGGGGGCTGGTGAGGACTCAGGAGGCCAGACAGGACGCCAGGAATGCCAGCCACAGCTGGACAGATCATAGGCAGAGAGCGCGCTCAGGAGGAAGTACGAGGGAGTGTGCAGGTGGCAGTCCAGACAATCAGGACGACGACAACGCCAGAAAGTCAGCAAGTGCAAAGTTCAAAGGAAAAATTAAAAGAACAAGCTGATGCCACCACCCAAAGCTGGAGAAATCGGTGAGCTCTGTTGCATCAAGAGGTCAGCCTCAGCACCAAGGAAGGTCTGGATTTCAGTGAGTTGGGCAAAGAGAAGGAACGGTGAGGCTCTGCCTGCCCAACAAGTTACACTGTGCTCCGAGATGTACTTTTTAATATTTTCTTTATTTGAGAGAGAGCGAGTGCACACACAAACAGGAGGAGCAGCTGGCTGAGGGAGAGGGAGAGGCAGACTCCCCGCTGAGCAGGGAGCCCCACATGGGGCTTGATCCCGGGACCCTGAGATCAGGACCTGAGCTGAAGGCAGTCACTTAATGACTGAACCACCCGGGTGCCCCATCCGAGCTGTGCCCCCGTCTCAGGCATCCCAGTGCTCTTCCACTGGCTACGGACTCAGCGCTCTTGAGAACAAATCAAGATGTTTCTCATGATTTGCTTCATTTCCTGGAGGGATGAGAGGGAGGAGGAGTTTCAACGTCAGTGAACAGCAGAATTATGAAGACAACCACTATTCCTGACAGTTACAGAGGTCAGTCCTAGCCAGAGACGGCAGGTGTTGAGTGACCGCGGCTCTTCAGCCCCCTCCGTACCACCTGGGACAGACCCGGTCATCTCTTCCAACATGCAGTGCCAGCCCCAAGTGCCCTGGAAATGCCCCCGAACAGGTGTTCTTCCCAAATATTCTAAGTCCTGAGCTCTCCTCCCCCTAGCCTGGCTCCTTCACATACAGAAGAGGACTAGTACGAGGTCAGGTGGCGCAAGGGTCATTTGAGCTACAGTACTCATCATGTTTCCAGAAATGGAGGCCAGTGCTCTTTTGAACTAAGTTCTGTCATGTTTTTTGCTTTATACAGTATCCCCTCCAGAGAAAAAAGCAATACCAAGTATTAATAAAAGATGTTGACTTTTTCTAAATCTCTTTCTGATGTGAAATTTCTCAGCAAGAAGAAAAACATACAGGGGAGTTATCTTTCAAGGATTTTTTTCCTGCCCCTATACTTGTACTTCATAACAATGGCTAATAATGTCATCACTGCAACCCCCCCCCCTTCCACGTTCCTCCTGTGTTTCTTAATGACCCTTTTCCTTCAAAGAGGTACTGCACGGGCTTGATCTCACTTTGACTTTCAAGTCTTATAGAAGGAAGTCTTTCCCTGTGTGGTCATCTTCTTTGCTTTCCTGTCACTAACCCATAGCAGTAACAGGGTAATACCCTTATATGGGCTACCCATTCTTACGTAATTCAAGAACTAGAAGACCTAGTGCATACACCCTCAGTGCATACCACAGGATTGTTCCTATCACTAAATTCAGGTCAGGGCCAGAGGTTTAAAAAAAAAAAAAAGAATCTTGCCTATAGAGTAACAAAGATAAGCACTGCATAGGACTTCTCCTCAGCAATCATGCAAGAAAAAGAGAGTAGACTGAAATATTTCATGTTGACAGAAAATAATGACCATCCTAGAATTCTGTACCTTGCAAACTCATCCTTCAAAAGCAAAAGAGAAACAAAGACATTCTTAGACAAAAACAGATTTTGTTGCCAGTACGCCTGTTTTCTAAGAAATGTTAAAATAATTTCTTTAGATAGAAGGAAAATAATACAAAGTCAGAAAGTACCAGGCCCAAATGGATTCACTGGTAAATTCTACCAAGCATTTAAGGAAGAAATTATACCAATTCTTTTCCATCTCTGTTAGAGAATAGAAGTATAGGAAATATTTCCTAATTTATTCTAAGAGGCCACCATTACCCTAATATCCAAAACAGATTAAGACATT
Source organism: Spilogale gracilis (assembly GCA_004023965.1). Lineage (NCBI taxonomy): Eukaryota > Metazoa > Chordata > Mammalia > Carnivora > Mephitidae > Spilogale > Spilogale gracilis. Next base: position 83,616 of record PITA01000616.1, read on the forward strand.
ACCAAAGAAAAACACTGGAAGCTAACAGGTCTCATGAACATAAATGCAAAACCCTCAACAAAATATTAGTAAATTAAATCCAATACTGTGTAAAAAGAGTGACACATCACAACCAAGTGGGATTTATCTCAGGTATGCAATTCTGGTTCAACAACTGATAATCAATTAATAGAATCCATCACATCAACAGGCTAAGAAAAACTACACGAGCATTTCCATAGATACAAAAAAAGTACTTGACAAAGTCAACACTCATTCGTGAAAACGCTCAGTAAACTAGGAATAAGAGGAAATTTCCTCCACTGGAGCAAGAAAATACAAAAACAAACCCAAAAATCCTACATCATAATAGAATCTAGAAGCTTTCCCACTAATAGCAGGTCCTGTCTCACCATCCCTTTTCAACATAATCCTGGAAATCCTAACTAATGCAGTAAGACAATAAAAGGAAATAAAATGTACAGAGACTGGGGAGGAAGAAATAAATCTGTATTTGTTCAGAGTTTCTCTGATTGTCTATATCAAAATTTGGTTGAAATGCTGCCACATGTTGAAAATCCAGAAGAATCAACAAACTCTTGGAACCAATAAGCAATAACAAGGTTGTAGCACACAAGGTTAATACACAAGAGCCAATTGGTTTCTTACATACCAGCAAGTACAATTTGAAAGTAAAAAGATATTTAAAAAAAAAAAGATATCACTTATGTTGGCACGCCTCAAAGTGCGTTATTTAGGTATGCACCTACCAAAGCATAGACAAGAACTATGTGAGGAAAGCTACAAGAACCGTGATGAATGAAGATAAAGGGTTAAATAAATGGAGAGATATTTTGTGCTCACATATGGGGAGACTCAATATTGTCATGAAGTCATTTCTTCCCAAATGGATTTGTACATCTACAGTAGTCCCAAACAAAATCCCAGAAAGTTCTTTTGTGGATATCAACAAACTTATTCTAAATTTATTTGGAGAGGCAAAATATCCACAATATCTAAAGAGAAATACAAAGTCAGAGGAGTGATATTACCCAATTCCAGGACTTACAGTAATCAAGACAGTATGGTGTTGGCAAAAGAATGGACACATCCATCAGTGGAAAAGAAGAGAAAACACAGAAATAGACCAGCATAGGAACTGTCAACTGATCACTGATGAAGGAGTAAAAGCAATACACTACAGCAAAGACAGTCTTTTCAACAAATGGTGCTGAAACAACTGAATATCCCCATGCAAAAAAAAAAAGAATGAATCTAGACACAGACATTACACTCTTCAAAAAATGCTCAAAATGGATCACAGAACTAAATGAAAAATGCAAGACCCTAAAACTCCTACCAGACAACAGAGAAAAAAACTTCAGTACAGTGATGGTTATTCAGGTGGGCACCATCTGTAAAAGATAAAACCTCTGCTCTGTGAGAGATGGCAAGAGAAGGAAAAGACAAGCCACAGACTGGGAGAAAATATTTGCCTAAAACACATCTGATGTTGGCGAGGATGCAGAGAAAGAGGAACCCCCCTCCACTGGTGGGAATGCAAGCTGGGGCAGCCATCTTGGAAAACAGTACGGAGGTTCCTCAAAAAGCTGAAAATAGAGCTGCTCTATGACCCAACAATCACAGTACTGGGTATTTACCCCAAAGATATAGATGTAGTGATCCGAAGGGACACCTGCACCCCAATGTTTATAGCAGCAATGCCCACAATAGCCAAACTATGGAAAAACCCAGATCATCACCCAGATCATCAACAGATGAATGGATAAAGAAGATGTGGTATATATATGCAATGTAATATTATGCAACCATCAAAAATAATGAAATCCTGCTGCTTGCAATGATGTGGATGGAACTGGAGGGTATTAAGCTGAGCAAAATAAGTCAATCAGAGAAATAAAATTATCATATGCTCTCTCTGATATGAGGAATTTGAAAGGCAGGTAGGGGGTTCATGGGTAGAAGGGAGGGAAAAATGAAACAAGACGGGACCAGGGATGGAGACAAATGTTAATCTCAGGAAACAAACTGAGGGATGCTGGAGGGGAGGAGGGTGACAGGGATGGGGCGGCTTGGGATGGACACTGGGGAGGGGATGTGCTATAGTGAGTGCTGTGAACTGTGTAAGACTGATGAATCACAGACCTGCACCCCTGAAACAAATATTATGTTAATTTAAATTTTTTTAATTAAAAAAAGAGGCTCCACATATGTTATCAGGGTAACGCATATTAAAACGAAATGCCACTACCTATGAGAACGGCCAAAATGCAGCCCATGAGGACCCCCCACGCTGGGGAGAATATGGAGCAAGGGGAACAGTGAAGGGGTGCGCTGAAACAGACTACCGTGTGTTCAGATAATGGAGTGCTGTTCAATACTGACAACAAGCTCTCAAGCCACGAAAAGACATGGGAGATGGGGCGCCTGGGTGGCTCGGCGGGGGGGGGGGGGGGTCTCTGCCTTCGGCTCAGGTCATGATCTCAGGGTCCTGGGATCAAGTCCCACATTCAGGCACTGTGCTCAGCAGGGAGTCTGCTTCCCACTTTTTCTCTGCCTGACTCTCTGCCTACTTGTGATCTGTCAAATAAATAATAAAATCTTAAAAAAAGCAAGAAGAAAGCAAAGACATGGGAGAAATTTAAATGCATATTCTGAAGTGAAAGCAGTGAATCTGTAAGAGCTATGTATTGCATGATTCCGAGGACATAATATTCTGAAAATGGCAGATCTACAGAGAAGTAAAAAGCTCGGTGGTGACCAGGGGAGGAGGAAGGGGGGAGAAGGAGGGGGGAGGAGGGAGAGAGGGAGGAGAGAGGGAGGAGCAGGCAGAGCACCGGGGATTTTCAGGGCAGGGACAATACTCTCTGTATTCCATCAGACATGCACCATTTCACATTTGTCCAAACCTACGCAACGCCCAATACCAAGGCTGAACCAGAGCGTGACCTTGGGACTGTGGGTGATGGCGTGTTAATGTGGGTTTGTTCACTGTAACAGACGTACCACTTGGGAGGCGGGAGCAGATGATAAGGCCAGTGTGTGGGGATAAAGTGTACGTGGGCTATCTCCGTGCCTTCCTCTCAAGTTTGCTGCGAACCTAAATCAGCTCTAAAAAAACACAGTCCAAGACCTGTATCTCTGAAACAAATAATACATTATATGTTAATAAGAAATAGAAAATAAAAATAAAAAAACTCAGTCTTTAAAAAAAGAGATTACACTTTTAACATATTGTTCAGATATAACTTCTAGGACTGAGTTGGAGTAAGCTCTATGTTTCATCAGTGGATACTCTTTACCAATTCCAATGGAACTGCTTTTACTCACATGGCTATGCCCACATGTCCAGGACCCTGTCAAGAGCAGAAACTGGGGAAAGATCTTTAGCAAGAGGAGATGGGTACCAGACTCTGGCCATGTCCACAGGGTCACGGGATTTGGTCTGATTTCTAGGATGCATATGGTCCATTCTGGCCAGAAGAAGCCACGGAGGGAAGCTCAGCCCGTGCATGAGGGGAAGAAACGCCTCCCCGGTGCACAAGACCAACCACCGGGCTCAAGGGTGAAATGCTGTCCACGTGGACGAAGGCAGAAAAACGTGCAGATTGGAATTAAAAGATTCTAGTGATAGAACAAGGCAACAGGAAGGTGGAAAGACAAGGGGAGACACAGTAAATCTAAAAAAGGCCCTTCTAATGATTCACGTACCGAAGGTAGAGGGGAAAAAAAGCCAGAATTCTCAAGAGCCCACATGCTCCTTTTGTGACCTAGTAGTGTGTAATCTCTATCGCTGGAAAGCAGAAACAGATGATCACTTTCGGTGTCAAAATGTTTCTAAAGAAAACCATGCGCTTGCACAGCATTCTCCGTAATTACTATTATCAGTGCCCCGAGTTGCTGTCCAGCACCCCTTCCTCTCAGCTTGGAGGACCTACTTCTGCCCCCTTTGTAAGGCAGGACTTTCCGCAACACTTACTCTCAGGGCTTGGATTTCCTGGGAATGTGTCCCTTTCACTGTCGTTTTTGAATGGTAGTTTCACCAAATGTGGAATTCTTGGTCTCAAGCCCTTGGGTGCTCCTCTTCGAAAGCTTTGGGCTCTACTGAAAAGGCAGCTGGGACCCCTTCCTACAGAGAGCCTGGGGCTCCCACGTATTCGCATCTCTTCCCAGAAGCCACGTGTCTGTTTGGGTACTTAAAGCATCTCTTTTAAAACAAAGCTTGCAAACTCTGATAACCGTTCCCTTCTCCCCCCCAGCCATTTAAATGTGTCATTCCATCAACCGTGGACTCCACTGTCCCACAAGTCAGCTGTTAATCTTATTTCGGTTCCCTTGTGTGTGTGAGGAGCCATTTATTTCTTGCTGATTTCATAAGTTTTCTCTGTCTTTATCTGTCAAGAGTCTGTAATGTCTCTACAGGTGGCTGTCTTTGTATTTACCTTTTCTGGGAGCGGTGTGGGAGGGGGAGGTCTCTTAGATGCGTAGATCAATGTTTCTTATCACCTTTTGGGAGGCAGACTGACCACAGCAGACACTGAAGGAGAAAGAGACAAGCAAATGTCTTCGGGGAAGGCCATCTGATTTCCAGTTGGATGGTCTTGGATTTCCAGTTCTATCTCCTGCTCTCCTCTGCGCCTTCTCTCCTGAACTCCCTCCCTCTCCAGACGGGGTCCAGACGGGGTTCAGACGGGGTCCAGACCATGAATTTACTAAGGAGGCAATGGCACGCCAGCGTGGCAAGGCGGCTCCCCCCCCCCCGCCCCCCGTCATGCTGAGCTGGTAGAGCTGAAACCTCCCCTCCTTTCCAAAGACAGACTCCTTTTTTCTAGGAACAATGAGCTTAATAGAGGGGCATTAAAGTTTACTTGTGTCTTGCCCCCAGCTGTTCTAGAATTCACGGAACTGAATCACAGGTGCAATCAAAGGCACCCCTCCTCTCCCCTTTCTTCCACAAATGACCCTGCTTCTAAGAATTTAAAGAATTGTTTCTTCTTAACTCATTTGATCACAGATGCTTTTTCTCAATTGGCTGCTCCTTCTGACCTTACAAATGGAAATGAAAAAGGGCCTTTTACGTTGTTTCCTAAAGTCCTCTACTGCGCATCTTAGCGCTCATTCATCCCACCTTCCGATGGTTTTTGTTGAACAGATGATACACAACACTGAACAGAAACTGAAACAGGCTCTAGTTAAATATTAGTCTGCCTCCAAGCTCCTTCCTGTCCCTCTTAGAATGCTGACTCTGACAATAACAACAAAATAACCTGTTGATAAACAAAGCTCAGTTTATTCCTATCTTGATAAAGGAAAGTATGGCCTTGACCAGCTATTAGTTTCTGCTAGAGGGGAGTGAAAAGTAAGGCTATTCCTGATGTTCTGGGGTAAGGCATACGATCAGTTTTTCCACTCAAGGAGCTTACTTAGGACTGGGTGAGTGCCATGGTGTGACACTTTAGGGTCTGTGGGCTCAACAAAGTGAGACTTTTGAGGTAGGGGTTTCTGGTGCCTTAGAGAGTTAACCGTCATTTGAATGCTATTAAAAAACTGAAGAGTTTGATGGTCATTGACCTGAGTTTTCTCTTGTGAATGTTCATAAGGAGAACAATACAGTTCACAACCTTCGTCTTCCTGGGCACGGACTGTTTGGAATGGTAATGCTCCGCTGATGAAGAACAGTAAGGTTGTACTCCTGAAAACAGATGCAGCCATGTAAGCACGCACCCTCCTTTCCCCCTCCCCCCGCCGTGTCCAGGAAAGACATAATATATAATTATGCAGCTATGCCTTCAAATATAAGCCAATATACAACCATACATGGGCTCATATACACATTCACCCCTTCTCTACTCTATTTAATAATATCTGGGGTGCCCTTCCACAGAGTACTTAAGGATTCCTCTGAATGTTTTTTAGTGTTGACATAATTTTCCGTTTTATAGATAGGTCATTATTAACTCAGCTTCCTGCTGGCAATTTTTCCCCCAGCTCTTGCCATTATAAACAATTCTATAATAGACAACTAGAAACACGTCATTTCATATGTAAGTGAACACAAGAAAGTAAAGTGCAAAGTCAAAGGCTAGGAGCACCCTAAACTTTGACGGAGTGTCACATTTCTCTCTGCAAAATTTCTTACCAAGTGATCCCTCACAAAGAAGGTGAAAAGATACAACTTCCCATCAGTAGGTCTCAGCGAGGAAAGGGTGTAATGAGAGGCAAGAGGGCTCAGCGATGGGAAGCTTCGATCTGGAGCGACACTGCCTGGGACCGAATCGTGTTTCCTTCGAGTGACATCCCCACAAGCAAGTCATTTCTGCTCAGTTTATTTCTGAATTGGGCTTAATGACAACAACGTCTTCAGGGCTGTGAGGATCAAAGCGGTTAATAAATGCAGAGTGTTTAGAAAAGATCCTATCCAAGTAAATTAAGTACGTAGAGGGCTTGAGGCTTCCGACCAGTACAGACTCGAAGTACCCAGTGCCTACCCAGGAAAACAGCCCGTGATTTGGGGTGGGGACAGGTAGCTAAAGATAAGAGGCAAGACTCACAGGAAGCTTGTGTACAATCAATTCTATAACTTATTCAATGTGGCTATGCACTCAACCCATCTCTGAGATTAGCAATAAAATTCGTGATTGATCTTAAGGGGAGAGGAATCGCCAGAAAGAGCATTTATTTATCTGTTCAAGCATTTTCTAGTCCCCTACCATGTGACAGGATCTATGGTTCCAATGGCTAGTCCATACCAGTTTCTCAGTAAACATTTATCACAAATGAATAATGAATTAGAATCGCTGATGTTAAGGAACTCAAAACACCATCAGGAGAGAAAAATAGGAATGACAGTGTGAAATAATGGGAACCATGATGGGGATGAGTAAAGGATGCTAAAGAAACAGAAGACAAGGGCACCTAACTCAGACCAAGGGTCATAACCCACCAGAAAAGAGGTGATCCAAACTAGGATGGGAAAGCTGATCAATGCATGGGTCACAGGGAGGATCTAGTTAGAGGGATAGGCGTTTAGAAAGATTTCGATGAAGCAGCAAGAGAACCACTACAGGTCAGCGGTTAAAGAAAGTTTCTAGAGCCACAGGGTGCCACCACTGACTCTTATTTCACCTTGGGCAGGGTCCAAGCGTCTTCATAACACACTGTCCTCGTCTATACAAGGGATCAATTCAGTACTTAGCTCGGAATTCCGTAAGGCTCAAATAAGTTAAAGCATTCGTCACTAAGCAAAATGACAGACACAGTAAGATCTTTAGAAATTCTCATCACTATTAGGGATGATCATGTCATGTTTAGGAAATGAAGAGTGGTTCTGAATGCGTCTAGGGCCACGTGGTTTGTAGCCACTTTAAACAGGCCGAGTCCTTGGGGCTGACTGTAAGGAAGGAACCCCAGCTGAGACTTTGGGGTTGAATGGTGCCTCAGTGTGTGGGATTCTCCAAAATAGAAAGGCTGAATTTGAACCGAATGTCATCATGTACTTTCTATCGTGTGAGCTGAATGAGCCTGCATTAGCTCTATTCACACCATTCTTAATAGACTGACAGGAATCACATCCCTTCCCTGCTTCTGCCGCCACGGACCTCAGCTCATCTTATCCGGCCTGCACACGGGAGCCCCTGCCACTCTCTTGAGGCTCTTCTCTGGTGGTGTGGGTGGGGGCCACCCAGCAGCATGAAAGAGAACCAAGGGTATGTGAGGGATCTTTTATTTGTACTGCTCCCTAACGAAACCCAGTTTTGTGGGGGTTTTTTAATCTTTCAGGCCTATATACTTAGAAATTGCCCACAGTGGTTTCAAATTCTACTTTCTTTTAAATTACTAGCTCAGAGAACTTTATGCTTTAATCATACTCTCTGCTCTCTTTTTCAATGTATTATTTCACATTTTCTTACTCCCTCTTCCTGCCAGCTGCAAAGAAATTTCTGCCATATATTTTCATTGATTTCTTATCTTCACATCATCAAGTATATACATTTCTACTAAGATAGATAATCGCTTATCTTGACCTTTATTAGCTGCATCTAATCTAAACATAATATTTGTTGTTATCTTAAAAGCTCAAATATTAGAGAGCCTCTCCAAGTTTTGAAACCCAAAACAGATTGGTTTTATTTATCCAGTAAATGGTTTATTTAGTCTCTCAAGAATACATCCCCCGTATAAAACCCATGCTGCGTTTCCCTCATTGGTGAGGCTCCACACACCTGCACTTCATTCCAGAAGCCAACCTTGATCTTCCCCCGCCGCCACACCCAACTTCCTCCTTCCCTTCCAGATGCAGCTGCATCCCTCTGGAGCAGAGGGCAGGCAGGTTCGCTGCCCCTTAAAGTAGATTCGGGTTCTCCAAGTTCAGAGTTCCACTCTTTTAATGCCACTCATTGCATGTTCAAGTATTTCCTGGCCTTCTTCCTGCTGCTGTGTGAGAATCAGAGCTCAGAGAGCCAGTGCCCGTGTCAATCTCCTGGCTGTGACGAATGAGGTCTCCCGTCTTGGACCCGGCAGTCTGTGTCTTCTGCCTGCCTCCATGACACGGTGTTTGCAGACCTTTCATGGCTCTTGACAGTGCCTTTATTCCAGTTTTCTTAATTCTCTAAATATGGTTCTTCCGGAATATGCACAGTGGGTGTTCTGTAGGGAGAGAGCTGCACTCAGCTGTCCCCAGCTGCATTACTCACAACAGCCAAGACACGGAAACCACCTGGGCATCCATCAACAGACTAATGGATAAAGAGGATGTGGGAGACCACAGGTGTGCGTGCATGCACACACGGGTGCACATACATACTCTCTCTCTCTCACACACACACACACACTCACTCATGTTATCCAACCATAAAAGAGGAGGAAATGCCAACCTTTCCAACAAAATGAATGACCCAGGGAACATGACAGAAAGTGAAATAAGCCAAATCCCAAAAAAGAAATACTGTATCATCTTGGTATGTTCTCACTTGTATGTGGAATTAAAAATGTTAAGGTGACAGGAGCAGAGTGGAATGGTGTTGCAAACGGCAGGGGAGCTGGGCAGATGTTGGTCAAAAGGTACACACTTCCAGCTACAAAATAACTTCATTGTAGGAATTGACTGTGCAGCATGGTGACTACAGTGAATAATGCTGTATCGTATACCTGAGATTGCTAGGAGAGATCTTAAGTGTTCTCACCCAACACACACACACACACACACACACGGTGGCGGATGTGTTAACTAGTTTGATTGTGGTAATCCTTTCACAAGGTATTATCAAATCATCCCATTGTATACCTTAGCCATATATAGTTTCTATTTGTTAATTTTACTTTAATAAAGCTGGGAGTCCAGGTGGGGAAGAGGATGCTGATGAAGGAAAGCTCCAGAATTAGAACCCTAGAGCAGTCCCATAAACACCCCAGCCCAGACTGGAGCCGGAGGAAAGAGGACTGCAGAACAGTGGACTTAAGACCAAAAGAAGCTACCTAACAAGCTAGACAGAGATGGACATCCATCCATCCATCCATCCATCCAGAAAGACAGAAATGACTAGATATATCTGACCGTATGTAACTCGTTTGGGGAATAGATTTTACTGTTCTGGCAAAAAGAAAAAAGTGAGGTTGGAGTAATTACGCATATTTCAAAACTGACAAGCTGAAAGGGTTCAATTACTAAAATTTAGTGAGAAAACAAAAGTTGCACTGGAAGAGACAGACTTATAGCATGCTACATGGCTCAGAATAATATTTGCATATTATAATGATGTATGTTCTGAAAACAGATTTGATTTTTAGTGGGAGGGTGACAAGAGGAGCGGTATGTGGGTATGTTTGTGTTCATGGGTGCATAGTGCTGTAAGTGATCTGGGAAGGCAAGACAGGATGCCGAGAATCTAGGAATTAAGGAATATCACTCCGGGCATTTTACATAAAATAGAAGCAGGCGAAATATGGAGGCAAAGACCATGAGAGGGAGGCAGAAGAGCTGATTTCTAAGAACCAAAAATCATGGGTGGATAGAGAACTGTTTGAATAATGCAGTACCATTTGGTATTTTAAATTCTGCATTTGGATTATTTACAAAAACTAAATTCAATTGTAAAAATTCAGTTTGACTTTTGGATGACTAGAAATTGTGTATATATAACCAGAAAGTGAGTCAGTCAAACAAAAGCCTGGCGGAGAAACAGACAAAGAAACCACAGTAAGTGGGAAATGGAAGATGACACTAATACCTAGCAATTTCTCTAATTATAAAAGATGTGAGTGGATTAAGTTAATCAATTGAAACAAAAAGGCTCTCAGACTGAATTTTAATAATCTGACATTACACTATTAAAACAGAATGACACAGGTTGGAAATGAAGAGGCTGAAATGGGATCCAGGAAAATGTTGACCAAAAAAGATGATGTAATATCACTGACATCAGACAACAATCATAGACCAAGTGAAAACCAGGCAAGGACCTAGACTATCGATAAGCAACATAATTCACCAGGAAATTATTCATAAACTTATAAGGTCCTAGCAGCCGGGCTTCAAATTGTATTATTATTATGACAAAATTAATAGAACTACTAGAAGAAATTTAATACCCAGTCAGGGGAGATAGTCATACAGTTCTCTCAGAAACTAACAAAACAATTAATGGTTCAATGGGCTAAAAAGGGTAGAAGGACAATTAAAAAGCCATATCTAAAAGCCTAACCTTCTTACCAAAAATGGTCACTATTCTGACCCTCTGGGATGCCTCAACAAATTCTGAACTATCAAAACTATATAAATAATTTTCATCAACCACAATGCATTAAGAAATCAAGCCCCATCCTAAAAAAGTAGCCCAACCCTTGATTATCCCTCCTCATAGATAAGAATACTTACTTCATAAACACTTACATGCCAACCATTAATTTTAAGCACTTCAAATATTGACTCACTCCATCTTTACAACAGCTGCTTGAGGAAGTACTATCATCCCCCACATCTTACAAACAAGACAATGGAGACAAGGAGAAAAGGAACAACTCCTCCAAAATCATGGAGAGATAGAAACCCAGCTCCATTTTCTCCAGGGTTTAGGCTCTAGACTCTTGCCTCAGGCTTATTGTGTTCACAGATGCCTAAGTAGAAGGAGTTAAAGAAGATGTGGCTGTCCAGTTTTCCCCAGCACCATTTATTGAAGAGACTGTCTTTTTTCCCATTGGATATTGTTTTCCTGCATACAAATAGCTAACAGACACATGAGAAAAATGTTCATCATCATTAGCCTTTAGGGAAATTCAAATCAAAAAACCACACAGCACACAAAACCTTACAGCAGTTAGAATGGCAAAAATCAACAAGGCAAGAAACAACAAATGCTGGAGAGAATGTGGAGAAGGGAACCCTCTACACTGTAGCGAAGGCTGACGAAGAAACAAACTAAGAACTGTAGTAAATGGGAAATGGAAGACGACAGTAATTCCTAGCAATTTCTCTAATTGTAAAAGTTGTGAGTGGGAATGCAAGTTGGTGCAGCCGCTTTGGAAAACAGTGTGGAGGTTCTTCAAAAAATTAAAAATAGAGCTACCCTATGACCCTGCAATTGCACTACTGGGCGTTTACCCCGAAGATACGGATGTAGTGAAAAGAAGGGCCATATGCACAGCGATGTTCATTGCAGCAATGGCCACAATTGCCAAACTGTGGAAAGAGCCGAGGTGCCCATCAACAGATGAATGGATAAAGAAGATGTGGCACATATATACAATGGAATATTACGCCTCCATCAGAAAGATGAATATCCAACTTTTGTATCAACATGGACGGGACTAGAGGAGATTATGCTGAGTGAAATAAGCCAAGCAGAGAACATCAATTATCATATGGTTTCACTTACTTATGGAGCATAAGGAATAGCATGGAGGACAGTAGGAGGAGGAAGGGGAAATGAAGGGGGGGAATCAAAAAGGGAGACAAACCATGAAAGTGGACTCCAACAAACAAGGTTTCGGGGGGCGGGGAGATGGGTGAGCCGGTGATGGGTATTAAGGAGGGCACAGATTGCATGGAGCACTGGGTGTTACACACCAACAGTGAATCATGGAGCACTGCATTAAGGACTAATGATGTACTGTATGTACTGCAACATGTCTAACATTAAAAAAATAAAAAATTAAAGAAGACATCAAAACCAAAAATATTTTAAATACATAGTACTACAACTTAAAAAAGAAGCAGTACATATCAAAATAAATGAGAAATGCCCAGAGCAGTTCTCAGGAATTTGTGACTTTATATGTTTACTCTAAGAGGGAAGATAAATAAAAGATTCTAATCTAAAAATCTTGGAAAAGAACAAAATAAACCTAAAGGAAGTAGAAACAAATAATACCGAAGCAGAATTTAAATAGCAAAGTAAACATGAAACAACAGAAATGTTATTTTTTAAAACTTGGAATCCTCGGAAATCTCAATTTAAAACAAACTTCAACAATGAAGATAAACAAGACAGACCGAACAAAATTAGGAAAAAAGGAGACAAGGGCAGCTACACATAAAATAACTATGAAAACATATCTGGAACAACTTTAAATATTTGAAAAAGTATATAAAATAGGCAAACTCAGAGGAAGATATAAATTACCATAATTATACCAAGAAGAAAGAATTTATTAGAATACTAACTCTACAAAAATGGAGAAGTGGTGGTGGTAAAAATCTACCCTTTAAAAAAAACAAACAAGACAAGACACCAGGTTCAGAGCATAGAGAAAGTGTGAAGTTTTCCCAGCATTGAAAAACATTGCTGATTGTAAATGTTTGTTACCAAAAATAGGCAAAGAAGAGAAAGATATTTAAGAGATAATTATCAGCAAATAACAGGTAGATGAAAAAACAGCTAATTGAATTCAATAGTGTATATTGGTCTTGGTCTTCTGACTAAGGGTTTTCCTTACAGATGAGTAAGTCAACATTAGAAAAATCTATTAATGTAATTCACCACCCTAAGCAATTAAAGAGTAAAAAGCATACGATTGTATCCATGGATACAGAAAACGAACCAGCTGAAAACTGAGCAGACTACTACTACGAAGGGACCCTCCTTCTTCTGATAGAAAGCGTCTGTGAGGCCCGTACAGCAAGCATCCCCTTTCACAGGGACCCAAGACTTGAGAGTGAGAGCACGAACAGGTGCAGGGGTGCGGCAGGGAGGGGCGAGGTGGAGAGAGAATGGCAAGCAGACTCCTAGCCGTGTACGGAGCCTGATGTGGGGCTCGATCTCAGGACACAGATCACAACCTGAGCCAAAACCAAAAGCGGGATGCTTATTAACCAACTGAGCCACCCAGGCGCCCCATGAGAAGCATTTTGATTAAAACCTGAAAAAAGGAAAAATGCCCCTATCACGGCTAGCATTCGATACTGTATTATAGCTCATCACTGCCACAGGAGGAGATATAAAAAGTCAGAAGGGAAAAGACGAAACTGCCAAAATAGACAGATGATGTAATCAGTGTATTTTCTCCCTTCTCAGAAAAAAACCTCCAACCACTCCAGATTTTTCACAGTCTTTTTACATCTAAACTCATCCTATGTCAGATAAACATACACTAAGAATTCTACATTTTCTAAAAATGTCCTCGTTTTCCAGTTCATCATTTCAATCTATCAGGGTTTCCTCTTCTTTCTCACGGGTTTCAAATCCCTCGTATTTCTAATTCCAAGGAGCTGCATAAATATTTGAATGGAGTGACTGAAAGCACTGTGAAGAAGGGGCATGAACAAATAAGGCCCAAGATTAACGATTACTTTCAGGTCCTGGTAAAACCCGCCGCCCCTGCCGACGGCTTCGGGGGGGTCCAACAAGGCTGCATGCTGGGCCCCCGGCAGCGGCAAATAGGCCACGCAGGTGTCTCTCTCTCAGCTGTGGGGTCTCTGCTCTTCACGGCGAACGAGGCCAAGTGGTTCCAGGTTCTCCGGAGCCCACGCTTCAGGGCCACGAGAGATTAATGAACTGCCCTCCTTTCAAGCACTTATGCCTCAAAGGGAGCCTCTCCTACTCTGACAGGTGTCTAAGAGGAAAGCATAAACCAGGCACCAGAACTAGGAAACACCCCGGAGCCCAAGTCCCAGGGAAGCCAGTGGAGCTGGGGTCTGGCCTGCCCGGGGCTCACAGCGTGAAAGGCAAACAAGGCCGGGCCTGCCGCCCGCACCAATGTGGGGGGAGACCGAGAAGAGGCAGGGGTGACTGAGCCCCTGTCTCGCGAGATCCCCAGTCGGAGGAGATTTGGATCTTGCTTCTGCTGCCTTGGGGACAGTCACTGGGGCTTTGGGGAGAGCCCCTGCCCCGGGGGAGCCCGGGAGCACAGTCCTCCCTCACTGCCTACAATCCACACTTAAGGGGCAGGGTTACGGAAGGCTCAGGGGAGCGGATGCTGCTTGCTGCTTCTCCCACATCAGGCCAATCAGGAGAGGAATTAACAAGACCCTGGTGGGTCCGCAGATCCTTTTCAGGGCCTCCCTTCAGAAGATTCTCTGCGAACTGCGCCTGCCCCACAGAGCTGGAGCTCCGGCAATCAGGGTCTGTGTTCTCAGGCCTCACTCTCTGAAGCCAGAGCGAGCCTCGGCGAGAAGTAAGTCACCCCCCCACCCCCTCGACCCAATAAAGCAAAGATTCTCGACTGACTGCGTGGGGCCTCCCCAGCCCCGCTAGAAAATCTCAGGAAGCACTCTCAAAGGGCTTCATTGGTCCATTTAGCCCAAAATATAGGCTCGGGGCACCACACAGGCTGAGCCAGAGGGACTGGGAACATGCCACTCCAGCCCTCACCCTCTAGCACGCTCCCGGTCCACGGGCCTGGCAGCCAGCCCTGCAACACGGGACTCTGAGCAGTGAACCTGATGGTCCCCTTTACACCAGAAAAAGCCCATTTCCTGAATGTAGAAGTCCTCACCATTTCCTCCTGTTCGCTGCCCAGGTACCAACCAGAGGCCAGGACGGGGAGGGTCAGGATCTAACATCAGGGTTTTGTGAGTGCAGGAGTCCAAGCTCCCGAGGGACACCGAAAGGCCCACAGAATGGCTGCCCTGGGAATGGCTTGGCCAGCGCATTCCCTACCCACACCTCCCCACCCAGGACACCCGCTCCCCTGATGGCCTGTGTCCTGCCCTGTGGCCGCGGCCTCCCCCTGCTGCTCCTGAAAGCTAGAGAAGCACCCCTGCACCCACAAGCTATCACAGACGGTCTAGCTGAAGACCGAATAACTTCTAACCTTCAGCCAGGCTTGGGAGAGAAGAAGTGAGGGCGGTACAGTGGCCTAGAATATTCATATTCTGCTATCTATGCTCATCTTTGCCCATGGTGGCCCTTTATCGATGGCCTACTGTGTCCCAGGCCCTCTGGTCAGTGCCCTCCAGCCACCTTCTGCAAATCTTGCATCCTCTGTCGCGGGGAGCAGCACTGCCTTCACCTCACGGGGGGAGACACCAAAGCCCCAAGAGACCCACGTTCCTAAGGTCACATGTGAAGTAGGCGGAGCTGGGGTCTGTTCACGGGGCTGTTTGCACTCCAGACCAGCTCTAGCCCCATCCAGACTTCAGAATCTAGAACCAGACAGGAGGTGGAAAGCAGGGACTGGGTTTCTGAGTCAAGAGAGATTAGGGAAATCAATGACAAGAACCATTCATGAAAATGAGAAAGAGTGTATGGGTTTGGGGGGTCTGACACAGGAGAACCCAGTAGGGAGTGGGGAGGGGAGGTTGCATGAAGGAGAAACTTAATGTACTGTTCGTTTCTTACCTATCAAAAGCTACACTTGGCTTTTTACACAGAGCAATTCATAGGATCTCCATAGTAACACTGCGAGAATATATTATTCTATTTTATAGATGAGCAAATGCAGACAAACAAAGCGAGCCAAGAAGAGCACCCCTCCACTTACACTGGGGTTAAAGCCAGAGACGTCTATAAACTTAAATATTTTGTTCTTTCTACCACTGTTTTCTCATAGCTACTGATACTTCAACCCTTTAGGATGTTGCAGATGCTTTACTGTGTTTAGAGACTAGGGAACAAGCAGAAACAACCCTGCACACAGAAGGGGACAAAGGTGTTGAAACCAGTGGTATTTGGGGAACACGGGAAGCAAACAGGGGCAGGCTTTGGGTCACGCAATGATGTCCTGGTCCACACGCAGGCCCCTCATCAAGGGGGAGAGGCAGTGTCTCCTCTCACTGCCTCTTCTAGACACTGGATTTTGAATTTGAACTATGAGGAAAGCAATGCTCTATGCTGTGAGCAAAGCTAGAGCTGGCCTCCTCCCTCCTGGAAGCCTGCCTGCCTCCGACTGCAATCTGCCCCTGGCCGGAATGCTTGCCTGACACATATCCCTTCACAGCTGGTGTTGCACCGCTGCCGGGCTAGTGCACGTGAGCCGAGGTGGACGGCCAGCGCTGGGCACTCACTCTAGAGCCTCCTGCGTTCTGTGTCTCCTCCAACCAAGTGCGGGAGGTACTTCTACTGCTCTCTGTACGTGTTTACTTTCTTCCCCAGCCCCCTGCACCTGCCCCCAGTGCCAGGTCCCAGAGAACCTTGGAAAGCCCTGGAGAACCCGGCCAGCATCTGAGAACAGAGCGTCTCAGAAACCGGGAGCAACGCCCACTGTGCATCCCTGCACGTGGCTAATGAGGGCCCTGCACCAGCCTGCTGTTCCCAGCCTGGATGTTCGAGCTCCCCTTCATCTCTTTCACACCCAGATTCTCCTGGATGCCAAGAGCCAACTTCACTGCTGTGACCGAGTTCACCTTCGAAGGCTTCTCTGTCTTCGGGTGGCAGCACAGACTCATCCTCTTTGTGGTTTTCCTGCTCTTGTACCTGCTCACCCTTGCCAGCAATGCCATCATCTTGACGGTCATCCACCTCAACCGTCAACTTCACACCCCCATGTACTTCTTCCTGAGCGTCCTGTCCATTTCTGAGACCTGTTACACGGTGGCCATCATCCCCCGGATGCTGTCCAGTCTCCTGAGCCCCCGGCAAGCCATCTCCGTTCCAGACTGCGCCACGCAGCTCTTCTTCTATCTCACCTTCGGCATCAACAACTGCTTCCTGCTCACGGCCATGGGGTACGACCGCTACGTGGCCATCTGCAACCCCCTACGATACTCGGTCCTCATGGGCAGAAAGACCTGTATACAGCTGGCAAGTGGGTCCTGGAGCATTGGCCTGAGCACAGCCATCATCCAGGTGTCCTCTGTGTTCAGCCTGCCCTTTTGTGATGCCAGCGTCATCTCCCACTTCTTCTGTGACATCCGGCCCCTAATGAAACTGGCTTGTGCTGACACCACCATCAAAGAATTTATCACTTTGCTCATCAGTCTGTGCGTGCTTGTTCTGCCCATGGTGCTGATCTTCGTGTCCTACGTCCTCATTGTCTCCACCATTCTCAAGATGGCGTCCGCTGACGGCCGGAAGAAGGCCTTCGCCACCTGCGCCTCCCACCTCACGGTGGTCATCGTCCACTATGGCTGCACCTCCTTCATCTACCTAAAACCCAAGTCCCAAAACTCCCTGCAGGACAGACTCATCTCCGTGACCTACACAGTCATCACCCCCCTACTGAACCCTGTTGTGTACAGCCTGAGGAACAAAGAGGTCAAGGATGCCTTGCTCAGAGCATTAGGCAAAAAGCCTCTCTCTTAGGTGCTGGTCAGTCTCCATAGGACAGTTTGCTGAGGGGGTGCAATGAGGGAGCCCGTCAGCTAAGAGGCACCAGTCCAGGCAGCAACTGGGGAAGAGGGGGGGAGGATAAAACAAGGAAGGAAATGATTAATAAGAGGTGGAAGAGTGTCCAAAGACCAACAGATGGGCTTAGCACGTTTGATGAAAACCAAGTAAGAGAAAGACTATTCAGGAGCTGAACTATCAGGTCAGACCTTGCTGCCATTACCCTTGGCATAAGGGACAGTGAGCTAGGAGTGAGGTTGGGAAGAATATATAGTATCGATCACAGGGATTTATGGACTCGGAACCTGGCCTCAGCTGAAACCGGGAGCACTGAAATAACAAGTTCTCCATTATTTACACACAACACTTTCTAGGCTATATTTCATAGGACAATAAAAAAAAATTCACCCCATTCATTCACCGTGTGCCTACTTCCACCTGCATGGACCCCAGACAGTTCCGTCTGACACAGGCCCTGATAGCCCGCTGACAAACTAGTTGAGAAGCATAAAGCAAAAACTGTAAAAATCGCTTCCTGAATACTGAGGGTTGCAGAAGAAGAGGCCCCATCTTTCACATCCATCTCCCCCGCATCCCCAGACACCTGGGTGATTTAACAGACTCTACAGCTGCTCTACCCAGGTCTCCTCCGTGGGCTGGCACCCCAACGCTGGCCAACGGGGGTGCAGGAGGGCCGACAGCTCCCAGCTGCCCCCCACCTCCACTCTGAACAATCACTACTGGCTGAAAGGCGGCTTTCTGGGGCAGGGGGCACATACCTCCATCCCACCCAGGAGGTACAAAAGGCCACCCACCCTGCCCCAAGGTGGGACTAACCCTAGAGTCTTCCGTCAGATCTGGCCGCAGGGGGACTGTGACTGAGGCCACATCCTGTCTGGGCTCCGGCCCATCCCACCGCCCCCCTCACTCCACTTTCTGAGTCTACAGCCTCCGGCCTCCCACACAGGACAGATGCAGGCTCTGCTTCAGGTCACCTGGCCTACGTTAGGGATGACCCGATCTATCAGGCAGTCACGCCGGGCCCATGCTTGGCTGGTGTGTCTGCCTCAGCTGCGCCTAGAACAGTGCCGGGAACTGAGCAGCTGCTCGGTACTTACGAAAAGGAGGAAGAAAAGGAGACAAAGAGGACAGGTGTAAGCAGCTAAAATACAGCATGCTTCAGCAGACAGCTCTCCTCTCCCTCTACCTTTTATTACTGGATGACCTTCAGGTTGCTTGTCCCCACCTGTGACAGCCCTTTCGGTACATTTATTGAACGCGTTCTAGACAGCCAGCATTAATTTAAACACATTATGCATTTAATCCTCACTATTAATCTAGGAGGTAAGTATTTCATTAAACTTATTTTACAGATGAGAAACCTAAAGCCTGAAAAGATTAATTGCTCAAGGTTCTAGAGCCAGTATGTGGACCCTGATCAGGACCCGAAAATAAGTGACCCAGCCCCAGAATCGGCAGTTGCATTATGGGCTCGCAATGATGATTTTAACCAGCTCTTCTCCTTTAAAACAATTGTCAAAGGGGCCCCAGGCATTGTGGATTTACACATGGCTCAAATCCTGCCAGAACATCCCTGAGTCTTGGAAATCAGTCAGAAATTACATATTGTAATATACTTTTCCCTTGAAAGCCTTGGTGCATCTTTTCCCCACTCGGCACAGCCCTAATGATACAGAGAGTATAAAGTGAGCCAAAGACCATTGGAGGGGGATGGGGTGCGAGGGCTCATGCCCGTCAGATTACTCACCCCTTCCCCACCCTCGTGACCTGGGGTAGGGAGACTTCTGCAGTGATGTCATAGGAGGAGCACAGGCTTTGGGGCCAGACAGGCACCTGCCCCAATCCTAGTGTGCCATTAGAAGTGTGTGTTCTAGGAAAGCGACTTCACTTCACTGGCCTGCCTCTCCTCTCTGCCCGTCGGGGGCAGCAAGATCCACCTTCCAAGGTTATGGGGAAAACCTGAAGATCTTATGGGGAGACCATTTTCTGGCTCACAGGAAGCAGCTGAGCTATTAGCACCTCCTCTACTTCCCACCCCCCCCCACTCACACTGCTCTCTAGGTCACCCCAATATGGACATGCAGCTTTGACAACCGAGTTCTCACTCACAGAATGAGCTCCCTCCTCCTGGGAGGGACTTCGCAATGGGCCGCCCTCTCCCATCTCTCCCAGCCCTCCCCGCCCCCTGCATGAAGTTGTCTCTGATCCCACAGTTCAGCAAGAATCCTTTCCTGGCTGTACCTGCCCTGTGTTAATAAACCACTTCCCTCCCTTCTCAGATCCTACCCAGGACTCCCGTGTCCTGTGCTCTGCCCACTGGCTGCTCTGCCAACCGCGTCTCATGGTGTCATTTCCACTTCGCTCCTGGCTGCCTTGATTCTCTGCAAGAGTCCTAGGACTCAGGGGTGCAGTCTTCAGATGGAGGCTGAATACACACTAATAAAAACATGTGTAACTGCTTTTGTGCCATAATTCTTTGAAACCGATTACTAAATAAAATAGAAAAAAAAATTCTGAAGAAGAGAACTATCTACAGATACAAACAGTACAACTCTGTTATATGACTATTACAAAGCCGGAGGTCCGCTACTATTTTTAAATGGAAAGGCATGTCCACATGTGCAAGCTGTGGATGAGAAGGACATGGTTGGGGTGTGAGAAGGGACACGTAACGTCAGTGCTATGGACTCAATCAGACCTCCCAAATTCACATGTTGAAGCCCCATCTCCAGTGTGATGGTAGCTGGACTGGAGCTTTGGGAATTAGGGTTAGATAAGGTCATGAGGCTGGGGACAGGATGGGGCTGGGCCCCCTTAAGAAGAGACACCAGAGTTTTTGCTCTCTCTCTCTCCTCTACGTGAAGACAGAGACCAGCTATCTGCAATCCAGAAAGCAAGTCCTCACCAGGAACCGAACCTTCTAGCACACTGATCTAGGATTCTCAGCCTCCAGGACTGTAAGACATCACTGGCCGGTGGCCAACCAGCCAGTCTGTGGTTGTTAAGCAGCCCAGGTAGGACGTTCGGGAACAGTGTTGACCTCAGCTAGATCTGTGCTGAGCCCTCCTCTGGGTTCTGAAGCTTCCATGACAAGTTCAATGCCTTGTTAGTGGGTCTGGGCTCCGTGGAGCCTACATTAACGTGAACACCGCAGAGGAGCACAGTAAGAGCTTCCAGAATCTGGCCCCCAGACACCGCGGCCCGCACAGCTAAGGGAGTTCATAGCAGGAGTTCCCGGTTGCGCCCTGCTTTGTCTCTGGTGCCACCCCACATCCTCGCTTCTGTTGCATGCACAAGCCCAGTGAGATTAGTACGGACGGGAGAGTGTATTCCTTATAGCCTCTCCTTTGTGAAATGGGGATACTGCAGACTCCGGAGGTCATGTGAAGGACAGAGGCAAACAGGCATTAAAATGTTCAGTAAGTAGGACTTGGCTCGGAAGCTCAGCCTCTTGTTTTCACCGGGCGCCATGTTTTTATACCGCGTACCCAAATGCCCCTTTTCCAGACTTTCCTAATTTGTCCCAAAGCAAAGGCACCTGAGCTATTTTGTTTGACTTTTCTCCCTTTGGTTGGGATCCCACAGCCACCGATCACACCTAGTGGCTGCCCATTCACAGCCGTCATTTTGGCCAACGTATCTGTTCCAATAGGAAGCAACGCCTACTTGCATGTCAGGCACTTGGAGGAACAAACCTGAGGATAGCCGCTGATGGAATGACTAGTCCTCTTTCCTCCCTCGATCCACGCACTGAGTTATAAGGCCTACCGATCTATCTCAAATGTCCCTCACATCTATCCCTCCTCCTTGGACCACTGCCAACCTTCCCGATCAATCCCAATTGATCTCCGGCCTGGCCTGTGTCATCGGCATGCTACCTCATCTGCTCGCCTCTTCTCGTCAACCCTAACCCCCCTCCCACAGCTGTTGCATCGATCCCACAGGGAAGCAAAGTCAGGGACAGGCAGGAGGAAGGGGCAAAGGAGCTGGTGGTAAAAGCTGGCATCCATAAGGGCCAGTTCCTAAGGGGCTTTGAAACCCCTGAGCAGGAGAGGTAAGTTAAATCACTTGAGAGGTCCTTAAAGTAGTAAAATCTAAATATGCTAAGACCTTTTGTAGTCTAGTCTTTAGCTATGGAATTTTTTTCCGTGAGCAACCAGAATCTAAGCCAGAACCACCGCCTCCCTGCCCCGCTTCCATGGGTAGTCACTGCAGCTTACTGTCATCATCTGTCACCTGCACCATGGGAGCTTCTCAAAGGCTGAACAGCACGGCCTCCATCCCCCGGTTCCCTGCAACGAGCCTGGGGCTGGGCCGTGCTTGGCACCTAAGAATGAACGGACACAGGTGAGCACACACATTAAAGGAAGGACACGCTAATGAGCAAGGGATACGTTAGCTCACATGAAGTCTTCGGGGAAAGGAAACTTGACATTGGGTCTCGAAAGACTAGAAGTTTGCCAAACGGAGAAAGGGGTTCATTCTGGGTAAAGAGAGAGTACTCTGTGCTCATCTGCTCCCTGACCCCGAGAGAGGGTCCTCAGATGCCGAGAGACTGACTTCCACGTCTGAATATGTGGGGGGCGGGGGCAGAGGCAACATGCCCTCTGCCGAGCCACGGACACGGAGAACTACGTTTATTCCAAAGAGAAAACCAGGTTCTTAAACCGAGCAGGGGCCCAAGTCTCCTGACATGCAAACTGACAGGACTCCAAGCTTGAATCCCCTGTGTCTGTCAACCACGGATTTCCAAGGCACGTCGTGGAAAGCCACAGATCAACTTTGTCTAATGCTGTTTTCACTTGAAGCAAAAACTTGCCCCACATTCCCAACCTGCTAACCCTGGGGCCGGGCAAATGAGGCCCTCCTCTAATGAGGCCCCCAGGTGCCTACTGTCTGCATCCTCCCAGGCCCCCTCCTGGGGGGCGGGATGCTCTGGGGCTGTCTCCGGGGCATGAGGCCCAGGAGCCCAACTAACGGGCTGCTCCCGAGAGAACGTCTCTCTGGGGGTGAAGACTTCACATGGAGGCGCCATCGGCAGGCCCACAGTGCCCCAGCTGCCCCCGCCCCTGCCGGAGAGCACACACACCCCATCACCTGCTCAGCCTCCGCCTGGCACGGGCCCTCCCCCTCGGTCACCCTGCTCTTCGCCGCACCTCCAGCCCCATTCCTGGGGGGACTCAGCACTAAGCAGACAGAGGTAAGTGCTCTTGAGACGAGGACACGAAAAGGAGCTTATTGCCCATGGGCTGGCTTTAATTTACTGTCATTTCGCAGCTCTGATCAGGGTCTTCGTGAGGTCGTGCTCACTCTTCTCTCCTTCGAATTCCGTGGAAGACTTACGGGCTCCCAGAGGTGCAGGATGCTAGCAGGTGACCGCAGCCGACCTACTACCTCTCGGCAGACATCAGCCCGCTCAGAGGTCACCCTAGCCCAGGGGTTCTCGGGAGAAACCCCACTCGGTATTTGGAACAAGACAAATCGTTCCTCGGGAAGGACTGGCACACAGACAGTAGGACACTAAGTGTCATTAGTGGTCGGCCGCGCCCGTGTCCATCATGACGACACTCAGGAGCTGGCACTCGGACAGCATGCCTCCCCCCGACCCCGGCTGGACCACTGCCTAGCTTCTGCCCTGAGGCCTCACAGAACATCAGTGCCTTTAGCCACGTATTTTGGTGTCAAATGATTTTGTCTCTTCAGAGAGTTCTGCTGTTGCAGCTTTACTCTTAGTGTTTTCAGTGTAAATGACTAACAGCTGGTAGCCTACGTCTTTTACGTAAATTTTTTATAAACGTGATGGAGGTCTCCATGCCTACTAACCTTCATCGCTGATGTGATTTACTTTATGGAAAGAGTCTTTCTGAATATGCATAAGCAAATCAGAATATAATTTAAGTACCCTACAGGAACTTACTGTCTAACAGGACAAAAATATGAAATATTACATAGATTGGACTGAGCCCCATCCTTCAACGCAATGATGGATCTTTAGTCTAACTCTGTTTTTCATATTCAGAGTCTGCTTTATCTTTAGATGAGAGGTGTGAATTTGCTGCATCTTCTCTGGTACAATGGTTCACCTCTGCGGAGGCTGTATGCCTACTAAGTTGTTTCAGCTATACATTTGCCTTTTAGTTTGGGGAAGGCAAGGCTGAAACTGAGTCTACCATGTCATGTGAGCTGGTGCTGCAAAGCGTAAGCAGTCTTCCCTCATGCAGACGGCAATGGGCAGAGGACTTTTCCTTTTTGAAAACAAGATGAACCTTTCTAAGTCTGCTTTGCTTTTACTTCCTAAAGGATCATCAAGGGTGCGACTTAATCTTGAAAGGGGAAGGAAAAAAAAAAAGGTTCCAGTCAGTCCTTAAATTGTTTTCAGTTCTCTAGGTTATCCATAATCCAGAGCTGGTGAGACAGGCAGACATAGAAGGTATAAAGTTGCAGGACGTCTGTGCACGGACATCGTGGCCCCAGTGGGGAGACGACTTTCCATGTACACTGAGAACATCACGGCACAGAAGGGGTTGACGTACCGACTGCCCACAGCAGTCCTTGAGGAACAGGGAAAGACTTAAATGAGAACAGGAGAAAGGGCATTCCAGATGTCGAAGAGGAAGACCAGGTGAACACAGTTATGGACACAGTTATACTGTGGGAACAGGACCACAAGAATAAAAAAAGGAAGCTGGGATACATAGGAAATTGTGATAGATAGCCACCGAGAAAAAGTATTTTCAATAAACCCAGAGATAAACTTTAATGCACTGGGAAATGTATCATGTATCCCCAGGTTTGCAGCTGAGAACTAAGTTCAGTGAATTTGAGAAATGTGCTTCAACAGCCTTGCTGAAATTATGCACCTTCTGTTCTTCCCTGTTTCAGATTTAGCGGCACTCCATGGAGAGAGAGAACTGTACTCTCATCACTGAGTTTATTTTCCAGGGTTTCTCTGGCTCCCGTGAGCACCGGCTCACCCTTTTTGCCGTGTTCCTGGCGCTGTACGCCTTCACCCTGGCAGGCAACGTCATCATCGTGACCATCATCAGCATTGACCGTCACCTCCACACGCCCATGTACTTCTTCCTGAGCATGCTGTCCACTTCCGAGACCATCTACACGCTGGTCATTCTCCCGAGGATGCTCTCCAGTCTCGGGGGTAGGAGCCAGTCCATCTCGCAGGCAGGCTGTGCCACACAGATGTTCTTTTTTGTAACCTTCGGCATCACTAACTGCTTCCTGCTCACGGCGATGGGCTATGACCGCTACGTGGCCATCTGCAACCCCCTGAGGTACTCAGTTATTATGAACAGGAGAGTGTGTGTCCAAATGGTGGGGGGCGCCTGCAGCATCGGGCTGATTGTAGCCACGACGCAAGTGACATCTGTGTTCAGGCTGCCCTTCTGTGCCCCAAAGGTGGCCCACTTCTTCTGTGACATCCGGCCTGTGATGAAGCTCTCCTGCATCGACACCACGGTCAATGAGATCCTGACTGTGATCATCAGCGTGCTGGTGCTGGTTGTCCCCATGGGGCTGGTCTTCATCTCCTACGTCCTCATCATCTCCACCATCCTCAAGATTGCGTCAGCCGAGGGCCGGAAGAAGGCCTTCGCCACCTGCGCCTCCCACCTCACGGTGGTCATCGTCCACTATGGCTGCGCCTCCATTGCCTACCTCAAGCCCAAGTCTGAGAACACCAGGGATCAGGATCAGCTCATCTCAGTGACCTACACGGTCATCACCCCCCTGCTGAACCCTGTGGTGTACACCCTGAGGAACAAGGAGGTCCAGGACGCTCTGCTCCGGGCCACCGGCAGGAAGCCCTCCTGACAAGATGGGAAGCATTCTCCTGGGGCTTTTTTTTTTTTTTTTAAGATTTTATTTATTTATATGACAGAACAGCTAGAGAGGGAACACAAGCAAGGGGGAGTGAGAGAGGGAGAAGCTGGCTTCCCGCCGAGCAGGGAGCCCGATGTGGGGCTTGATCCCCCAACTCCGGGATCATGACCTGAGTCGAAGGCAGATGCTTAACAACTGAGCCACCCAGGGGCCCCTCTTCTGAGGCTGTTGGCATCTACTCTCAGCAAGAATAGGAGTACAGCCATGTGCCCTGGAGAAGGCAGGAGGACAGTAGCAGCATCCAAGTGTGAGGCTGAAAACAACTTTAAAGCCCTGAAAAAGCATTAGTCCTGGTTTTGTGGGTAAATAGAAAAACTAGGATAGGAATCACCTGAAGCACAGCCAGGAAATCGTGTGGGCCCAGGATTTTTCATTCACGTTTTGGTTTCTAATGAAGACAACAGAGAGAAAAAGCAGAATTCATGATATGCATTATTCCCTACAATTCCTTCCTCCTTAAGAACGGGAGGATTTCTCAAACTGGACCCTGTTAGAATCCATTCATATGTGACGTGTCAAGTAATAAATGACCACGTGTATACGGAGAGTGGCCTCTGGATGGGACAGTGAGGTAAAACACATTTCCTCCCTTGGCAGCTTTAATTTATCCTAGTTTCTAGCAATACTGCTTATTCAAGATGGTGACTAACTATAGACGGTTTAATTAGAGATCCTCACAATTCCAGATCTTGTCAGTCTGAAGGGCACATTCAAAGCTCCTCCTGGGCAGGTTCAACTGGTGTGAACTCAGACCCCATGTAATGGGTAATAGCAATGAAGGGCCGTGTCCTGCTTCTGGGGAAGACTCATGGAGAAAACCCACCTGCCTGGCTTCAAGAAGTTCACACTCTAGTGACAAACATTTGAAAGTATGGCTCCAATGTTTTGTAATAGGTAGTATTCTACAAAAGATGGCAAGAGGATGGGAGAAGGGGAAGGAGAGAACATGCTGGAGATGTCGGAGAGGTCTTGGAGATGGGGACCTACAACATGAACTGGTGTTAGAACCTCTGCAGGATCGCGCCTGATGAGCCGTGTGTTGGAGGAAAATAATCCCAAAGAGAAGGAAGAATATACTTACAGGTATGAGGAGCGCTTGGGAGATGAAGAGTCAGTGTGCTGATGCCAAGGGACAGTGAGGGAACGTGGAGGGAGACAGATGAGAAGAGGTGGCTGAGGTCAGACTGCGAGGGCTCTGGTTCACCAACCCAAGAAATCTTAGCTTTAACTTTTATTTATTTTTTTCTTAAGATTTTATTTATTTATCTGGCAGAAACACAGCAAGAGAGGGAACACAAGCAGGGGGAGTGAGAGAGGGAGAAGCAAGCTCCCTGCCGAGCAGGAAGCCGGACATAGGGCTCGATCCCAGAACTCTGGGATCATGACCTGAGCTGAAGGCAGATGCTTAATGACTGATCCACCCAGGTGCCCCAAGCTTTAACTTTTAAAAACAATGAAAATCACCCAAGATTGAGGAAAACTAGGATTCCGTAGAGGAGGCATCAATGTGAATCTTTGCCATCCTTCGTGTCCTTACACAGCTCCACTGCAATGTGTTAGAAGTTTTAAGAATCTCTAGACTCTAAGCCAAGAAAACTGGGGGAAATAGGATGTGAGTAGAGTGTTTGGAGGTAATACCCAGAAATGACTATGTGCGTGTGATGAAGCTGAATTTGACAATCAGTGCCTGGAGTAGAGGCTGATCACAGAGTATCATAGAGACTTAGAGTTTGAGGCTCAAGTGAGTATCCAGGGAAGGAAAACGGGGTCCTCCTGTTGAGTCAGTGGGCAGGCTGGATCTCAGACACGGGGCACCA
Source organism: Spilogale gracilis (assembly GCA_004023965.1). Lineage (NCBI taxonomy): Eukaryota > Metazoa > Chordata > Mammalia > Carnivora > Mephitidae > Spilogale > Spilogale gracilis. The sequence goes on from PITA01000616.1 coordinate 111,049, forward strand.
GGGCCCCGGACACACCTTCCCCTACCATCCAAGGGTGGGTGTGTTACTCAGAAAAGACTTCAGAAGACCAGACAGAAGCCATACAACACACGTGTCTGCTCCCCAGACCACAACAGAACTACCAAACCTTTCTTACAATTAAGAGAAGCAATGACAAACATCAAACTCTACGTAAGGTTCTTTAGAACCTACAGTGGCTCCAAGTAATTAGGCGAAGTCATCAAGTGGCAAAGGAAAGAACAGAGTGGTTAAAAGCTACACCACGCAGCCAAAGGGCTTGCCAGTCATTCAGCACCACTCATGGAGTCGTATTTCTGTGCCACATATTGGGCTACACGTGGGACACATCCACAAAAGCCCTGCACCTGCCCCGGAGGAGGGAGCGCCCAGTCTTGCAGGGCAGCTGGGCTTATGCGAACTCGCCACAATGCAACGTGATAGAGAAACGAACAAAGCGTGCTCAATATTTAATGACAAACATCAGCGCCTTTGGATATTTTTTTGTGATCTACATAAAGTTCTATCTCCTCGGGCAGAGGAAAGAGCCTTGCATGCAGCAGTTCAGTGAAATAAATGTGTGTTGCCTGGGCGCTGGGCTTCTGTTGCGTATGTGTGGGGCTGTCTCTGGGGTGCAGCTTTGGCCCGGCATCACTCAGAATACCTGATCACCATGGGCTTCTGGCATGTGGATCATCGAGGTTTTTCGGTAACCTCATCTAAAAGGAACAGCGTCACAAGGAGACATCATGGAGTCAGAAGTTTCACCAGCTCTTCTCACCCCCATGGAGGAACGGGCTACACGGCTTTCTCTGATCTGCTTCATGGTCGCAGCACTCTCAGAGTATTTGGCTGCATTCACCACCCAAGAGGAATCCTTCTGGTTCCCTGGGACCACTGGTCACTGTTCACACTCCACACCAGAGTACGGCAAACACCCCCTTCCGTGAGGAGGTCTCTTGTTATGACTTTCCCAACCATCATTCTTGAGAACAGCCCTAGGAAGGAGGCAGGGATGAGGCTCTCTGCTCTACAAATAAGGCTAAATTTGAAAAGGGGGTGGAAACAGAACTTGAGTTTGGACCAGCTGGCAGACATTTTCTGTTTACTCAGCGTATAACATCACCCGAGGGCAATTCACAGTACAGATAGGAACATGCTAGAGAATTCCCGAGAGCCTCAGATTTCCCAAACAAATTGAGACCTTGTCCCTGGAGTTTTTTTCAGGGAACAGAGTTTGTGTCCCATTGGAACCACCACCAGGGCCTCACCATAGCCAATCAATGGGCACCCCCGAGGAAGGGTGTCTCCGGCAGAAGTTTAAGCTGTAACATCTTCTTCATGAAGAACCAGCTAAGACTTTAGGCAATGTGGGCATCCCCTTTCTCCAAAATAGAAACAAATCAGAAAAGCCAGTTCAAGCTCTAAAAGCAAGCTTGGCCCTTTGGTTAAGAGGATTAAGTCTGGTGCTACGTGCTGAGAGCAGAGAGGTGAATTATGCTGAATTTCTGACCTCTAGACAGAGTTACTTATATACATAGAAGACAAAACTATAGAGACTGCACACAAATCAGTGGTTGCCAGAGGTCTGAGAAGGAGGGCAGGTTGCAGAGAGGAAGTCTAGGGAATTTTCTAGAGCACTGAAACTCTCCTGTGTGATACTATGGAGGAGGATACAACACTATGCATTTGTCAAAACCCACAGAATTCTGCAGTAGAGTGAACCTTAATATATGCAAATGAAAGAAGAATCATTTTAGGAGACTGAGATCCCAGAATAGAATGCAGGCTGAAGCGGAAGAATCTAGCTGCATTACAAACACACGAAACAAGCCCCCTGAAGGGGGTGGGGGGAAAATGTTGACCTCGAGAACTCTGAAAATGAGCAAAGTCTATGAAGACTAAAAGCAAAAGGAACTACACAAAAGCACCACCCTCTAATTTTTGAAGATGTTACAGGGGTCCAGGTTAACAATCTTTCTAGTGCTATAAAGGTATACTGGAACTGAACCATATGAAAATGGATAGCAGATGGTAGAAACCAGGTTTTCCATGGTTCGTGTGGGACGTTTCAGACAAGCAAGAGAAGACTAGAAATGATCTCTGTGGTGATGCATCATAGAAACACAGATCTTGGTTTCCATCTAATACCATTCTCTAATAAAAGAATCTAGGAGTCTTGGACGAATAGCTATCCTAGAACTAGGGTAAGAAATATACAATGAGCCTGCAGCATCTTATAGGGCCTGAAAGTAAGAATGTGGTCAAACAACTCAGCAGTTTGGGGTTGCCAACGGGACACAGTAGCCAATGCTGGGACAATGTGAGCGACTCAGTACCAGATTATACACCAAAAGATAAAATATATACAAGTCCATACTGATGTGATACAAAGACATGAGGGAGAGTAGACAAGTCTTTGGGGAAGAATTCCAAACAATGTTTATACTCGACTCTCGAGGAGGTGGAGCACGACCATATTAAGGGTAGCCTGCACCAAACATAGTGACGCCCTTTCAAGGGCTATGGTGGGGAGGTGGGATATAAAGAGTAACTTATTTCAGAAACCTTTAAAACCACCTTATCCAGGCAAAGAAGATTAACATCAACAGTGAGAAATCCTCTTGGTGGTCTTCCTCCCCAAATCTATAATCCCTGGTACTTTTTTCTCTGAAGTCTACATTTCCTGCTGTTAATACAGCCACTCCTACTTTCTTTTGATGTCTACATGATGGTTATTTTCTATCCTTCTCTTTTCTTTTTTTTTTAAAGATTTTATTTATTTGATAGAGAGAAACACAGCCAGAGAGGGAACACAAGCAGGAGGAGTGAGAGAGGGAGAAGCAGGCTTCCTGCCGAGTAGGGAGCCCGATGTGGGAGCCGAAGGCAGTCGCTTAACCAACTGAGCCACCCAGGTGCCCCTATCCTTTTATTTTCTACCAGCCAGTAGCTTCAAGTTCATTGCTCCTGGAGAGTTTAGAGTTGGGTCATGTTATTAAACCACCCAAACTATCTGTTTCAAGGGGACCTATTTAGACCACTTGATGTAATTATCGACATGTCAGAGTGTAAGTACACTGTTTTGTTTTCTATCTTTCTTTTTCATGCCTTCCTGTGGGTTATCTTAACATATTTTAGGATTACAGTTTGTTTTGCCCATAGCTTTTTGTTTTGTTTTGTTTTTTAAAGATTTTTAGAAAGGGCACAAGAGAGCGAGTGTGCATGGGGGAGGGGTAAAGGGAGGAGGAGAGAATCTCAAGCAGGACTCTGTGCTGAGCTTAGACCCCAACATGGGGCTCCATCTCATGACCTGAGCCACAATCGAGTTGGACACCTAACTGAGCCACCTAGGTACCCCTTTTCATAACATTTTGAGCAGATCTCTTCATTTAGCTTTTCTAGTGGCTGCTTATTTGGGGCAATAACAAGGAATGGGGTGCTAGGTCAGAAGATGAATGTATGTTTAACTTTATAAGAAACCATCAAAAACTGTTTTCCAGAATGCTAGTACCGAGGTGCCCTGCCTCCTCGTAAGCTGTTGATATCGTCACTTTTTATTTCAGCCATTCCCATAGGTACACAGTTACACTACAGTGTTCTGACTTTATATTTATCTGATGGTTAACAAGGCTGAACAGCATTTCATGTGTTTATCATCCTTAGATCCTTTTGGTGATAGGTCTGATCAAATATTGTGCCATTTTTTTAAGATTTTATTTATATATTTGACACAGAGAGAGAGATCACAAGTAGGCAGAGAGGCAGGCAGAGAGAGAGGAGAAGCAGAGCCCGATGCGGGCCTCGATCCCAGGACCTTGAGATCATGACCTGAGCCGAAGGCAGAGGCTTAACCCACTGAGCCACCCAGGTGCCCAAATATTGTGCCATTTTTAACTGGGTTGTCTTCCTGCTCTTAAATGTTCAGAGTTCTTTATATATTTTGGATACAAGATCTGTTGTCAGATAAGTTATCTGCAAGTATCTCATGCTAGTCTGTTGCTTGTCTTAGTTCTCAGAAATTTTTAAATTTTGAAGTTCAATTTATTGCTTTTGTCTTTAATAATTATGTTTTTGTATCATATCTGAAAACCTGTTGCCTAACTCCAGGTCATGAAGATTTTCTCCTAGAAGTTTCATAGTCTTAGGTTTTACACAGACAGATCTAGGGTACAGTTAAGTTTTATGTAAGATGGGAGGTTTAGGTTAAGGTTCATTTTTTTTTTACATATGGACAGCCAATCATTAAAATGTCCTCTTTTGAAAAGATTACCCTTTCTGCACCGAATTGCTTTGACACGTTTGTCAAAAACCAGTTCTACATCTCTGTGTAGTATTGACCGGTCCAGTTCAGGAACGGGTCATGTCTAAGATCTAACCCTCATATGCACAAGCACACACATCACCACGAACTTCTGTGTGTTGTTTTATTGTGCTGTTTGGTTCAATTATGTCTAGGAATTTTGGCAACAGGCCCCATGCTCACTTCCACCCTGTCCTTGTGGTCTCAAGAGTAGAGAAACTCTCCCAAACTACCTCGCTCCCTATTACCTGACAGCAGAGATAGACTTGCTTATGTATAACATTGCCCGTGAAACCAGTCTGCCCAACAGCCCCTCTTCCGGATACCACACTAGGGAACAGAAAACATGCCTCTCCAACCTTCTCCTTCACCCTCCTCTCTCTCCCCTCCTATGAATCACAGTTCTTTCACAAAGTATTTTATTTAAAGGATTCCTGTAGGGCTGACCCTGACATCTAGGAATCCCAGTGTCAACACAACAATGCCTTCGATGACCCTTACACCACATTCAGACTATTTTTTCCATGTTTTTACAATGTCATCAGTAATGAGATGACTGGAACCTGAACCAAAATGATGAGAGTATGAATGGAGGAAAAAATGTTACATATTACATGAGTATCACAAAGAATAAATCGGGCTCTGGTCCCAGATTCAATATGGAGCTTGAAGAAGAGGACAGAATGCAAAATCACTCTTCTCACTCTCGGTAGAAAAAGCACGAGGTGATTCATAAAACTATGTAATATGGGTGAGTTCAGCTGTAAACATGATGAATTTGAGCTGCTTATGGAGACTAAGTGGAAATAGTCCGCCGAAAGTTAGAAATGTAGGTGAGAACCTCTGAGAACAGGGAATGGGGTACCATCCATAGGAGGTGAAGAGTCAAGCTGTGGGAACAAAGGCTTTCTCTGAGGGAGAGGTCACACAGAGAGAAATGGAAGACTGAGGACTGAGACTTGAAATTAAGGAGCAGCATCCAAGTGGCCAATTGAAGACCAGGTGGCAAAAGGGGGTCCAAATCAACTAGAAAAAGGCTCATTGAGAAGGAGCAAAGAGCTCAGAGCTTTCCTCACTGCAGGGATTACATTAATTTCAGCTTTTATGTAGAGATTTTTACATTTCCTGTTGGTATTGTGTACTTGCCCTGCTAGCTGATGCTCACCAACCTCGCTGTCTACCTCCCTTAGCCTGGCTTTCTTCTCCTTTAAAAAGAACGAAACTTCTAGTATCTGCGGCCTGGGAAACCCGGAAGACAAACTCTACACGGATACCAGTAATAGGATATCCTGTAATAATCATTTCCAATATTAACTTTTCAGAAAAGATCATCCTACTTTCAGCATATTGCTCCCAGATATTCTGTGATTCTTTGCATTTACACATAGGATTCCTTTTAAAACAATCCAACAGATTGATAGATCCAAGAATCCCACAGATCATAATACAAGTTTTTCAAAGTATTTAGTTTATCAATTCTAAAGAGATATGTGCCCATTCTGGAAAAGCAAAATACAAAATACATAATATAGGGGTGATTTTTAAAAGTCCAATTGGATATTCTAGTAAAGCGCATTTCTTCTAGGCTTTTTTACATTGCTGAGATATTTTATATAAAGAGTCACACTTTGCTTTTTCACTTAATACAGTAAAAGATTTTCTCTGGACTGTTGCAGACTCTTCATAAGGGTAATATTTAAAAGCTTCATAATATATATCATCATATAGATGTTCACTATTTTCTTCAGTCATTAGTTTTTAGCATTTGGATTGCCACCTCATTTTCTTCAGTACAAAAAAAAATCTAAGAAAACGTCGCTTCTATTTTTTAAAATAACCCATTTTGGCTCATCCTCACATGAAACGGATTTCATATGAATACCTATTTCCGTTAAATGCAAAAATGTGATGTTCATGAATGCTGTGCCGTGCAGTCCTCTCTGCGTGTGAAATCCCCACAATGCACACAAATGGTCCAGTGGGGTTTTTTCCTCCAGGTAATGAACATGAACCTAGGGTTAATCCTTCTCCTTCAGTGCATTATCTTCTAATAATAATGGAAATAACTATTTCCATTCCCTTAATAAATCATTCTAATTATTTTCAATCATTTTGAGCCTTAACATTCCCCAGATTTCAGTTATGTACAGGTATTCAAACAAGGAGAAAGAACGTATACTTTTCTTATAATCAAATATTCGGATTGATGGCCCTTTTGCTGTAAGCTACTATCTGAAGGCATTTCTTCTCTTTTCTCCTGCGACTGGATTCTCAGCAACTGTGCACAATAGGGTCTGGGTACGTGGCAGCTAGTTATGGTCAAGGACTAAAAATTTGTTGACAACACTGAAAAAATAAATTATTAAAAAATTAAAGAAATAGAAATGTGTTGAGTTTATGAAAATTTTTCCAACAAGTAATTTAAAATACATAATAGGAGTAGGACATAGTTTCAAAACAGAGCTATAGAGGGTGTCTCCTCTTATACATGATTAGAGTTTACTTTTGCTGCCTCATTCCTTACCCTTTCGTACCTCCTAAAGTTACAGTGCAGATCTGCGTGGAATCACTGAGCTACAAGAGACATGGAAATGATCTAGTACCTTATTTTATAAGTGAGGTAAGAGCCTGGAAAAATTTTAATGGACCTGTCCAATAACATGAAGCTGACCGGTCCATGGCTGATTTGAAATTAGTGTATTTTCCAATACCGTCCTGCATCATCAAGATGGGTAATTAAAAGTTAGCTGAAAATATTGCCTAGGGAAGGTAGAATCACTCAATGGGAAAACGTAGGATGACTTTAGGCTTTAATTTTAAATTTTGTTAAAAGTACAAATGCAAAAAATGAATAGGACAGTAAGAGCTGGAACAAAGTCTGACTCATGATTCATCTGCCCTGCCCCAGTCATGGCGACGGGATGGAAGAAGGGATCTTGATCCTGACTTACTACTTTAATCACTGTGAATATGCTAATAATCTTGCCCTTCCCAGCAACCTTCTCGTGCCGCATACTTGCAAGGGTGGCAGGTTAAGGCAAGTTTGTCAGGCCACAGAGAATTTATACATATTCTTCTCTTACCCCAGGATATAACCTCTAATATATTTTCAGAGTCACTGTGATCCTGTAAGTGATTCTTCCCAAAACAAATGACATCTTCCCCGAGGTGACTTTTCCTCCATTGCTGTTTACATCAATACCTGGAACTTTAAAATGGCAGCTTGTCCCTTCTAAAACAAAATAAAGAGAAACACTAAAGGGAAAAATCTTTTGTTTTTTTGGAGCATACAACTACACAAGCCGGGACATGTTTAAAAACAAAATACATCAGGTCTCCCAGTGTGATTAGGTACCAAGTACCATGTTTTACTCAAACCAGTTCACCATTAAGTATCTATGGAAGGAAAGAAATATGGAAAGGAGGAAAAAGTGAAGGGCAGAAGAAAGGAGAAAATATCTGATCTATACACAAAGATGGGGAAAAGAACAAGTATAATTGAAAGCTAAACATGTGTTGGACATTTGACTTATGGTCTTATTTTGTCCTAACAAATAGAAATTTTATCTGTACTTAGCTGTTGAAGGAAACAAAGCTCCAAGTTCATATATGGTTAATGGACCGTGGAAAGAGATTCAAATGGCTGCCCCTACACAGTGTTCCCCGTCGCCATGGCCATATTTTGCTTGGATTCCTCAACCAGCTCCCTAAGATGTCTCCTTGCTTATCTCCTGTACCATCTAACTGGTCACCACTCAGCAACTGAAACCTTTAAACGATGCAGATCAGACCATCACCATCCCGACTCAGTCATTCTGGAGGCGTCCCTCTACACTTAGAATTAAGGGCCAAAAGGGGCGCCTGGGTGGCTCAGTCATTAAGCGTCTGCCTTCGGCTCAGGTCATGATCCCAGAGTTCTGGGATTGAGCCCTGCATTAGGCTCCCTGCTCGGTGGGAAGCCTGCTTCTCCCTCTCTCACTCCTCCTGCTTGTGTTCCCTCTCTGGTTGTGTTTCTCTGTATCAAATAAATAAATAAAATCTTTTAAAAAATAAAAAATAAGTAAAAAGGAATTAAGGGCCAATGTCTTCTCCAGGTGTGCAAAGACCTACCTGACCATTCCCTGTATCTCCAACTGCTAATTCTCACTCTCACTCACCACCCTGTCCAGCCACACCTCTTCCTTCTGTTCCAAGAACACAAACCATGAACCCAGCTTTGGGTCTTTCAACTCTCTGTACCCCCTGCCAGCAATGCTCTTTCCCCTAGATCAGAGGATGGCAAATCATGTCCTGCGGGCCAAAATCAACTCCTCTAGCCCTTCCTGTTTTAATAAAGTTTTATTGGCACACACCACACCAGTTTCTCTTACCCACTGCTATGCTCACACTGTAATGGCTGAGTTGAAGAGCTAAGACAGACTGCACAGGTTGCAAAGACTAAAGCACTCACTAACTGATCTTTTTCAGGAAAAAAAAAATATGGGCCAAATCCTTGCCCTCTGTTCTGGCCTGCTTGCTTCTATCTGGTCACTCAGAAGAGGTTTCCATCTCAAATCTCACTTCCAAAGAAGGGCATTTCCTGCCCACCCAGTCAGTGTAAGGTAGCTCCTTGCCACAGATCCTGTCATCTGTATTTTGTCCTTGTAACACTTCTTTACTCATGCATTCCTTGTTTCTTACCTAACTCCTCTCTCTAGAAGATGCATTCCAGCACAACTGTGATATTCCAAGTCTTGCTTACAACAATTGCTAGTTATTAGCAGAGAAATCTCTGATGAATATTTGTAATAAATGAATAAACGGAACTCGATTTTTATTGTTTCAGAACTCAATATTTTCCACTATCTTATATTTTCTAAGAAGAAAAGCATGTTCTGGCCATAGGAAAGGGACAACATATAATTAAGCACATCTTGCTCAGTTGTGCTGATCTATTTCAGAGTCAGTAGAGACCGACATCGCACAGCCCTCAGGAAAGCCATACAGTCTACAAAATGCAGAGTACACACCAACTTAATTGGTGGTGCCCTACCACAGACCTATCTGCAATAACCAGGCAAAAACATCTGGAAGGTTTCCATGGGGAGAAAAGCCAGGGCTGGGAGGGTCCTAGAGAACCCTGAGAAGTAAGCAGTTTGTCTTTTGAGCTCAGCAACTTGGGTCCTCTCGCAGTGTCCCCTCCCTTCCAGCCATGCAAGCTCAGTCCCCCTGCTGACTAGTCCCGGTGCATCTGAGACACCCAAGCCCACAAGCAAGAAGGCCACCGTGCTCCTGACATCCATGTTCACTCTGAGGTCCGTTCAAGACTTTCTTCTGCCACACAAAGTTGGTACCAATACACCAATCGGGTAAATAAGGAGCTGTTGGTAAGAGAGGTCATGTGCTGCCCCTCCCTGAGAGGGCCCCTGGTCCTAGAAAGCCACGGTCTTTGTCTTCATAGAGATCATTAAGGACAAGGTGTTTCAAATGCTCTGGTAAACCAGCTTACTGACTTTACCCCCGGGGTGTCCCTGGACGTTTAATCAACGAACTACTCTTGCTTGGAATCTGAATGGCTCTAACTGGGACGTCTGCAGTCAGTTTACAAATCTGTGAAGTGAGGGAACAGGATTAGCGCTCTCCAAGTCCCTGGGGTTGCGAGGCCCTAGGCCTCTAGGACACCCATCAGAGCAGCGGCAGGTGGAGCGCAGAGTGTCGTATGGTTGGTGGAAACTCCTTCATTTCCACAGCCTCAGTTGCCTTGGACAATATGGCGATGACGATGACAATGCCCAGCCCTCATCTGGTTATGAGACTCAACACACTAAGAGCATGATGTACAACAAAGGCAGCTATGCCCCTTGCTAATATTCTCATTATTATTTCTCTAATAGGCTCTAGCGTCATAAATTCATGAGACCTTGATTATATCTGTGTGAAATTTTTATCTTAGGAGGTGAGACACACTAGAATTTCTGCGAACGGGCAGACTTGAGGAGGGTTGACCATGAGCCAACAAAGACTAGGTCACAGACCAGAGTTCAGGGGGCTGACAACACAGCCCCACAAGTGACCTATTTCTGACCTTAAATCAAGAAGCCGGTTCTCAGAGAAAGAGTATTAAGGACCCCAGGGGGGAGTTAAGTCAGAAAGAGGAGCCGGCCTCTGTGTCCAAACTGATGGACGCTCCTAATGATGTAACAACAGCAAAAGAAGATTACAAGGGCGGGCACAAGCCGCGGAGTCTTCGGAGGCTCCACCGGCCCGGTCGGGGCTGTAGAAAGGCTATCCTTACACTAAAGGGACTTGGGACTTGGCAAAGCTCCTTAGTATATTTACCAAATTTCTTAGCACTGAAAACCTTTACTTTTAAAACTTATCCAATTTATTCTGTGTAATGAAATGAAGAAAATCATATTCCCCAAAATTCCTCTTAGGGAAACTCTGTATTTATTCAAAAGAAATTATTTTCTTTGGAGCACGAGACCCTAAGGAAATGCTTGAGTAACACAATACAGCAATTAAACTGTTCCACCTAATAAAAGGATGAGCAGCTAACCGGGGAGAGTCCTGGGGAGGGAAAACGGGCAGGAGGCAGGAAGATGGTGAGGAGCAGGTGCCGGGCTGGGAGGGAGACAGAACACCTACTTACGGGCAGGGAGGGGACTCAGGAAAAGATTAAAAATGTCTGATGGGGGAGGTCATTTGCTGTGAGTGTGCAATTCAAATTCCTCCCTCCGATTCCCTTAAGAGACCTGTAAGAATGCCATCCGGGCTGCTCCCTGTGCCTCTGGGCATTGTTTCATGGGCTGGAAGCTGCATAGAGTTCTGGATTCAAGTTCTTCCAGGGAGAACATGATGTTGCAGAGAATCATAACTTGGAGCACAGTGGGAACAGGGGAAGAAGAGTTAATTGCTGAGGCACACAGTTCTATTTCTTTATAGTGTCTCATAATATTTTTAATGAGGTTTTTAAACATTATCTCCTCCATACCGTTATGTGGGAAATTAAGACCAGAGAGACAGAACTCAAGTGTGGCAGGAAGACCCGGCCCCGGGGTGGGGGACACACACACTCAGCAGACGGAGTTCAGGAAGCAGGTCTGCCGTCTGAAGCCCGCCCAGCAGAACGCCCCCGCAGGGACCTGCCCGGCTCACTCGGGGAGAATTTTAAATGTTCTTCATCTGAGACACTGCTGTCCAAAAGAATTATGTGAGCCACATACGTAATTTTAATTTTTCTAATAGCCAAAGTAAAAATTGTAAGAAATAAAGACTTAATTTTAATGACATCTTGTATTCAAGCCAATCTCTCTAAAATATTACCATGTCACCATATAATCAGCACCAAAGGTCTACACTTTTTTTATGCTAAGTCTTTGAAATCCCCCATGTACTTTATGCTCACAACACAGCTCAAACCAGACTGGCCTGCTTTCAGGTGCTCAGCCACGCGTGGCTGGAGGCCAATGTCCTGGACAGCAGGGGAGTCAAGGCTCAGTCCCATGGGCTTATCGTGAGACAAGCAGAGGGAATCCCCAACCGGATCCACAGGCAAACCGACCATCAATCCACGTGTAAACATCGATCATACAGCACTTGACTACGGGAAACTCATTCTTAAATGTCGGACGCACGGACCGAGCCGTCAGTCATTACTACACGGAGGTGCCCAAGCAGGTACTTCCGTAGATCACATCTAATCTCCTCCAAGAAATCACCTGACGATCGTGATTGGGATGGCCATCGGCAGACTTGGGCCCAACCACCTCCTTCTCCTTCTACTTCGCAAGGGACAGGATAGAAAGCTACTGCATTTCCGAGACTTTGAAAGGATTTCTCAACATGAATTATATTCAGCCAGTCAGATACACACGTGTGCGGCCCAGCACCTAGACGTGAAGCCCAGCTGGGCTGTCTGCCAGTTTCAGCCTCTCTTCCGCCCCAGGGATGGATGAATGAGAGGGGCGCCGGGGGCCACCTCTGGCTGTGGACACGGAGGAACAGGGTCTTGGACACCAGGGCTGCCAGGCCCGTCTGAGCCAATACCCGGCAGCACTCTGTACTTCTGTGGATGTGGATTTTTGGTGGATTCCCAGGGATGGCCACAATTCTACCAGTTCTGAGGCAAGTGGTCCCGATTATCAATGAAATGGGAGCTTCCCTGAGGACTCCGTTCTGCAGTGTGAATGCTGAACTATCCCTTGATGTCATGTTAGATTCTACTCTTTCCTCCCAATGATTCCACGAAGTCATTCCCACAGACCAGCACACCGACCCCTCGGGGGAAGAGTTCCAGACGGCTGGCACGTACGTGTACTTCAGAGGGAGGACCGAACGCGGAGAAATTCGCCACTTCGGTTTAGAGGCCTGGTGGCCAGAGGTTTGCTAGAGCACCCCCTCTAAAGTAAACAACAAATCCCTGTATCATTTATTCCCTACCACAAAGGAGGAAGCATAGACAGCTGGTATGCCTCTTCCAGCTCTGAGGGCAACACAGTCCTTACCCGAGCATGATGTTCTGGTCCTTCCTATTGCATGAGCAGCCTCCAACTCCAAGCAAGGCTTAGACCAGGACAGAGCTCTGTGGGAGATCCAGGTTGGGCACGGCTGTCTGGTCATGTGGGCCACGTGCACAAGCAGGCCTCATTGTATCTCACGGGTCAGGGGTAGGAAAAAATGCGGTGCACAGTTTACTGCGAAGATCACAATGCAGGTCTCAGGTTCCATTCCGGAGGTCATTCCATCTAAAGCAGAGAGTTACACACTTTTGGAAAACCAGCTCCTGGCATGCCATGGAGCCCTAGCAGAGAAAAAATGTTTAACAATAAGGTACCAAATGACCAGGCCTCTAGAAAGATCCTTTGTGTGTTGTCCCTCATCCTGTTTGACCCTCAAAGTCAAAAAATCAGGCAGGTCCAGTAAGAATCCATTAGAAGATGCATCTGGGATGGAGGACAAGCAGGACCACAAGGCACTAGCAATCTGCAAAAGCATGTAGCCGAGATCCCAACGTCACCACAGCCGCCTCAGTATCTGCCTCCCGACTCACTAGGGTGGGGTTTTTTTTTGGGGGGGGGCAGGGGGTGTCTATACAACTAACTGAAAGAGGGAGAAAAATCCCAAGCTTGGTGTGTGGATGGGTAGGCTCAATATGTAGGTACCAGTCAGAAATACATGGTGACTGCATCCTACATCACCACTCAGGGGTGGCTCTCGAAGACCGTGAAGAAGGAAAACTTTCAGAATCAGTAGAGCCTTAAATGGTGTGCCGGTCATTGACTCTGCTAAATGCGAAAGGTCCCAACCTTAGAACGTGGATGGCTTCCTGGGCATAACAAATAGCCTGACTGGCTGGACGGGTACTTGAAAGAAAAAGGTTAGAGGGAAAAGTCTTGGGTAGAGAGCCACGTGGACAGATGCATGGGAGCGGGCAGGAGGCATGGAGATCTCTGCATCACACGTTCATGCCCACCAGGAAGTATCAACCACTCAATCAAGCGCACAAAATGACTCAGCCGCTGGACCATGGCCTCATTCTGTCAGTAGCTGCAGCGAGCTCTGGCTGGACGGGCCCAGCTACAGCTGCCGTGGAGGCTGGGGCAGAGGTCACGACGACGAGCCCAACCCCAAGCACTGGCACTTACCAGGCTTCTAGAACTACTGCCCCCTCGGGTTATCCAACTGCCAGTAATGCGGGCCCACAACGAGAACCCAGGATGGACCCCTCAAAGAGACAAATCAGCTGTCTGGTAATAAGTAGATGATCTCCTAATACTAAGCTCCTTCCTTCTGGGAAGGGCCAGGAGTTGTCCTCACAAGAACAGAAGCTTCCTCCGGGTAAAAGGGTTTGCTTCTTCTGCCTTCAGAGCCTCAACCAGAAGCCCTAGCAGGGGCGGACAAGCAGTGCTTTACAAACACCAGACCCACAAGCTTAGCATCCTGCTCTCTCCAACACCCTGCTATGGGACCTGCCTCACAGTGAAGCAGGTGCAGGAATGGGCTCATATCCATGGCATCCCTAATTGGGTCCCATACTATAGAATTCAGAAGCAGCCTCGCTGAGAGAACACTGAAACCATCTGCCAAAGGGACAGCTCTGGGCAGTGCCAGATCAGAAATATGCCGTGAGGCTGTGGTGCCTTCTTCCAGCACGCAGCACGGGCTCGGGATCTGACTTCTATATGGTGCCATGTCCCCAGTAGGAAGAACACAGATGCCCGACTACAAGGAGTGGAAGGAGGAGAAACCCTCCCTACCGTCATTCCCAGAGACACCTTGGGAGAAGGCATGCTCCCCTCTGTTTTGTTCTGGGCTGTGCCAGATCGAAAGGCCTAGTCCTCACGAAGGGCACATTCTGCAGAGACATGGCAAGGGTGCCCCAGGTGGAATGCATGTGTAACAAGACAATCTACTTAGATGCTTCCCGGAATTCCCCTATCCAACCGTGGTCAGAATAGATGAGGATATGAGCCCAGACTGGGAAGGACGTGATTGCCAGGAACTCTCCAGGACACTTTAGGCATGGAGCTTCAGTGACACTGTAAGTCAACCACCAAGACCTTCTGGGGGGATAGTGGGGGATGAAGGCAACTTAGAAGTGAGAGCAGAGGGAAGAAATTCCTTATCAGTTATGGCCCCAAGAGCCACTGTAATGACACAGGCCGCCATTTTCCTCACCCCCTCCGCCCTGTAGGTTTCCCTTCAGGAAGAGGCTCCACAGAAGCCTCAACGGGCTACCTCCTGAATGTACCCAGAGAACGGATCGGTGCAGGGATAAAGGGAGGCCTGGGGCAGGCATGGAGACAAGCTGCCTGGATTCTACTTTCAAGAAAGGATGTATTACCCATGTGTAAGATCCACCTGGGGCTTTTAAGTTAAGGTCACACTCCTGCCCCCCCCCCCCAGGCTAACAAGTAGCAAGACTATAGCACAATGGCCTGACCACTCCCACCCAGCAATGCCTTTAATAAGCAGTAATTCCTCCCATGGCCTCCACTGGACTGATAGACTTTATCAAACATATACCCTGGTCTGACGACCTCCCCTTCCCTGCCCTTGCTTTCCTCCCATTTTTCCACAGGTGTTTCTCTACAGTAAACCTTTGCCCACCTGTCTCCAGCTCAGGTTCTGTTTCCCAGAGGACCTAGCTACAACAAAGGGTTACTTTCTTCATGAGATTTACTTCTTGCTAGGGAGAAACTTAATAAAAAATATGTTAAACACGATTTCCAACAAAATAATATAGGCCAAGGTGACTGTAATAGAAGGGTTATTAATGGGCTGGGCCTTTAAGGTGTCTCTGAGATGACACACCTGAGTAGACCTGAATAAAACAGAGACACAGGAGATGAACATGTGAAGAGAGAGTTGTTTTTCTCCCACATTCACCACAGCGCATTTTCCAATCAACCTTAGCCCTATCTTCTATATTCTTACCTCATGACCTGGTAATCTACATCATTACAGAATCATTATTTCATAAAATTATATCATTATACCAAAGTTATCAAGACATTTTGACATGGGTTCCCCTGAATCTCTTAACCCAAATATATCTTTATTCTACTTTTCTTTGCCTGTGACCCTCTCTCTGGGGAAGCGTGTGTTCTCATGGCCAACACTAATCTCTCCATTTGTAACTGAAGACAAGCAACGTAGTGGTGTTCTCAACTGCCAAGAAAAAATTATGCATTTCTGCCTCCAGGGAACAGTGCCATTTTCACAGAGTACGAATCAGAAACTGCTGATGCTTCATAAAAAAAGACTAATGAATCTCAGCGCCACATTGAAAAAGGACGTGTTCAGTAAAGTGTTCGTTAATTCATCACTTAGTGAGCACCTGCTAATGGGCCTGGTTCTAGCAGTGATAACAGAAAAGATAGCCAGCACCCCACATCTTCGACCAGCTGTTTCCTGCCACCAATTGTGAATGGGGCATTCTAAGACTTCTTAATGGAGCACATTCTGGTAGATCCCCAGGAGGGCATATTTGCATGGACGACACACTAGGAAAATGCGTACCTGTCCCCACATAAAGCATAGTGCCCCGTTTTTGCTGACCTGGGCCGACTCACGTGTGCTGTCCTCCACGTGCCACAGCCAGTCGAACCTGAAGACATAAAGCTGTAAAATGGCCTCTTGGCTTTATCCACCAGGTCTACTCTAGAAACTGGACCCAAAGATTTCACAGAGTAAATGAGGGAAAGATAGACCTTATGAGTGGGAACCTGGCTTCCTAAGGCCCAGAGCACAGTGACACAAGGAGCTTCCTCCCGGCTTCCCTCCATGCCCATTCCTGCCCTGGTGGATTTTTCTGGCTCAGAGATGCTCCAAAGCCAGAAGTAGTAAACGCTCTGGTTAATCCAACCTTTTTGGCAGTAAGAGAGGCATCGATAATCCCAACTGACAAGGTTCTTGACAAAACAGTTCTAACATCTTTGATCTACCTGTTGAAGGAGAAAAACAGCCACACTAAACCAGAGATTCCCAAGAAACTGAAGAACTTTTGCTTTATTCTAGGGCTGATAGTCGCTTTTGTTGTTGAGTGTTCATTCTGCTTTTCAGGACCTATAAAAAATAACCACATAATGAGTCACTGAGAAACCAATCCACAAAGAGGTCAGTGTTTTCTATGTAGGAGGATGGGCGTCCAGTTGGCATCCTCACCACTGTGGTCTGGAAAATTCTAAAGAGCTGCCTCTGTGGACAGACATCATTCACTCAGGCCTTGCCACTCAAGTTTCTTCCCCTCTCTTGCAACTTCATTCCTATTTCCAAAATTGGGACTTCCTGCCATTGTGGAAATGGTGATGACTCCCGAAGCCATGGCAATGAACTTATAGAAAATCTTCAACCACTTCACAACTGGATGAATAATTTCTCATTTAAAAAAAAAAGTCTTCTACTTGTCCAGAACCCAAATCCAGCACTAAGAACTTGAAAACCGCATCCCTCCAAGGGTTTAGTATACGTCTGCTCTTATCCTCAAACACCCGTGACATGATAATGGTTACAGGAAAACTGCCTTCATCCCCAGTCTGGATGGCCTGATTCTCAGAACCCATCTGCATACCATATGACCCCATCTCTGGTCAAAAATTGGTTGAATCAGGAGCTATCCCAATTGGATCAGTCTTGTTCCCTCTGT
This sequence comes from Spilogale gracilis, assembly GCA_004023965.1. Lineage (NCBI taxonomy): Eukaryota > Metazoa > Chordata > Mammalia > Carnivora > Mephitidae > Spilogale > Spilogale gracilis. The sequence goes on from PITA01000616.1 coordinate 128,475, forward strand.
CAGGAATCTGGAACTGGAACAGAAAGAAAAGTATGCAGAAGTGGAGAGGGAAGAAAGAAGAAACAGTGGGAAAAGATGAAAATCAGCAGTGCATAGAGAAGGGACATTAAGCTGGAAAGCTTTGGTCAGAAAGCAGCTCTCTGGGGAAAAAGAACTATGGAGCTTGTAGAGAGAAGTAGACCCCAAAGTGAGACATTGTGCTGAAACTTCAGGGCCACAACCTAAAACTTCTTCCCAAGATCTGGCTACATTCTTGTCCTTGAGCTTTATGGGATGTTGCAATGGGACAGTTCCCTTTATAGGAACTTGCAATGAATTTTTCCCTTAATCTGGGCCTAACTGATTTCTAGACCTGCAACCACCACAAAAAAGGTAAGATTCAAGGTGATTAAATTTATCCAAAGGCACATGCTTGGATAATGGATGAAAAATTCAAAATCAAAGTCCAACCCCCTGACTTCCAGTCAATTAATTATGAAGAGATGTTCTACCCTAGAGACATCTACTTAGATCGAGAGATAGTGAGTATAGAAAGGTTTGTACATTAAATTCAGAACAACACAAAAAATGAACAAGCCAAGATAACTGTAGGCTAAATTGTGTCCTCCGAGAAGATATGTCTGCTGGGAACCCCGTACCTGTGACTTTATTCAGGGTTGTGGTGGAGGAGGGAGTCTTTGAAGCTATAATCAAGGATCTTGAGATGAGACCATTCTGGGTTAGGATGGGCCTGGATTCCAATGATAAGCAACCTCATAGCAAGGAAGAGGGCAGAGAATTGGAGTTAAGGGCCAAAACAGAGCCTGGAGACCCCAAGGACTACCAGCATGCAGCCACCAAGCCCCCGGCAGCTAGCAGACAGGTACGGAATGGGAGAACCCAGGGGCTACCTTGACCTCTGGCTTCCAGCCTTCAGAAGTGTGAAAACAATAAATATAAGTCACCAAGCTTCTGGTCATTTGTTACAGCAGCCACAGGAAGCTAATACAATGACTGGAGGTGTAAACAAATACGAAAAGTGGGAAGAGCTTAAGAATACATCACGAGAGAGATATATGAATTACCACGTCCTGGTGAGAAGGCTGGAGGTCAGCGGTCCCGCGGTTCTGGTCCAGGCACCCAGCCTTTCACACTCGCTCAGTGCACGCTGCTGGTACTCGCCATGTGTGAACCTGTGTTGGAGCCGCACCGCTGAGGTCCAGGCTACTCAAGAGCAACTATTGCAAACCTTTTTATTTTTATTTATTTATCTGGTAAAGGAATGAGGGTCCTTTTTTTTTCCCTACTTTTTTTTTTTTCTGCTATGGCTTTATTGGGAAAGAAAGAAGACATCTTTTTCCTTCCTCATTAACACCAACCTACATACTCTCTGCCCCTCCACCACCCCCAACACTCCAACACAGAAGCAATGAGTTGTTTCTCACTCTAGAAGCTCCTCGAGGCAGGACAGAGGTAAACACTGCTTTCTGCATCATTCTTGGAACTAGAGATCTTTGTGTTTAAAAAATGGAGCCCACCGGGGCAATCAGGACGGTTTGTCCATGAGTGGGAATGACGGATGCCATGGCTCAAAGGGGAGGAGTGGGTGGCACAGACCCAGGGGGGCTGAATTCCCTAAAGCCTGAGAGGGTTTGGTGGGCTGAAAGGGCTTGATGTCATGGAAATCTGCAGGCTTCTCATGCACAAAACCCATAAATAGAAAAATCTCATAGGAAAAAAAAAACAGTTGTACGAATACCCATGGAGACTAAACTCTATGAAAAGAACCAGTTTCATATTTTGAAATTAGAATATCTAAGGACACATTTTAATTGTTGCTTGCCAAAGGGAGAAAAAACAGGTCAGAGGACATGAAGGGTTTTCTGTCCCCCACCATTTTCTATTTAAAAAAAAAAAAAAAACAAACCTGTATGATTTAGAGTAATGTGTTGGATTAACATATGGTTGATTAGCTCACTTGCAATTTTAATGAAAAATTCCATTTTCTGCAACATAATGTGTAATGTATTTTTATACAGAAAATGAAGACAGGTCTATATGCTCCCCAGTTGATGGTTACATCTTGGGAAAAACTTAAATAACTCACACAAGTTAGGTATTTAATGAAAGAATATTCTAGGAGGAATTTGTGACCAATAGCCCCAGAAGAACCTGAGAGTACTTCAGGAAGCCTAACAGAACCAGATAGAGAATCTCTATATGTGCAAATTCCCTCTTTCAGTGCTCTGTGCTCCCAAAGTTGCTGGACCATGAAAGTTCTGCAAACTCTTCTCATTGACCTTCTTAAGAAATGACCAGCTCTATTTGCCGAAAATACACACCACCTGACACAACAGGGATCTTTCTTACTGGTGGGGGGAGGGTCACAGTCCTTTCTTAAAAAAATTTTTGATTGTGGCTAAGTGAAAGTTTTTAAGATTATCATCTCTACCTACAATCCTAACCAAAAGAGGTCCCCACCGCCAAGCATGCACAGAAGGCGAGGAGTTTCAGGTGGACTCCTAGACGTGGGCACAAAACCTCCTCCTCACTGTCCACAACTCCGCCTGCCCATGTGTCTCTGAACTGCCTCAGAATCAGAGCCCCAGTGTAGTCCAGTGAAGGGAAGAGACTCATCAGTGCAACTTCTCATGGGACCTGATGAATGGGAATTTCTGACAAAGTTCATTTGATTTAGAAGTGTGACATTTATTGTTCCTAAAGATTTCTGAAGTATTTCAAATCTACTACTTCACATATGGAGAATCTATGCCTACGATGCTCATGAGTTTGTTACTCAAATAGGATCATTCGAGTAAAGTTGAACAACACTGACTAAAGACTCGTCTTTCAGCTTTTGTAATGAGTATACATATTAGAAGGAAAAGATTAAGCTTCCCATGATCTCTCATGACTTAAGAAAATGTGACCTACTCTTAGTCTCTATAAAGACTGTCTCTTTTTAGAGACTATGAAGCCTCTTTTCTTTATATCTCAGATCTGAGAGCATTAGGTGGGATCTATCCTTTCCCACTCACCAAACTTGGAAAAGCTGCACCCCTGGGACCCAAGGACATAGTAAGAGGAGGGGTCTTCACCCTTACACCTCCTCCCCAGTACCACCAGAGCAGGCATGCTTTTGTGTTGAGGTAGCAGTACTGGTCACTCTCTGATCACCAGCTAAGCCCCTGGTGCCTTGAGCTTAAGTAAAAGGTCTCTTGCTGATCCTCTTTCTGCTTCCAGAAAACCTAGCCCTGCAGACTCTGCATCTTGATGTTTCCTGTTCACATCCACTGCTGCTCTCACCACCACCCCAGCAAGCCTCACTTGTAACACAAGGGACCGGCTCTCGAGGGATCTAGGGTGCCCAGCGCAAACCCAAGTCCTGGCTCAACCACTCTGGTCAGGCTTAGAAATACATTTATTATATAAAATAATATTTGCCTTTAACACAACACAATCCCAAGTTCCTGCTGCCTTGTCTTTAAAAATATATTTATTGAGCACCTATCGATCTGTTAGTAAAATAAATTTATGTACATATTTTGTTATGGGCAGTGAACAAATTACACAAAGTCCCTGCTGTTTTTCTAGTAGGTGGTGACAGATGATTCAGAAATAAATAACCCATGAGATGGAAAATGTTATGCGGGGAAAACAGTCAAGGGGGCTAGAGTGCTAGGGTGGGGGGAGGGTCATATTTTATAAGGGACAGCACAGAAAGGTATTATGAATAGATATTTACAGCAGAAACTTGAAGGGGTGATGAAGCCAATAAGCAACTTTCTGGGGAAAGAATTCCAGAAGGAAGACAGCCTCTCAGAGACCTTTTGGCAGAACTGGGCTGGGTGTGTTGGAGGAATGGCAAAGTGGATGAACTGTTGTTACTTCAAGGAGTGCAGGGGCAAATGCACTCTTGGACATGGCCACACCCTGGAACCAACATGGACCTTTTGGAAACAAGCAAGCTGATGCCTGGGTCTGGGACTTAACTGATCTGGGGACATGGCCTGGCATCAGGATTTTTTTTCTTTTAAAACACCTGCCCAAGACATTCTCATGTGCAGGGAGGTTTGCATTGTGAAAATGCAGTATGGTGATCTTGCAGTCCCTCAGCCCACATAAACAGTCAGAAACAGATTAGTCAGAGTGGTTGTGTTTTTCCCCAACCAGTTCTGTCCCCTGCAGAGAACACAAAGAGCTGGAAAGTGGATTGAACTTGGTTACCAGGTGAGTACAATGAAGAAACCAGACTTGAGGCTATGCAAGGCAGTGATCACGGTGAGGGACCAGGGAATCTAAGCAGAGTAAGAAGTTAGGACCACATGGTGTGCTTGGGTGGCTCAGTTGGTTAAGCGACTGCCTTCGGTTCAGGTCATGATCCCGGAGACCCAGGATCGAGTCCCACACTGGGCTTCCTGCTCAGCGGGAAGCCTGCTTCTCCCTCTCTCACTCCCTCTGCTTGTATTCCCTCTCTGGCTGTGTTTCTCTCTGTCAAATAAATAAAGTCTTAAAAAAAAAAAAGAAGTTAGGACCACAGAGGAAGGAGGAGGGTTTGATCAACAAACCTCTAGCCCTTCTCCCAATTACAAAGTGTGGGTTTTCCCTCATACCACCAAGCACGTTTCTGACACAGTTGGGGATTCCACAACTCAAAGTTGACACTCTCTACCCATAGGTGAGAGGTTCAGTCCCACACAACTGCCACACGCCACTCTTCAGATGCCCGTGGCAAGTCCAGGTTGTCACCTGTGCTTCTGACCTGACTGGCTAAAGTAAGAGGTCCCAACACTCGAGGTCCTCAGGTTTGACTAATTTGCTAGAGTGGATCACAGAACTCCGAGAGGACCGCTGACTAATGAAGAGCCAGATGGAAGAGAGGCACAGGGCAAGGTGTAGGGAAAGAGCCCTGAGCTTTCACGTTCCCTCCAGACACACCACTCTCTCCAAACCTGTGTTCACCAACCTGGAAGCTCTCAGAATTCTGTCCTTTGGGGTTTTTATGGAAGCTCCTTTAACATAGGCATGATTGATTAAACTCTTGGCCATTATAATTAATTCAACCTCCAGGTATTATGCTGAGCAAAATAAGTCAATCAGAGAAAGAAAATTATCATATGATCTCTCTGATATGAGGCATTTGAGAGGCAAGGTAGGGGGGTCATCATGGGGTGAAGGGAGGGGAAAAATGAAACAAGATGGGACTGGGGAGGGAGACAAACCATAAGAGATTCTTAATTTCAGGAAACAAAGTGAGGTTTGCTGGGGGGTGGAAGGGAGGGAGAGAGTAGCTGGGTGATGGACATGGGAGAGGGTATGTGCTATGGTGAGTGCTATGAATTGCGTAAGACTGATGATTCACAGACCTGCACCCCTGAAGCAAATAATACACTGAGTGTTAATTCAAAAAAATCTAAAAAAATTAATTCAACCTCGAGTCCCCCTCCCCTCCCTGGAGGTCAGGGTTGGGCTGAAAGTTCCAAGACTTTAATCACATCATTGGCCCCTCAGACAACCAGCCGCCATCTTTAGGTGCTTTCCACAAGCCACCTCATTAACAAGACATCTTTAAGGCTCTTGTTACAGGAAACTCCAAGAGTTGTAGAATTTCTGTGCCAGGAACAAGACTAAGAACAAATACTTTTTTTTTTCTCTAGAGAGGGGGTGGAGAGGGGTAGTTCCACACCCAGCACAGATTCTGATGTAGGGTGCAATCTCATGACTCTAAGATCATGACTTGCACCAAAATCAAGAGTCAGATGCTCAGCCAAGCCACCCAGGTGCCCCATAAACACATATTTCTTATAGCCACAATATCACAGAACATTCCCTTCAGTGCTAGAGGGAGAGTAGAAAGGGAGGGAGTTCTGGTTCTAGCAATTACACAGGAGATCTAGTTCTTAGTGATGGAAATTTCCAGCATATGAACACAGAAGTAGGGATCAAGGTGTAGTGGAAAAGTCTTTGGGGGCCAAGACCAAAACCGAGGAGCCAGAGTTCTGAAAAGCTAGTCTATGTACGGTTATCACAATAACCATGAATTATAGCAGTAAAGATAATAATCTAGGAGATAAAAACATTCAAAAAATGGAAAAGAATAACCAGGGATATGTCTTAAGTACTACAACAAAGAGGGGTCCAGACAGTGGAGTCTGACATCAAGAGCATCAAAGCTGCAAGGCTTTTAAGGAAGGAGGAAGGAGGTGGGAGATGACTGGAAGCATCAGTGTGAAGCAAAGAGCTACGCCCATCCCTGGACCCAATCATACCAAGGAAGGAGGAGAGGAAACACCTGCCATAGGGTAAGACTACAGAAGCTGACCTGTCCAGGAACCAGGTTTCAGAGTGGGCAAAAAGGGAAAGGAAATACTCAAGGCATTAAGGATATTGGGTATGTGGCCACTGATGCGTCAAGGTTCCCCCATGGGAAAGCTTGGAGAGCGACTTCGGTTGTGAATGGAAACCGGGGTCATGAGTGTGGATCTAGTGAACTTGGCGTGTCCAGCGTGCACGGAACCCCTCAAGCAATGCCTAGTGCGTGGTAATTCTTGTGTGAACATCAGCGATTGACAGTATGGTGATGAAGGGCAACAAGGATGCAGGTCATGGTATCGGTCCTGCTATACTTTGGAGGACTATACTGGTGAATCTATGATTTAGGGAGAAAAGACAGGAACAGGAATTTTTACACAAAGGAATGTGAAGTTGTGGCCTTGCATAAACAGAAAGCAAGCACATAAATGGGAATGCAGACCCCTGGATCACCAAAATCCTACAAAACTCAAGAGAAACTAGTAAGAAAAAAATCCATAAACCTCTGGAGAAAAAGAACGCCCTCAATGGACCTGAAATTTCTAGACATTTCTGAAACCAGGAAACAATGGACCAGTGAGCACGGGGTGGAGGTGAAGTTCTCACAAGTTCTCAGATCCTCCTCCCTTCAAAAAGTGCAGCGAATTCCTCTCGCCTAAAGGGTGCCTTGTACTTAAGGACTTGCTTCTAACAGAGTAGAACGTACAAGAGTGATGGCACATCATTTCTGAGACATGGTCATAGAAGGCCCTATATCCTCCTCCTTGGCCCTCTTGGATCAGTAGCTCTGGGCAAAACTAGCTGCAATGACCTGAAGACACTAAGCAGCCCTATGCCAAAACACACATGGGAGAAACTGAGGGCTTTCTCCAAGCACCAGCTGTGATCCACCAGCCGCGTGAGTCCACCCGAGTGGGGCAGATCCTCCAGGCCTGGTCAGGGGTTCAGGGCGCCCGGGCTAGCACCCTGACCTCATGACAGGTGGAGCCAGGGCCACACAGCGAAGCCAGTGCTGGTTCCTGATGCACAGAAAGCATGAGAGAGAACGCCTGCCTCGAGCCGACGGAAGATGTAGGGTTAGGCATTATAGGGTTCGCATGGCTAACGAGTTTTGATGTTAGACTAGACTTACTAGTTTCTGAGAGTAAGTTTTCCAATCCTCTTACTCTCTTCTGGGGCCTGACACATAATCCCCCACACTCTTCTTAAACTGGACGCATATCAATTTAAAAATGAAATGGAGATGAGGTGGGAGGAGACAGCTTTGCCTTCATTGACCGAGCTCTGACGACCGCAGGACTCTTGCGGAGAAGCCACGCACCAAGCTCTGACAGCGGGAGGGTTTTTGTTCTGAGCAACATCCCTCAAAGCACAGAAAAGAAATGGATTTCTAGGACAGTGATGCTCATGAGTTACACTAAGTGGCGGTCACCAGGGCCAGTATAAAGGGTCTGACCATGTGCAGATGTGTGAACCTGAGGTCATCGTCCAGGGCTCCTCTTTTGTTGCCTTTGTTTCTATTACAATTTGTTGGATTTTCTTTTCAAGCTACAAAAGCCGTACCTACTTGCTGCAACAACAAAACAACTGCCAATGTAACAAGAAAAAGCTATCAGTCTTCCCTCTTTCCCTCATTCCCCAAGCAATTAATGTTAATGGTTTATTCGGTATCCTTTCCCCCTCCGCTCTGTGTTCATGGACCTATACAAAGATATGTATTTCCCTTTATTTTTACCCGTCTTATACCACATGCAGTACTCAATATGCATTTTCTCACCTAAAATATAAGTGCCATTTCATATAAATACAAACAGATGTAACTCATTGTTCTGCACAGATACATAACATCCCAAAACACGGGACTACACGCTATTCAACTATTCTATTGATTCAAGCTATTCAAAATTAAAAGGAAGCAGAATAGCCATCTTTTCAAATATATTTTTAACCTACTGAAACCTATATATTTAGACCTCATTTCTCAGTGATTTAGGAGTCAGTGGTTAAATTTCTTCAGGTTTTATAACAGCATTCCAACTAATTGTTAGGACGTGTGTAGACTTTCACAGTTTTGAGGACAGTATGCACCAAGCCATTTCTCCATCTTCTGGACAGGGGCTCCAAAATTCTGCAGCCCGTGGTGAATGGTACTGATACTCTCCTGACTGACATTTCCACAGTATTCACAGGGCACCTTCTAGGTTTGGGGACACTGGCCGTTCTTTTTGTTTTCACAACATTTTCCGAAGGAGAGAAGATGGCATTTTGTTTCTGCATTTTTAAATTAATAATCTTAAGCTTTCAGAGCTGTCTTAGGTTCACAGCAAAGTTGAGCTGACAATAAAATAAAGTTCCTACATCCCCTGCCCCCCAGTACCAGCTTCCCTCCCCTCCCCCAGCATCAGCATCTGTTCTAATCTATGGACCAACATGGATACATCATTATCAGCTAAAGGCAACAGTTTAGAGTTCTATGCTGTATATAAAATTCTGATGGATCTTCAATATGGTCCACCATTATAAAGAATCCTACAGAATAGTTTCACGGCCCTAAGTGAAACCACCTGTGTTCCACCTACTACTCTCTCCTCATAATCCCCAGGGCAGAGGTGGGGGAGTGGGGGTCCTGAAGTCCCCCAACAGTTGGAAAGGAAAGGTGCTTTATGAAACAGGTACATGGGAGAAAGCTCTCAGGGGCAGCTTCCCAGCTCAACGCCATTGGTGGCACTCCATGTTCCGGTGGGCCTGCTGGGCCCCAGGGTCAGAGAGCCTCACTCAGAGCTCTGCCATCAGGCAGGGCCAATGGCTGTGCCCCCCTGGGGGACAAGGTCGCTGGCTAGGCTCTCTGTTCTTGGGTAGGGCTGGAGACCGTTCTTCGTAGTGGGGCAGGTCACTGAGTCCCCTGAGTGGGGACACGGGTCTATACCCTGGGTGGGTTCCCCGGCTGGACCTCGTCCCTGGGTGAGGCCACAGCAGTGTTTGGCAATCAGGCAGGGCCGCAGGCGGGGCTCCTAGGCTGTCTGGGGTCACACTCAACAGCTGCGCGGGGCTGCTGGCTTGGCTGTCCGCGGGAGCACGGCTAGGAGCTGGGCTCCGTGGCCGTCGCCTCTGCCCGGCCACCCGGCCGGTGGGGCTTCGGGCCCGGCGCGGCAGCTGGGCAGCACTGCAAATCCACTGCCCTGCCTTGGTGTGGCCGGCAGAGCCCGAGGACTTGGGGCTCAGATCGGGCAGAACTGCCGGGTGAGCTCTCTCGACAGACAGGGTCGCCGGCTCCGCTCTCAGCCTGGACACAGCTGCACGCGGAAACACGGTCACCCAAGATCCGAGCACCCGGCTGCCTGGAACCCACAGTCCTTTCTCCATCTCTCTCTGATCCCCAGGGACTGGGCCCATGGGTTCCCCAGGGATCCCAGGAAGCAGGACCCCAGGGGCCTCCCAGCACACACCCTCAAGCTAGGGAGCTAGAGCTGCATCTCGCTCTCTCCCCCTGGAAACTGCAGACCCCGAGGCCCCCTGGTTGCTCTCCTCTTCCTAGCCTTCTCCTCCAGTCCCCCTTTCTGGGTCTGTGTTCCGGGCGCGGGAGTAACCTTCAGCCTCACCCCCAGATTCAGGGATTTCAGCAATGGTGTCTGGAGAGCTGCTAGGAGGTGCTCCTGTGGGGGGGACCGAAGCTGGGAATGACCTCTGTCACCATTTTGATGAGGTCGCCACCAGGAGTTCTCCCATCCGTCAAGAGGAGCCGGTTAATAGGCCATTCCAGGCCCACAGCCGGGTCAGAGGTCAGCGTGCACACTGGTCAGACGGCCCGACTCCTCCTGGGCGTGGGGCGTGCAGGGCCGGGGGCAGGACCAAAGCCAAACAGGAGTGTAGCCAAGATCTGAGGGGCTCAGAGGGGGCTGCAGATGCGTGATAACTGGGACCAGAGTCAGCCTGTCAGAGCGCCTTCTCCAAACCGCTCCCCTGGTCTTGGGTTGTACCGCGGTCCTCCCGGGGCCCCACCTGGACCCCAGAGCTCCCACGGAGGCGCTTCGGTGTGAGGCGGGACGGCGGCGGGTTGGGTCCCATTCGGCCAGCTTGTGGGCATCACCCTCCCCAACGAATTTTCTGCAACTTTGACCTGATACAACAATGTGAAGGACAGCGTACTATTTAAAACTGACAATACCTCAAAATCATGTTGGATTTATACCAGGAATGCAAGATGGGGTTGACACATTATGATCCATTTATTTCACAATTACAGAGACGAGGAGGAAAACCATCCTCTCGATGGACACAGAAAAAGCCTTTCACAAAACTTAGCATCCAATCCTGATGAACCTCAGCAAACTGGCATCACATGGGAATACTGGAAACACATTGTATAGATTATGTGATGACGCTCTGGCTGTTCGAAATATATTCTGGTTTGCTCCTTAATTCTCTTTTTCTCGGGGCAATAAAGAGCCGACTAATGAAGAGCTTAATAACTGTACACGAAAGCCCTCTGTTTAGACAAAATAAGCATTTCAGTCTCAACAAAGCATTTAAGAAATTAACAGCTTAATGGGAAACTTAAAATGCAGAAGTAGTACCAGAAACACAAGGAAGAGATTCTAGAAACAATGACCTTCAGATGCCAGTCATATTTTCTCCCAGTTTGTGCATGTGGCTTAGTGACACAAACTACCTGACCCTGAGTTCAAGGATAGAATCTTTTTGACTATTCCAGAATATGTGGACCAGAAAGAGACCGCGCACACACACAAGACCCAGAATCTTGCAGAGTCAAATCCAATTACTTCCACAAAGGACAATCTTTATGGAACTCACTGCTCATGGGAATCCTGTTCCTGTCTCAAGGCAGTGTTAGGACGAGCCCTCCATAAGTGTCTCTACCGCAGACCCTTCCTCGCCGAGGCCTTCCCATTAACCCAGACCCACTGATGTCCTGGAAAGACCCTCAACACGAGCACTGAGGAGAAATCAGTGGTTAAGTCTCTGATTTTGGAGGCAGTACTGTAGCCCCATTCCACAAACCGTGTTCTCCAATTACAGGTCTAGCAAGAACTAAATCGGTGCTCTTGTTCTGAGTAGTAAAGAGGGCCGCCCTTGAGGGAGAAGTCTGTGAGGGCTCAATCACAAACAACAACACTCTACAGAAGCTGGATAGCCAAGCTCACAGAGAAGACAGATTCTCTGGAGAATAAAAACCCTTCCTTACAGTTTTTGTCAATGAAAAAGCAGAAAAATATTTACGCAATAAAGTATCAGGTACAAAAAAAACAGATGGAATTTTTTTTAAGCAATTATTTTCCTCCTGTGAGTGCATGTCCTCCGTCCCACCCCAGCCCCTCTCCTCCCACCCCGGCCCCTCTCCTCCCACCCTGGACCCTCTCCTCCCACCCCAGCCCCTCTCCTCCCACCCTGGACCCTCTCCTCCCACCCTGGCCCCTCTCCTCCCTGTCTGAGCACAACCTACAGCCAACAGCAGTGCCTGCACACAAGCAACACAACCACCTCAGCACGTGTGAGCGATTCCCCAGTCTGCAGGAGCTTTGGTCCCTGAGCTCAGAGGCCTTATTTTCATACATGGAATGGGAGGGAGAGGGGGCTTCAGGGTACCAATCTGTGAATAATTTTTCACTTCTACACACACAGGTGCCAAGAGTCTGAATCTCTGAAAGGGAAGAAAGGAATAACCCTTGGCTGAGAAATCAATGGTAGTTAATTACTAAAAACACTAGTTACTGCTTACATCGCAGCCTCTGTGGCCCAGATTCCAGGAACGAAAGGATCCAGGATCATTGGAAGGCAGTTAAGATCAGGAATTTGCAGAGGAAGAATGGATATAGTGGACTGCTCAGTGTCCCAGGAGCACAATCTTGGAGGTCCTTGTCTCACGCTCAAAGGACAGCTTTCCCCATGGTCACTGCCAAGTTCTCTTTCACCATGGGAAGCTCTCCCTGAACTCCAGTCTACGGACCAGACTCCCAGGGCATGCGTGCTGACGTCTCCTACCCTGCTCGGAACAGTCATTCTGCAGAACAGTGTCCTCCATCCTGCTTCCTTCCCAGTGCTTGTGGAACCACTGCCTGAGCCCAGAACGCCTGCCGTCCCCAGGAGCTGAGCTCAGCACAGCCTGTGAGAGCTCCTCCAGTGCCCGGCCTCTCCGAGGCGCTGCTATCTCTCCATTCCTGTCTCTGTGCCTCACACATCACTCCCTTAGTTACACACACACACACACACACATGCTGGCACGGAGACAGCTCCGGGGGTCTTGGAAACATCCCTCAACATTGCTGCTTTGTTATCAAGATCAACATTCAGCTGGGGTCAGCATGGCCGTGTAGAGGTGGACACAAACAAAGAAATATAAACACAACCTCTGACCTCCAGAAGCTCACAATTCCCAGGCTACACTGGTTCACAAACTCCCTCTTCAGGATCCTGCTATACCCTCCAGTGCCCGCAGCCCCTTTCCATTAGTCTTCACAGACCTGCAGAGCAGGTCTCTCCCTCTCCTCCTCAGAGCTAAAACGTCAGATGCAGAACCCTTTCTCTAATGCTGAGGACTTGGGACACCCTGGACGCTCAGAGTAGAAATGGCTAACATCTCTCATTCCCAGATCACGGGTCTCGGGAGGAGACCGGGACAGCCCAGGGTGCTGGACTGTCATCATTTGGTTGGTTTCTTGTTTGCATACCAACCCCTACTGCATCATCCATGGGGTGAGGGGGTCTTCCCGATCTCTCCTGTACTCAAGCCCCCAACCTCACTCAGCACCCTAGTGCTCAGACTATCGAGCAGCTTCTCAGGGAAGACTTAAGGGGTCTTTCCTCCTGGAACCCAAAATTCCATACTTTAACCCCCTACCCTGGCCTAATCTTTGGATAACACAGATCCCTACTGCTCTCCAACCCAGAGCTAAGAACTAAGAGCCCTTACAAATAATTTCTGCTTCACAGTCTGAGGAGGAAACTGCTGAGAGTTCATAAATGAGACTGTGGAGTCAGCAGCATGTCGAGAAAAATGCATTCAGTTGGTTGCTAGTTCTGCAAGTAGTATTCCCTATCATCTTAAATGTTTAAAACAATTCTGTTCAAGTTTAAAGTTTGGCTATTACTAAAGCAGAAAAGACTTATTGGCACCTACTGCAAACGTGCACTGGTAGATGCTCAGATTTCTGAGGAAAACATTTCCCAAGGGCGGCCATGTGCAAGTTGCTTTTCTTATAAACATTCTGACATTCGAAAATTAAATAATCCGGATTATAATACACGCACAATGGTTCTCAGACACTGCTACTTCTTCCGTTTTCTCAGAGTTCCACCCATGACTGCCCCGATAATCTAATTTAGGCAAAGACTTGGGAGGTGGGGCGCCTGGGTGGCTCAGTTGTTAAGCGTCTGCCTTCGGCTCAGGTCATGATCCTGGAGTCCTGGGATCGAATTCCTCATCGGGCTCCCTTCTCAGCGGGAAGCCCACTTCTCCCTCTCCCACTCCCCCTGTGTTCCCTCTCTGTCAAATAAATAAAGCCTTTTTTTAAAAAAAGAAAAGACTTGAAAGGCAATGGTAGTGCATTCCTGGGAAATGTTAAAACTCAAAATTCAACAATGGCAGAAACAATCCAACTGAAAATAGACCAAAAAAAAAAAAATGCATCCATATCATGGAATACTATTCAGCAATACTAAAGAATAAGCTACCTATACATAGAACAACTTGGCTAGATTTACTTACATTGAGTTAACTATCCTTTAGCTGTTTAAGATGGGTAGGTCACTGATTTTAGCCCATTTTCCTTAATCTTACATGAAAACATGATGCTATGATTTCTCCCTAAGGACAGCTTTAGCTGCATCACCACAAAAATGTTATGTACTTTGTTCTCATTTTCACTCGGTTCAAAATATGTTCCAATTTCCCTTGTGATTTTTCCATCAACTATGGATGTTTAGGAGTCTGTTGTTTGATTTCCAAGTATCCAGGTATTTTCCACATATATTTGTTATTAATTTCTAATTTAATCCCATATGGTCTTAGAGGATATTCTGCATTTTAATCCTTTTACAATGTAGTCAGACTTGTTCCAAATCCCAGAAAATTGGTTGTCTTGCTGAACATCCTATGAACACCTGAAAAGAAGGTACATTCTGGTTGTAGAAGAAATAAGAAACAACTATTAAGCCAAATTAGATGAAACCATAGGTCTTTATTTCAATACATTTTTCTTTTTCATCTATGTTCTTCTAGATCTTTTTCTTCTATGTTTGTACTGATATTATGCCTGCTACATCAGTTATTGAGAAATAAATGTTCAAACATCTGTTTGTTTTGAACCCTGGTAGTAGCTGGATATACATTTACAACATAGGACCTCTTTAGAAATGACCCTTTTGTGACCTTTTATCACATTTTGAGCAGTCCCATTTTACCGATGGTAATATTGCTTACCCTGAAGTCTCCTTTCCTGGATAGCATTTATCCTCCAAAGCCTATCATGTCTTGTGTTCATATGGCATGTATTTTCCATTGGTTTACTTTTAGCATAAACTGGTATTTATATTTAAAATTCATTACATACAAGCCTGCAACAGGTCCTGGTTTTTTGTTTGTTTGTTTGGTTTGGTTTTTGGTTTTTGGGGTTTTTTTGATCTCTTATGCTTTCCTTCCTATCCTTTCCTTTTTTTTTAATTGTTAAATTTTTTTCCAGTGTTCCAAGATTCATTCCCCATTCCCCACACCCAGTGCTCCATGCATTAGGTTCCCCCAGTACCCACCACCAGGCTCCCCCATCCCTCCACCCCCCTCCCTTCAAGTCCCTCAGTTTGTTTCTGTGTCCAAAGTCTCTGTTTTTTTATCCATGTTGACAAACTATCTCTTCATTGAGATGTTTAGTCCATTTATATTAAATTGTTTATAGAGTTCAAGTCTCCCATGTGGCTATTTTTTATCTATTTGTCATATGTTTGTTCCTTCTTTCCTGATTCACTTTGCAATATTCATGCATTTTTACAATTTCATTGTTTCTGCTCTATTAGCCTTTTATTTCCTCTTATACCTCCTCATTCTTCAGTGTTGCCCTAGAGTTCACAATATGGACATTTAAGTTGCCAGTGTCTACCCTGAATTCACATCATTTTTACATATAACACAGAAAAATTAGACAGCATAATTTCATGTACTCCTTCCTCTTCTTTGCACTTTTCAGAATTCATTTTATTTTCACATATATTATAAGCCCCATAAAAGGCTGGTTTTGTTTTAGCATTACAGTTATCTTTTCTTATAAAAGATAACCAAAATAATCTTGACAAAGAGCAAAGTTGGAACACTCACATTCCTTATTTCAAACACTTACTATAAAACTAGAGTAACTAAGACCATGTGCAGTTGGAATGAAGACACACATAGATCAGGGGAATAGAACTGATGGTCCAAAAATAAACCTACACACCTTTGGGGCCATCAGTTCACAAGGGTGCTAAGACAACTTGATGGGAAGAGTAATCTTTTCAGTAAATGGATCTAGTACAATTGGATATATCATCAAGAAATAGTGGAATCCACATCCTTCTCTAGTTCCCACAGACCATTCACCAAGATAGACCATATTATGTGTTTTATAGCCCAGAAAAGGATAAAATCCATACAGTGTCTGTTCTCAGATCACAAGGAATTAGATAACAAATCAATAACAAAGATAACTGCAAAGTCCCAAAACAGGTGGAGATTGAACAGCATCCTTCTAAATAATAAGAAATTTAAAAATTTTAACAAGAAATTTTAACTATGAAAATGAAAACACAACAATCAGAATTTGTGGGATTCAGCAAAAATAATGCTTAGAGGGGAAATTATAGCACTGAATACCTATATTAGAAAAGCAAAAAAGGGTGCCTGGGTGGCTCAGTTGGTTAAACCACTGCCTTCAGCTCAGGTCATGATCCTGGAGTCCCAGGACTGAATCCCACATCAGGCTCCCAGTTCCGCGGGGAGTCTGCTTCTCCCTCTGACATTCTCCCCTCTCATGCTCTCTCACTCACTCTCTCTCTCTCAAATAAATAAATAAAATCTTAAAAAAAAAAAGAAAAAAGATCTAAAATCAGTAATGTGAGTTCCCACCCACCTAAGGGAACTAGAGAAAGAGCCAAGAAATCCAAAGCAAGCCAGAGGAAAAAAAGAAAAGATAATCAGAGCATAAATCAATGACAAGAAGAACAGTAAAGAAAGATGATCAATGAAACAAAAACCTGGCGGGGGGGAGAAATCCCAATAAAATCAACCTGTAGAGCCAGGTTAACCAAGTAAAAGAGGACGCATTACTGTATTACAGGCCATGAGCACTAAATAAAAGAATACTATAAACAACTCTATGCCCACAAATTTGATAAGATCAATGAAATAGACCAATTTCTTGAAAGACACATCAGCTAAAATTCACACAAAATGAAACAGACAATCTGAATAGGCCTGTAGCTATAAAAAAATCTAATCAATTATTCATAACCTTCTCAACAGAAAGCCCCAGGCCCAGATGGTCAATGTAGGTTCATCAAGTGTAACAAGTGTGCATTTTGTTGGTAATGAGGGAGGCTACATTTGGAGGGAGGGGCCATATGGGGAGTTTTGGTAGCTTCCCCTCAATTTTGCTGCAAACCTAAAGCTTTTCTAAAAATAGTCTTAATAAAAAATACAATCCATAGGATCTCCAGGAAAAAGTATTTCCAAATTATAGAAAGGTCTAGTAACCAGAACATATAAAGAACTCTTACAACTCAATAAGGACAAATAACTACATTAAAAATTTTTTGAAGGCACAGGGTGTCATATACAACTAATGAATCATTGAACATGGCATCAAAAACTAATGTTGGCTAACTGAACATAATGAAAAAAAGTTTTAATGTCTGGCAGTATTTTTCTATTAAAAAAACATTAGCCTTATTGTTGATAATTTCCTGTAGGTGCATGGGCTCCATTTCTGTATTCTCTCCTCTGTTACAATGATTCACATGTACGTTGTTATCCTGTAACTATGGTATCTAGATTAATGTAGATTTATGGTAAACCTTGATAGCCTCCTTTTTAAATATGGCTTTGCTAGTTCTAAGCCTTTTGCATTTACATATAAATTTTAAATTGACTTGTCAATCTCTATTTTTAAAAGCCTTCTGGAGTTTTGGTTGAGATTATTTAAATTTATGCACTAACTTAGTGAGAACTGACAACAATTACTCCCCAATCCGGGTACATCATAAGTATCCTCGTGTGTTCATGCCTTTAATTCCTCCCAGCAGTATTTTATAGTTTTCTGTGCAGAGGTCTTCATCTGCTTGTAGAAATTATATTTTGATAAATATTATACATTGTTTCCATTTCTAATGGTTCACTAAAATTTGAATACAGTAAGTTTCTACATACTGGTCTTTCCTTCTAAAAACCTGCTAAGTTAACTTTTAATTCTAGCGTATTTTCTATTGATTTCTCAGCTTTTCTCCATACACAAGTAGATCATATCTGAAAAGCAAGTTATGTTTATTCCTTTACCATCTTAATGCCCTTATTTTTTTTCCTTGTTGTACTGGTTGGAAATGGCAGGCAATGTTGACTATAACTGACAAAAGAAGGTAACTTTGCCTGACCCTCATTCTGAGACAAAACATTCAGTGTTTCACCATTAATTATGGTTATGCCTGTAAGTTGAAACAACTCCCTTCTATGCTAGGTTGCCAGTTTTTTTTTCCATAAGTCAGGGCTACATTTTGTCCTTTTCCTTAATCGAGTTAATCATAGGATTTCTCCTTTATTACATATATGGCATAAATGGTGAATTTCATTGTTTTCAAAGGTTAAACCTGCCATTTCTTGAAAAATGCCTACTTGCTCATTGTATAGGATACATTTTGTATAATTTTTTAAATTTTTCCTCACCTACATCCTCCAGAACCCCTTAGATCTCAAACAGACCCCAGTTAGGGTGATGACAACGGCATCCTTGTTTTTATGCCCTTTATGTATACACACATACACACACACACACACACACACACACACACACACGTATATACGGCAGTATCTACAGATATCTGTTCTTTTCAGTAGGCTCCTCACCCACACAGAAACCAATGCAGGGCTTGAACTCACAACTCTGAGATCGAGACCTGAGCTGAAATCAAAAGTCAGATGCTTAGCTGACTGAGCCATCTCGGGACCCATTTTGTGTATTTTATTTTTTTATATTTTTATTTTTAAAAAGATCTTATTTATTTGACAGAGAGAAACATAGCTAGAGAGGGAGCACAAGCAGGGGGAGTGAGAGAGGGAGAAGCAAGGGGGGGGGCTTGATCCCGGGACTCCAGGATCATGACCTGAGCTGAACGTTTAATGACTAAGCCACCCAGGCACCCTGCATTTTGTGTATTTTAATTCCTAGCATTTTCTTTGAGTTTTTCACATAGGTTTAAGAGGGATATTTTTTCCTTCATTTTCATGTGTGTGCATGTGTGTGTGTGTGTGTGTGTGTGTGTGTGTGTGTGTGTGTGTTATGTAGAAAGACTGTCTGAAGCAAGAGAAACAGTCAACAAAACCAAAAGACCACTGACAGAATGGGAGAAGATATTTGCAAATGACATATCAGATAAAGAGCTAGTATCCAAAATCTATGAAGAACTTAATCAAACTCAACACCCAAAGAACAAATAATCCAATCAAGAAATGGGCAGAAGACATGAGCAGACATTTCAAAGACATCCAAATGGCCAACAGACACATGAAAAAGTTCTTAACATCCTTCAGGATTAGGGAAATACGAATCAAAACCATAGTGAGATACCACCTTACACCATCAGAATGGCTAAAATTAACAAGTCAGGAAATGATAGATGTTGGAGAGGATGTGGGGAAAGGGGAACCCTCCCACATTGTTGGTGGGAATGCAAGCTGGTGCCACCACCCTGGAGAACAGTATGGAGATTCCTCAAAATGTTGAAAATAGAGCTACTCTGTGACCCAGCAATCACACTACTGGGTATTTACCCTAAAGATACAAATGTAGTGATCCGAAGGGGCACATGCACCTGAATGTCCATAGCAGTAATGTCCACAATAGCCAAATGTGGAAAGAACCTAGACGTCCATCAATAGATGAGTGGATAAAGAAGACGAGGTAAACACACACACACACACACACACACACACACACACACACACACACACTGGAATACTATGCAGCCATCAAAAAGAATGAAACCCTGCCATTTGCAATGACGTGGATGGAACTGGAGGTATTATCCTGAGCAAAATAAATCAATCATCACATGATCTCTCTGAAGTGAGGGATTTGAGAGGCAGGGAGGACGGGTTGTAGGGGGTAGGGAGAGAAAAAAAATGAAACAAGATGGGACCGGGAGGGAGACAAACTCTAAGAGATTCAATCTCAGGAAACAAATTGAGGGTTGCTGAGGGATAGGGGGGAGGGATAGGGTGGCTGGGTTATGGAAAAAATTAACATTAAAATTAAATTTAAAAGAAAAACTGTCTGATTTGGGGCTTGAATAAAGCTAGCCTCAAAGTGGAAAAGACTCATTTCCTCTCATTTAGAAGTTTGTGAAGAATTTATACAAGTGATTTATACAACTGTTTGATAGGATTTACCAATGATGCCATTGAGAGCCCCACAGTATTCTGTGGGGAAAAGTTTTAATAGATACAGGGCTGTTTGGATTTCACAGTTTTTCTTGGGTCAGATTCGATCATCTGACTTCCAAAGGTTTTTATTAACTTCATGTAAGTGGTTAAATTGGTTGACACAGCTTCTCATAACGCTTCTTCCTTAATCTGATTTACACAGTCTGTAGTGATGTTCCTGCTTTATCTTTTCCTGGTTAGTCAGGCTACAGCTTCGCCAATTTTTGTTTTAAAAACGCTTTTGGTATCATTGATTTGGTTTCCTCTTCTGTCCATTTCATCTTCTATTCAGTTTGGCTCTAATTTACTTTTTAGCTTCTTAAAGTAGAGGCTTAGATCACTGAATTGGGACTTTCTTTACCAACAGTCAAAGCTATAACATTCCAAGAACTGCTTTAGCTCCATCACACAACTTTTTATACCTCGCATTTTCGTTCAGTTCAAAATATGTCCCAATTATCCCTGTGGTTTCTTCTCTGTCCTCTGAAACAGTCAAAAGGTGATTTACTTTGTAGATTTTGTGATGTACACCTCGTATGTACTTTCCCGTGCATTTTCGGTACTTATTTCTAATATACTTCCATTCTGATCACAGAAGAGACTATGATTTTAATTCTTTTAAATTTAAGCCTTGATTTAAAGCCCAGAAAGTGGTCTTGGTGAATATGTTTCATGAACACTTGAGTGTGTATTCTGCTCTTCGTAGATGAAGTGTTCTATAAGTAGCAATTGGGTCAAACTGGTTGGCTCGAGTGTCCCATATTTTTAGTAACTTTGTGACTACTTTTTAATGATTATTGAGAGAATTGTTGAAATCTCCAAGGATAATTGTGGCCCTATTCTACTTTCAGTTCTGCCCATTTTTTCTATCATGGGTTTTGAAGCTCTGTTTTTACATGTGTGCATGTGTAGGACTGTTACAGCTTCCTGATGGCTTGCCTCATTATTGTGAAATATCCCTCTTGTGCCTGATAATGAATCTCATAAATACGATCATTGTACTACTGTGTTTAGTGTGTGCACAGTACATTATTTTTCATCATTTTAATATTTTTCTTTATATCTGAAATTTCATATAGAAAGCACACCATTAAGTCTTTTTCCTCACAAACTATCCGCCTTAACTGGAGTGTTCATAGGCATTAAATTTAATGTAATTATTAATAAAGTTGGGTCAAATAAACAAAATGGTAGCTCATCTCCTCTTTGTTCCATTTTCCCCCTTATTCTGACTTATTTGAATTAATGAAGCATGTATTTTATGACTCCATCTTATCTGCAATATTAGCTTAACTCTGCTACTTTCACATTTTAGCAGTTGCTTACAGTTTATACTATGACCCTTAAGCTGTCAGTACACGTGCAAAATCGCTACACCGTATCACACAGAACATAAGGTCTCAGGTGCCCATCCCTCTCCTGTCCTCGGTGATGTTTTCTGTAGTTCTGCAGGTCTTAAACCCCACCATACATCTTTTAAAGAAAACTTGAAATAAGATGTGTATCCTATTCACACAAATTTACTACTTCTGACTTTCATTTCTTTCTTTTTTTTTTTTTTAATACATCCCACATTTCCACTCAGGATGATTTTCGTTCTGTCTAAAGAATTCAATGTTTCTTGTGGTGCAGGTCTGTTGGTAATTAATTCTTAACTTTGGGTTGTCTGAAAAATTTAGCCTCATTTTTTGGTCTGATTTCCTCTGAATATAAAACGAAGCTTACAGACTGTCCCTTAGGACTTTAAAGATTGTTACATTGTCTTGTGACTTACATTGTTTTTGAGCAGAAATCAGAATTTTTTTCTATATTCCCATGTACATAATTTCTCTCTCCTCTGGTTTTCCTTTTTCAATTTTTTAATTTAAATTCTAGTTAATTAACATAGCATAATATTGGTTTCAAGAGTAGAATTTAGTAACGCATCACTTGTAATACCCAGTGCTCACTGTAACAAGTGCCTGCCTTTACTTAGTACCCATCCCCCTCCCACCTCCCTCCATCAACCCTCAGTTCATTCTCTATCGTTACAAGTCTCTTACGGTTTCCCTTTTTTCCTTCCCATATGTTCATCTGCTTTGTTTCTTAAATTCCACATGAGTGAAATCATATGGTATTTGTCTTTCTCTGACTTATTTGGTTTAGCATAATACACTCTAGCTTCATCCACATTGTTGCAAATGGCAAGATTTCATTCTTTTTTAAGGCTAAGTAATTCCATTGCAAGATTCCATTGTGAACACACTCCCCCCCCCATTCGAATCTGTATTTTTGTGTCCTGTGGGTAAATACCTAGTAGTACAGGTATAAGTACCCAATGATCCAGCAGTTGCAACTTTTAATGCCTCCTCCATCACCAGTCTCAGCAATGTGACTTGGATGTGTCCTGGCGTGGGTGGGGTGTAGGTGTATTCTTTTTTTTTTTTTTTTACTTTAAATTTATTTTTTCAGTGCTGGTGCTGGATACTGAGGGCATCTATTACATGGAGCACTGGGTGTGGGGCATGGGCAATGAATCTTGGAACACTGTAGGTGTATTCTTTACTTGTAATTTCTTGTTATATGGGTTTGTAATTTTTTTATCCGATATTAAGATGGTATTGCTGTTATATATCCAGATGATTTCACTATCCTCTTCAAGATCTCTTCTTTCCTTCTGATCCTAACTGCCTTTACATGGGAATACCAGACTTTTTCCACAGGTACTGAAGTGGTTTCCAATCTCTTACTTATAGCTCCCTTTTAGCTGACTTCCCTGGTCTTTCTTCATGTTCGGTGATCTTCTCTTCTACAGTTCCCCATCTATTAACCTTATCCAGGGAAATTCACTGCAAACCTTGTATTTCCTTATACATCTAGCGGGTATATCTGCTTATTTTTGATCTTCAATTCTTCTCATTACATCTGTTTCCTTTTAATCCTTGGGCACACCCACAGTATTTGTGATTGCTTTAACATCCTTGTCTGCTCATTCCATTCTATTCTTCATTTCTTCAGATCTTTTTCTGACTGTGACATTTTTTCCACTTCATGCATCTTCTAGTAGCACTTCAGTGAATGCTAAAGATTTCGAACTTTAGGTGTAGAATGCTACAGTTTCTGGTTTATCTGTAAAGAGCATTGAATTTTTTCCCGTTATATAAGTAGGTTATTTGTGGAGCCTATTAAGCTCTGGTCCCCTTAGCCTTCAGTTTAAGGTTAGAGTAGCCCTACTGCTAAGACATGGTCCTACTGGAGTCTCATCAGAGGACCCAGGATGCTAAGCTTCTCTACTCAGTCAGACACCAATGTTTCACAGTCAAATGCAAAGTCCACGACCCAAGTAGCTCCCCTTCCCCTATAGTTGTTTTGTACCAGCCTTACAGAGCCTGGCCCCACAAATGTGTAGCTTGGTATTCAGCTCAAGGCCAGGAGGCTTATGCACCTTTCCAGGGCTCCTATTTCGTGCGGCTTTCCCCTCCACACACTGCCTCACAATTTCCAACCACGCCGTCAGCTCTTAATTTCTATTTTTAATCTTCTCAGCTCAGTAAGACCGTATCTTCTGCTTAGACTTCACTTCCCTATCTTTTACCGAGTACCTTTAGGCAAAAGGCCAGAGGCATCACAGAACTTAACATTTGTGTTGGTCTTCCCTCAAGAACCATTCTTTCACTGCCCATTGTCCAAAATCGGAAAAGAGATGCCTATATTTTTCTACCTTATAATT
Source organism: Spilogale gracilis (assembly GCA_004023965.1). NCBI lineage: Eukaryota > Metazoa > Chordata > Mammalia > Carnivora > Mephitidae > Spilogale > Spilogale gracilis. The sequence goes on from PITA01000616.1 coordinate 152,147, forward strand.
TTTATGCTGCAGGACTAACGAGTAAGTAATGGGTATTCCCTCCTGCGTGCCTGCAAGCGGCGATGCAGAATCGTACACCTTTGTGTACCATTTATCGACTTACTGCCTTTCCACTTCCAGTTCCCCTTCTTTGCTTGCTCTGGAGACACTAAACTGGGCCCCTGACAAGCAGCATGTTAAACTGTGTCTGCGACAGGCCCTGCAGACATCTTGCAGGAGGAAGGAACTTCCCTTCCTGGACCCCATGTGCTCCACATGGCTCGTTTTGTTGTTGTTGTTGTTGTTATTGTTTTTGTTTTAACATGGGCTGGTTCACTAGAACCAAAGTCTTACAACACGGGCGGCTTCTCTACCATACAGCTCCTATGGTTCGTGGCAAATCATGAGCACCCAGAAATAAGCAGTTTCCCTCAGCATCCCTCTTGGCGTCATGCCCAGAAAGGCACCGGCCACGCGACAGCTTCCCCACTCCGGCACGCAAGAGGGCACATTTCTGGCCAATGCCCAAGTGAGTCACAGTAAGTCAATGTTGTACCCGTAAGGTCCAGATCTTAACCCTCACGCAGGAAGGTTTGCCTCTTCGAGTACTTGCTGGGTTTTTAATATTCATCTTTATTAAGTTTTCCTGAATGCACATATAAGGTTTCTGAATCAGAGCAGATTTCTTATTATGTTCCCTGCACAGCCAACAGTCAGAAGGACACTGGATCGCCGCACGTTTGCCGTCCTGCAGAGTGAGAAGAGCCAGATGGAAAACATATTCTTACAAGTGGCGCACTTACCGCGGATTCAAGAGGTGAAGAAAGAGGAATGTCCTCCATCAGTAACGGGGAAGAGACTGTGCTTCCTCCGAGTGTCTCCTTGGAGACAGGATGCAAAGGCTCTTTAATCCTTTGTTATGTAAATAAATCTCTCCAGGAGGAAGGTGAACTCCATGTCTATGGCTTTTTCTTCTGGGCTCCCAGCTCCACCCCTTTTGAAATGTAAACAAGCAGAGAGCTAGTACTCTAACTCAGGTGCCTAGCCAAAAAAAGAGAGAGAAAGAGAAAGAGAAAGAGAAAGAGAAAGAGAAAGAGAAAAAGAAAAAGAAAAAGAAAAAGAAAAAGAAAAAGAAAAAGAAAAAGAAAAAGAAAAAGAAAAAAAAAAACCCACCTCCATTGGCTGTGGGAAGATAAAAGCAGCTTTACCGTACAGAAGCAATTAGCTCCAGCATTAGAGAAACAAATGGCTGCAGATCTAATCCTCATTGTATGTAAGAAGTAAAATGTTTCTAGGGGAAATAAAAACAAACCCTGTACTCTTTATAACGTATACACTTCCATGGCTCAGGAACACTGAAGTTCCTAGAGCACTGGTCTTCCCACACCACCCTCTCTTGGGCCTGGGGATAGTGGCAGCTCCTTTCACCTGCTCTTCCTACGTTCTTCAGGGATGATCTTTACTAATTGCTATCAATAGCTCATCACTCCAGTTCCTTGAAGTTAAGAGCTCTTTATATTAAACTCCCTATTCTAATTACTGTATGACAAGTCTCTGAATGAGACCCTGACTGATGGAGGATTAGGATTTACCCTCCCATTCATGTCTTGCTAAACACCTATAGTGATTGCTGCTTTCTGTCCAACAGACCCAATTTGTACTATCTCATCAATACAGCTGATGAGTGCGAGGTTTTATGAAATGTTATGATAAGCAAGATTCCTGTGGTCTGGATGACAGGGTGAAGGACGGCCCGAGCTTTCCAGCAAGACAAGGCAAATAAATCGTTGGCCCTCCCAAATAAAAGCAACTGCTTCTGGTTATCTTTAAACTTGGCACGGAGAAAAATTCTTTACCCAGGTCAATAGTTACATAAGAAATTACGTCAATTAATTCCAGGAAAAACCTGGGGGCAAGAATGCAATTGATGTCACAAGGTGATCAGGTTCACAATACCCCACACTCATTCTCTCAACATACACAGGGCTTTTTCACAGGCCAAACGGGAAGAACTAAATGGAGACAGGATGGGTATTTCCATCCCTGTTTCTTTCAAGTCTTTCACAGTGCCATGAATCTCCACCACTTCCATAGGAATACAATATTGCTTCTCATTTATTATCTCAGTAGGAAGAACAACACCCACTGTGGGGACTCTGTCAATTGCCAAGTGTATCTACCCTTGTTTTATATTCAAGAACTGAGGAAATAACCACAGGGTGAGACCTGGAACCAAACGGCCCACTGTGGGTCAGATCTGACACTACCTGGATCTCCTGACTTCAGTCACCCTAGTAGAGTCAACCAGCCCAATCTCTCCACCAGTTCCCACACCTGCATAAATCCACAGACCCAGGGCCTCTTAACTGAAAGGGAGGCCAAGTCTCCTTGAGGAAGTGTCCTGCATCATTAATGTAAAACACACAGAAAATCTTCCACCAAGCCTTCCCCTCCAGAGGGCCCCCGTGCCCGTATACTGGAGTGACCCCACTGAGGAAGAGAAAAAGCTTGGACCTTCTGAGGACTACTTGATGTGGACCCTGAATTGATGCCAGTATCTCGGGACCCAAAAATCTCACCACGGTTTACCAGTCAAAATGGGGGCTTACACTGATCACATGGACAAAATGACCTGCTCAAAGGACATCGGTCAGCCTCTTTCCTAGAGACCTAAGCACGTGTCCAAAGGCCCAGGAACAATGTGCCCATATCGGCAGGGGTGACTCCAACAATATGGATGCCCCCTTCCCAAGACTGACCTAACACTCTTGGTGAACATCTACTCTGCCTCAAACACAGACCAATCCACAGCCCTAAGTGTGGCACCATTACACAGTGCCTTTCAAAAGCAAGCAAGCAAGCAAACACAAACACCAGCCCAATGGTAGGTTAATTACATTGGACCTCTTCCATCATGGAAGGGGCAGAAATTTGTCTTTGCGGGATAGGCGCATGTTCTGGAAAGAAATTTGCTTTCCCTGCCCATAAAGCTTCTGCCAGCACCTGCCCGCAGACCATCTGGGGACACTCAAAATGGCTTTAGCCATCATCACAGCATTCCCCAGCATTACGGCGGATCAAGAAACTCATTTCACAGCTAAGGAAGTACACACCAGACTCATGTTCATGAAACTAGTCTTACCACACACTTCATCCAGAAATAGCTGATGTATTGGAAAGATGAATAGCCAACTAATGACAGCGTTACATCACCAGTCGAGAAATATCTTGAAATGACAGAGTTCCGCTCTGAAGCAAGTGGTGTACATTTTGAATCAGACAATTCCACAGCTAGAATTCATGGGTCTAGAAGTTAAAAGAGTAAAAGAGTCCACTCCTACTTTCACTTCTTGTATCTAATAACTCACTTGCAGATTTTTCTTCCTGTCCCAGCATCCTTGAGCTCCACTGGTCTTCATCTCCATGAGGAAAATATTTCCACCAAGGAATAAAAAGAGGCGGCCACTGCCTGGCCATTTGTGGCCGCATGTTGCCTGAAGCAACAAGCAATCTCATTACAATGAATTTGTTAAATTAAATTTGAGTGCTCAAAGTACTCTGATTTCAGTTTCCTAAATGGACCACAACTGATACACTGTACTTAGCGTAGAGAAGGAGGGTATCGTACTTTCTAAGCACGGCCGGATCTCACTTAATAGCTTAAATTTCAGTATCTTATTCAGCTCAAAATATTTTCCAAGTTCTATTATTCTTTAACCTATCAGTTATCAGTCCTAATTTCCAAATATTTAAGCTTTTTTCCAGATTTTTTATTTTTAATTGAATTCCATCATGGACAGAAAACAGTTTGTAGGATAGAAATCCTTATGAATTTATTGAATCTTGTTTTACAACATGTCATGTGCTCTTGGTTCCATGTCCACTTGAAATGGTATTCTGCTATTAGTTGGAATAAATAATGAAACTTTTAGATAAAATTGAAATAATTTACTACCAGAAATGCTTAAAATTCAGGAAGGTATAACCACTCCATATAATTAGAGTTCATATTGTATATCCTTACCCCTTTCTTTCAATTCATGTATTTCAAGTATGTCTCTTATTAACAACATAGAGTTGTCTTGCTGGTTTTTATCCATTCTGACAATGTCTGCCTTTTCATTGGCATGTCAGGTTAGTGTATTTAAGTTCAATATAATATTGTTGGGTTTAAGTGTACTGGTTTTGCCATGTTTTTAATTTGCCCCATTTGTTATTTGTTCTTCTGTCCTTCCCTTTCTTCCTTTTTTTGATTAAATACTTTGTGTTCTATTTCCTCTGCTGCCTTCTTAGATATACTTCATTCGACTAGGAACACAAGAATTTTTAATTTTTTAAATATGTTATTTGGGAGAGCACACATGCAAGCACGAGTGGGGTGCTGAAGGAGAAGCCAACTCCCCACTGGGCAGGGAGCCCAATGCAGAGCTCCATCCCCCCAAGACTGTGACCCTAGGCCAAGGCAGACACTTCACCAACTGAGCCACCCAGGTGCCCCTTAACACATGCATCCTTAACCTATCACAGTCTTAGAGTTAAAATTGTACCTCTTCTTGTTAAAGGCATCTTGAGAGTGCAGTATGTTTACCTTTGAACCTACAATTATACGTAGGACATGTTTGTACATTAAGAGCCTCATAATATTTTTCTTTACACATGTTCCTTAAAAATCATTCAGAGAAGAAAAACAAGATGTTACATGTTTACTCATTATGGGCCATTTCCTGTCATCTCCATTCCTCTAACTTGCATCTGTCCTCTCTCTTCAACCTGAAGAACTCCTTTTAGCATGCTGGTGGTATGTAAATTAGCTCAATGTTCACTTCCCTGAATATATGTACTTCACCTGTGTTTCTGGATGGTGTTTTTACTGGACATAGAATTCTGGCTTAACACTAAAAATGTCATTTAATCGTTTACTAGCCTTCATTGTTTCTAACTAGAAGTTATTGTTATTCCCTGATTTGTAATAGGTTTACTTTAATCTGATGGACTTTAAAAGATTTGTTCATTGTATATATGGACTATATCTTCTTTATCCATTCATCTGTTGAAGGGCATATCTTGGCTCTTTCCACAGTCTGGTGATTGTGGCCCTTGCTGCTATGAACACTGCTATGAACATATGGCCCTTCTTTTCACTACAACTCTATCTTTAGGGTAAAAACCCAGCAGTGCAATTGCAGGGTCATAGGGTTGCTGTTTTTTATTTATTTTAGGGAATCTCCACACTGTTTTCCAAAGTGGCTGCACCAACTTGCTTTCCGAAGTGGCCCACCAACAGTATAAGGGGGTTCCCCTTTCTCCACATCCTTTCCAACACTTGTCATTTCCTATCCTGTTAATTTTGGCCATTCTAACTGGTGTAAGGTGGTATGTCAATGTGGTTTTGATTTGAATTTCCTAGATAGCTAACGATGAGAAATACTACACCTCCATCAGAAAGAATGAATGCCCAACTTTTGTAGTAACATGGATGAGACTGGAGACTCTGCTGAGTGAAATAAGCCAACCAGAGAAAGTCAATCATCATATGGTTTCACCTACTTGTGGAGCACAAGGAATAACATGGAGGACAGTAGGAGAAGGAAAGGAAAAGTGAGTTGGGGTAAATTGGAGAGGGAGATGAAGCATAAGTGACTATGGGCTCTGAGAAACAAACTGAGGGTTTTAGAGGGGAGGAGGTAGGGAGATGGGTAGGCCTGGCAGCGGATATTAAGGAGGGCGTGTATTGCATGGGGCACTAAGTGTGGTGCATAAACAGTGAATCTTGGAACACTGAAAAAAATTTTAAAAATGCAAAGATTTGACTCTGAAAAAAGAGATTTGATATTCTTTTCATTTATCCTACTTGGGATTCATGGAGAGTCTTGGGTCTGTAAAAGTTTCTATTTCTCATTAATTTGGGAAATTTTTGGCCAATAGGTCTTCAAGTATTTGACATGTTTCTATTCTTTTTTTGAGACTCCAATTACATGGACCTTAGACTTCTTCTATCATTGCATTAGTCACTAAAACCTCATTTTGTTCATTTCTTTGTCTCCCTCATATTCTAGAATTTCCGTTCATCTTCACTTCAGTTTAATCAAATTTCTACCAACTCCAATATGCTCTTGTGTGATTTAGCCAATATTTTACATTAAATATTCTAATTTCCACTCCTATGAATTCAATTTCTCCTTTATTACAGCTAATTTCTTGACTGGCCTCCCACATAGGTTTGTTCATTATGACCATATTTTCCTTTAAGTCACTGAACCTATGCATACTGTTTATATAGATTGCTTTTTCATTGACTACAGGTCATATTTTTTCTTTTTGCTCCCACCGTGAGCATTTTGTAACTGTATACTAGACAGGGAGGATGAATTCATTATAGAAACTTTGGATTTGCTAATTGTGATGGACTTGCTGTTTCTGAGTAGACACAATGTTGGGAAGTCTCCCTAGAACAGTATTTGGACTTCCCAAACTCATTCACTGTGACCTGTTCCTACCATACAAAGGACATACAAAGATGAAGGTCACCAATTAGGTTATGCCATTGTCCTCTCTGTGGTTCCATGGTATTCTTGTATAGCACTAATCTTCATTGAAATGGGTTGCAAGTAAATTATTAGGCACTCAACAGCAAGGCTCGGGTCTTATTTCTGTATCCCTATGCCTAACCCAGTGCCTGATGGAGTGGACAGTAACAAACAATTGTTTAAAAATTCAGAAATCCTACAATACTAACACAGAACTCAAAATCCTAGAATGTGTGGGTCATCATAATTCAGAAGCAAACGCTCTATTATAAGCTCTGTTCCAAATGAAGACATTAGCGAACCAGGAGATTAAGTTCCTCATGGTAAACATTTAAAGAAATATATTCATGATCTTCCATAGACTTTGTTTACAAAGGCAGAGAAAGAAATAGGACATTTCAGGAAGAGTCCATCACTACTGACTGAAATGAAGCTTTAGTGTTTAAACATAAGGTTTGCTACTCAGACCTTACTCCCTGGTAAGAGTAAGGTGTGTATGTGTACACGGAACAAGAGCTCGACATTCAGAATGGACAGATCTGTGAGGCTCACTTCTGTGTTCGTCCTCTCTTTAATGGTGTATACGACCTTCAGAGAGTCACTTCATCTATCCCCACTGTCTTCATCTGAGAAATGGGCAAGTATTATGTCCCTTACAGGAGTGCTAGAAAACTCATATGAGGTCATGAATGGGAAACACCTTTGCAAACTGTAAAGAGCTACAGAAATATCAGGGATAGTTATTACAAATAAGTGGCATCAGTGATTAGCATGACACCCATCACATCTAAAACTCCCCAGGGTTCTCTCCCCACAAAACACACATATGTACACTCATGCACACATGAACTTATACACACTCAGACATAGATACACTTTAGCAAGGGCACAAAACTGATTTGGAACTTTGCACCTTTTAAGTTGGAGGGGAAGATGAACCATGAGAGACTATGAACTCTGGGGGGAAACAGATTTTTTAGAGGGGAGAGGGAGTGGGGAGGGATGTATGATCACAGTGAAGGATATTAAGGAGGGCACGTAGGCATGAAGCACTGGTTGTTATACGTGAACAATGAATCATGGAACACTACATCAGAAACTAATGTACTGTGTGGTGACTAATCACACACACACACACACACACACACACACACACACCTTTGTGCAAGTTAAAGCAATGTGTGCCACATACTCCCTGGCCACCTTTTGGGTTCATTTTCTTTCCTGCTGACCTCCCCCTCCTCCTTGCTGAGACATCTGTACTCATTAAGAAAAGCTTTGCTTACTTATTGTTGGGAGCACTGTAACTGTTTTCTCCTCTAACCCATCATGCATTTTAAGTAGGGAATGTGGAAGCGTCTCAGGTGAAACTAGTTTTTCTCTAGAGAAGCTATGAAGTCACCACTGAAAATTGTATTTCTAAAGTTTGAAAATGCATTGTAGTCAATTTCATTTTTCTAAAAAGTTTTACAATACCTTAACTCCTGCTTTTACATGCCAAGTTCTCAATCACTTTCTAATCTGTTACTAACTTGGTTGTAGCCAAAATACACTAACCCAGTGTTAATCCAATTTCCTTCAAAAGGAAGATTTTTCTGTAGTCCAGTTTTAAGTGACTAGCAAAATATATCAAGGTCAATAGTTTATGAAGTGAGAACTGCTTGCAGGCAATCCCACAATGGGGAAGAGTAATGTCAAATAGCTTCCCTGTTCTTTTCTCTGTTGGTTTACTTTAGGCGAGGGTAGTCTGTAAGGCAGACAGAGGGAATAGGACAGATCTATCCAAAAAACCCCTGCAAATCCCCGGATGGGACCTTATACTTCATAGGTGTTCACACGGTCATCTCTCCCAAGAGAAATGAAGAACCTACCATCTGTCAGGCTACTATCTGACATGGCAGCAGACATGCAGAGATGAATAAAATACTTCCTGGCCTCACCCTTGGAGCATTTATAAGCTCTCTCTGCTCAGGCTCCTCCCCTTCCCTTGACTGCCTCGGAGACTTCAACTGACCCAATGCCACAAAAAGTTAATCAAAACATCTATGAATTCCTTCCTGACCTTAACAGATCTGAGTTCTTTTTGTACAACACCCCGACCCCAAACAAGAATCCTCTGCACAGACTGGTTTTTGCCCTTTAGGCTATTTTTTCTCCTCCCTCCTCCCCTGCACTCTGAATCACAAGAAACACAGGCCCTGCCCTCCTCATGGGTAAAGAACAGTTCCTCACGGACTCCTACCCAGAAGTAGTCAATGGCTTGACACAGTGCTTGAAGAATACAGACTTAGTAAGTTATGGGTATTTTTCCAATGAACAAAAGAGCTGAACAAAAAGATGAACAAGAGAAGAGAGGTATTTGCAGCATGCCAGGCAAAGGAGCAGGAATGGAGGAATTCTGCAGAATGATGACAAAGACGATGGAGGGAGATGGCTGGCTCACATGCAGGCTACGCATTCCCATGACAGGACTCTGAAATAAAGAGAGCCACGGATCTTGATTCATCTTACTGGGAGGCCCTGTGGCCACGCAGGCCTACACCCCCTTGCACTGTTTGCCGCACATCCCTTGTAAGAGAGGCCTCCTCCCTTGTACCGGAAGCAGGAGGAGAGGAGTGTTCACCTGTCCACGAGGTAAGAGGGGAGTGGCAGGACTGACATTTAAGAATTTAGGGATTTGGAGGGAAGAGATGGGAGAAGGCAAGGAAACTCAGTAAAGTCTACCACATGTTCTTGTGATAGCCATCTACCACCCTCTTTCCTCAGCCACCCAGCTAAGCAGCTCTGACCCCTTCCATTTCCCCAACTTAATGAAAAAGTAGCAGCACCAAATTGTGCAAAAATGGACAGGGTCAAAGAGTGCTTCTTTGGGAGAGTAAAAGGAAATTGTGGAAGCAAACGATCTATAAAAGAGGGAAGTTAAATCTTGTCTCATTCCTGCTAGGATTTCAGGGAAGAAGTGATTATACCAGAGAAAATTTTCCTGTAGAAATATGAAGGAAAGGCACATTCACCTTTGTGCTCATGATGTAATTTCAGAAAGTTCAAAAGCCCTCTGAGGTCTACGCAAGCACCCCTTACAGGATGAAGACACCTCTTCTAGAGGGAGAACAGGTGCTGGGCATCAGCTGACATGGGCTATTACAGCAGCTGACTGTGACAGCCTGCCACGGGGGACACTGGACAGAGACTCCCTCAGCCTTCAGCCGGTGACCTTACAGAGAGATCTGTAGAGCACAAGAAAATTACAGCTCACCAAGAAGAGGCTTCAGTGCCATTTCTGTGGTACAGGATGGAGAAACACAAGTGCACAGTAAGGGACAGGAGCTGACGTGGGGATGGAATGACTAGGAGGAGTGGGACTGCATGAAAACACACGTTTCCAAGTCTGTCTTCATGTCTTCCAGCTCAGCCTCAGCAGAGAGAAGTTCTGATGGGCAAGTCTATAAATATTCCAACAACCTTCCTCATTAAGGGTATACAATAATGGAGCATGGTTATACTTATTTTTATAGAAACACAGGAGAAGTAGGAAGTTTTAAGTGTTTACTGAGAAGGGAGTTTGATGGCATCCGCTTCAGACTCTAGAATCAGAACAGACAGTATCCGACGGCTAACCTCAAATCCACAGCAGCTGCTATGGATCAATTAAAAATCAAAAGCTTCCATAGGTTGGAAAACCAGCTTATGAAAAATGCATCTGTGGACTCTGAGAAGCAAACTGAGGGTTTTGGAAGGGAGGGGGTGGGAGATGGGGGAGCGTGGTGGTGGGTAGTAAGGAAGGCACGTATTGTACGGAGCACTGGGTGTGAGCATAAACAGTGAATCTTGAACACTGTAAAGGTATTTTTTAAATAATATAAAAATATATAAATATTATATAAAATAAAAGAAATTCTTAAAAATGCATCTGGATAAAAGTTCAGTGACAGAAATGCCACCAATATATTCTCTCCCGGCCTACCTTCTAGGGAACGAGGGTTTTCACCTTGATTGCACAGAAGGAGGGATACACATAGAAATGAATACTGTTAAAAGAGCCTACACATTTAGATAATAAAATGAGTTTTGCTGAAACTGTTCACTTTTCAGTCAGCAAGAATTAAGAAAACCCTTTCTGAAATGGTTGCTACAAGGCAAGTGGGGTTTTTTTTGTTTGTTTCTTGTTTTGTTTTGTTTTGTTAAGACTTTATTTATTTGACAGAGAGAAACATAGCCAGAGAGGGAAAACAAGCAGGGGGAGTGAGAGAGGGAGAAGCAGGCTTCCTGCCAAGCAAGGAGCCCGATGTGGGGCTCGATCCCAGGACCCCGGGATCATGACCTGAGCCGAAGGCAGTCGCTTAACCAACTGAGCCACCGAGGTGCCCTTTCCACAAGTGTTTTAATTCCCAAGGATGGAAGCTGTCCTTGAGCAGTCTCTGCTGCTTGTTTTCCTAAGACCTTGTCCACATCTGTTCTGGCAGCTCCTCTTCACATCTCCTCACCAGATGAGGTCACCAACTTGACTGAGAGGATCCGGGTGAAATAGGGGCCAGAAGAGGTTCCCAAACCAAAATCTTGAGGCAAACCACCAAGTAGTCCTAATCTGGTTTGGAGGGATTTCCATATCTAAGGAGCAATATTCACTAGAGCATAAACCTGCTTTCTACCTTGTCCCTAGAGCATGAGAAAGAAAAGCATTTCTACTCTCTGACCTTACTGTCGAGAAGCACTGTATTTGAAGAACTCGTGTGCTGTCGCGGCACGTTGGTGAGCAGACACACATTACACTGGGCTAAAGGTCTCCTGACAAAGTCATTCAGTCTGTTGAGAAATGTTTTTTACCCACCGCTCTGCATAGGGCATTCTTGACCTCTTTGTTCCTCAGACTGTAAACAACAGGGTTCAGCAAGGGAGTGACGATAGTGTAAGTCACAGAGAGAAGAAGGTCTTTTTCTATGGAGTTCTCAGACTTGGGCTTGAGGTAGGCAATGGAGGCACAGCCATAATGGACGATGACCACCGTGAGGTGGGAGGCGCAGGTGGCAAAGGCCTTCTTCCGGCCCTCGGCAGACGCAATCTTGAGAATGGTGGAGATGATGAAGACATAGGAGATGAAGACCAAGCCCACAGGAACCAGGATCACAAACGAACTGACACCATAATTGATCATCTCATTGATAGTGGTATCAGTACAAGAGAGTTTCATGACTGGATAAATGTCACAGAAGAAGTGCTCCACCACCGTGCCACAGAAGGACAAACTGAACATGGCTGCCACATGGAGAACTGCCATAACCAGGCCAGTGCCAAAGGACCCACATACGAACATGGCACACACTCCTTTGCTCATGAGGGCTGTGTACCTCAGGGGGTTGCAGATGGCCACATAGCGGTCATAGCCCATTGCTGTGAGTAAAAAGCAATTATTCGTGGCCAAGGTGACAAAAAAGAACATCTGAGTTGCACAGCCTGCCAAGGAGATGGGCTGGTTATGAAGGAGACTGGAAAGCATTCGTGGGACACTGACCAGTGTATACAGAGTCTCAGAACTAGCCAACATGCTCAGGAAGTAGTACATGGGCGTGTGGAGATGACGGTCAACACGGATGATGACCACAATGATGACATTGCCAGTTAGAGTTAAAATGTAGACAGTAAGGAAAACCACAAAGAGTGTTATCTGGTGTTTTCCAAAGATAGAGAATCCCAGGAAGATGAATTCTGTCACTTCTGTGAAGTTCTTTCTCTGCATTTTGCTAGATCAGTATATGAAAGCGATAAAGGAAGTCATCAAGAAAAACACTTCTATCAGCAACTGGACTATTTGAGAAGGGACAATGATACCTGAAGTGAGAGAGGGAGCCCAATTCCTTCCTTTAGGACCAGTGAGCCCAGGCTCGGAGTCCTTACACCTGAAGAGAGAACTACCAGTGCCTCCTTGGGGCTCATCCATGTGTACATTATCACCGTGGAGTAAACCATCTCCTGTGCGTGGACAAGAGTTTGGATTGAACGCTTACCTCACACGCACCGTACTGATGGAAGGGGAGGCAAACTTCAAGGAGGAAGTCCCGCTCTGTGTTCCCACCAGTAATGACAGCTACCACTTAGAACTAACTCTGTCAACAAGGCGAAGTGCAGGTTAAGAAACCCACAGAGAGCAAGGTTTCAGTGGGAATGATATGGCAGAATGGAGGAGTCCAGAGAGAGGAACTTGGAGAAGTGGTCACTGGATTTGGTGACTGTCACCAAGGCCTTTTATATGGTATTTCACTCTGTTGAGTTCTGAACCTGGAAACCTCATTTCAGAGAGCTAACATGGTCTAAACAGGCCATCAGTCCCCCAAAGCAGGCCTTCTGCCATGATCACTCACTGTTTACTCAAGTGCCACTGGAGAGATCTCTTTTGCTGACTCCAGTCATCCTTTTAAGAGGTGGAGTCAGGAAGAGAGAATTGTGATGAGAAGACACTGCTTGTCTCCACTGCAACAGGAATGTGTTAGAATAAGTCAAGGCATGGATAAGATACTAGAGGCACCAGAGTTGAGACAAGAGGAGGAAGGAATCTGCTAGCTGCTTCAGCAGAAATTGGCTTATTTTTTTTGAAATCTGGTGCACACTGGATTGGATATAATGGTGAGTGATAGTTCACTAGACCCCTTTATCAGAAGGAACACCCATCCTATGGCGAGAGCATGCAGCTGATCCTGTGGGACTCTGCAGTGGCCATTCCACCATTCTCCCTCTATTTATCACACTTACTGAAACAGACTTCCTCTCCCACCCTCCCCAATTCCCCCAAATTTGGCTTCATCATGTACACTTCCATCAAACTGTTCTCTCAAATGTCACCAGAATCTCCACGTCTAAAACTGTCAGACTTTGCTTTTTCTTCTTTTGACATTTCTAAACACTCTGTCTCCTGGAAACATTCTGTGACCTTGGTTTCCATGACATTATGCTAGCTCTCTCTCTTCTCAATGCTCAGGTAGTTATAATCTTCCATGAATCTGCTCATTTCATCCACAGAGTAACTGTAAATGCTATCCCATCTTTAATACTTGGCTGTTGCTTTTCTCTCCACAATGTTCTTCTGTTATTATGTCAATTGCTCCAAAATCTCTTTCCATCAATCTTCCCTTCCCACCCCCAAGTCTACAACCTCCCCTGGACTTTTCTATTTGTGGGTCTTGCAAACAGATTTGAAACTTAAAAAAAAAAGGAAACATCTACCCTTCTGCTATTCAGAAAAAAGCTCTCCACGTCTATTTTTCTAACTTCCTCAGTGACCACATCATTATTCCAGTCTATTGGAGTCAACATGTTAGGTCCAGAGCTACTCAACATCACATTCAGTGAAATTCTTCCTTAAGCAAGGTCTCGAGTCTATCCCAATTTCTGGATTCACAATGATTCAACCTAAGATTAGGATGCCAAAATCCTCTAGCTGGGATAATAAGAAAACATTCTGAATCCAAAATTTATACGGAAATGCAAAGAACCAAGAATGCCAAGACAATTTCACAAAAGAACATAGGACTTAGACTACTTCATTTGTAGACTATAGTATCAAGGTGGCATGGTATTCATATTAGACACAGCCCAACGGAACAAAAACAGTCCAAAAATGAGCCACACATATACAATCAATTGATGTTTATAAAATTCTAAGATAGCTCAATAATATTTTCAACGAATGTTGTTGTAATTGGATATCTATATATAAAATATAAACCCCAAACCTTACCTCATGCCATACAGAGAAAATCATTCAAAATGAATCAAAGACCTACATATAAAAGCTGAAACTAAAAATTCTGGACAAACCAAAAAATCTTCACAACCTTGACATGATCAAGAGTTCTTAGATATAAAACAAAAAGCATGAAAGAAAAGTCATAAATTTACTTCATAAAAACTAAAGATTCTATTCTTCAAAAGACATTGTTAGAAAAATGAGAAAAGCCACAGATTGGGTGAAAATATTCACAATAGATATGTCTAAGCTTGTATTCAGAATATATACAGAACTCTTATAATACTGAGACATTTTTTAAGTTGGAAAAATATCAGGACTTTTCACAAAAGATATACGAATGGTTGAAAAGCACATGAAAGCTTTCAATATTGTATCATTAGCCATCAGAGAAGTGAAAAATAAAACCATGAGATCATCCCTACCCACCCATTCACATAGCTAAAATTAAAAGTTTAACACCTGGGCGCCTGGGTGGCTCAGTGTGTTAAGCCTCTGCTTTCAGCTCAGGTCAAGATCTCAGGGTCCTGGGATCAAGGCCCGCATCGGGCTCTCTTCTCAGCGGGGAGCCTGCTTCCTCCTCTCTGTCTGCCTGCCTCTCTGCCTACTTGTGATCTCTCGCTCTCTGTCAAATAAATAAATAAAATCTTAAAAAAAAAGTTTAACACCTAATATTGGCAAGGAGGTAAAGGAACTGGAACCGCTAAGCATTGTGGGTGGTGATACAGAATGGCATGACCAATTTGTAAGACAGTTTGGCAAGTTTCCAGGAAGGTAAATATATACTAATCTCAAGGTATTACCTTACCTTTCCAGATGGGTAGATACATACTAATCTCCTAAGTATTTACACAAGAATTAAAACGTGTCCACACAATGTCCACATCCATGTACATGTTCATGGAATGCCCTTAGCGACTTCGTCCCTAGAAGCCAAGAGCTGGAAACTCAATTGTTTAGGGTCAATCCACATAGTGAAATACCCAAGCAATCAAGGGAACAGTTTACCAATACAATCAAAACGTGGCTGAATCTTAACTGAATCGCGGAAGTCAGCAAAGCAGACATTCAGTACAATCCTATTTATAGGAAACTGTAGAAAATGCTAATTTAATCTATAGAGCAAGAAAATGGATCAGTGTTCACCAGAACTTGTCGCGGCCGGCGGGACAACCTAAGCTGAACCTGAGGGCAAGGAGATGGGAAAACAAAGACAAAGTCGAGACGAAGAACAAAAGAGATGGGGACAGGAGGGACAAAGCGGATGATGTCCAAGCAATGCCGATGTTATTTAGGGTCACAAAGCTTTTTATAGTAGGCTGTGCTCAATCGAACAAGGAACGGTGACAATAACAAGGTTACATGATCTCTACGCACACCCCTGATCATGCCCAAGTCCCATGACCCTGATTCTCTTTGTTCATCCTACTCTACATCACTAATTCTTTGAGGAGGTAAACAACAAGGGAGGTGTCCCAAGCCCCTAGGTAAAATTAAGACCCCATAATAGTAAAACTGCCTACGTGACTACTGCTGCCTACATGATGACTGCTGCCTCTAGCCTACGTGCACTATCATTGCTCTCGCCGCCGAGGGGGAGCCCGGATAGGCGGGTACCAGGAGTTTCGCTCCTTAACTCTAACCTGCACGGCAGCAAACATCCAAGATAGTGAGTCCAGAAGCTATACCTCAACTGTTGACACTGCTAGGTTCTGGGCTCCCCACAAGAACTATCAGGAAATCGACCACAAAAGAAGACAAGGGAAATTTTTGGAATAAAAGAAATGTTGATCATGGTGGTAGTTATAAGATATATAACTTCATCAAAACTCAACAAAATGTATACTTAAAATTGATGCACTTTGTTACATATATTATGTAGGATGGTATTGTATATTAGGCAATACGGTAATGTTTTAGACCTCAAAGTTCATTTTTAAAAATATTCTCAGTCACAAAGTAGACTCTGCAAATCTGTCACTGCTAGGCTCACAATTCTTTAGGGGCTCATTAGAATGTAAGAAACACAGGAATTGTCTGGGGCTTGGGATATCCAGAAACTTATCAGAAATCTTTCAACATCAAAACATGCAGTTTTAGGGAAATCACTTAAAATTATCCTTAGCTCTGTGATAAGCAGTAGCCATCCAATAATTTTTTTAAGAAGTCAACACAATGAAGAAAACACTGAGACAATGAAAGGCCAGAGAGACAGAAATGTATTTGCAGATCTTCCTCTTGGGAAAATAAAAACACAACAGGCTAACATAATGAAGAGTTAGCACAGCCAATGTTTTAGTCATGAAGATTATACTCCAAATAAAAGTGGAAAAAAATTCAAAGTTGCAAAGAGAATTGCATTTGTAAGGAAAGAAACTACAGAATTTGATACTTACAACAAATCATCTGTTATTTAACTCTCAGTGAACCTGTTAGGGAAAGGGAAAGAATTTTAGATCTGCAATTTAAGCCAATATCCTGAAAATTGATGATACATGTAAATTACTCTTGCAGAAAATAGACTCTAAGATGCCAGGGATGGATAAAGTGACCTCTTCAAAATTCTGAAGGCAGTGGAAGAAAAACACTTGATCATAGGATGACAGGAAAGAATCTACAAAGCTGAGCTTTTAGGACATGAACCCCATTGGCCTATCATTGTGGTTTCCCACCCCAGGACCCCAAATCCCAGTCCAAGATGGATGCAGAAGCAAGTGGGACTAGAGCCTGCTCAGGGACCTACAAGCATCCCCAACACCTCTCAAATCTAATCTGGCAGCATCTCCAACAACAACAACAAACTGGGGCCTTTCCAAGAATATGTAATCTTACAGCTACCTACATCTCTCCAGATAGGAACAAGTAGCGCATGACCTGCACACTGCCTGCCCCCTCCTTGGCTCTGAAGCAGTCTATAAGAGAAGGAACGCCTATAAACTCAGCCATTGAGAGAGGAATCTCCAAGGAAAAGCCTTGTTGACTAGTCCTGCGCTCCTGAATCTCTTCCTCAGAACTTCCTAAGTATATCTCGAGGGAATCAGTACAGTTAGATTCTAGACAGGTATCAAGGGATCTTATTAAAAATGGAACATCTTTATTTTACCAAGTGGTTGGTGATTTGTAGTTTCTGGACCCATCTTCTCAAATGGTTTCCTTCCCTTATCCTTGACTTTACTGAGGGGACGTCACAAACAGTCATGAGTGGTGCAGGAATTGACATCTTTAGAAGACAGGGGATTAGTCTGTGAAACATTTCCAAGACAGAGGGTGCTTAAGTAAAATTCAGTATTCCCTAATGATGTTCATTTGTTAATAGATTCCATTTCAGCAGGATGGATGATCTTACTAAATCACAGCCTGAGTATAGTAGTTGGATTATACTTCGGGGAGACTTTCCATTGACTAGATCACGTCCCTGGCAGCCAGAGATCCCTATCTCTGCCTAATTACCACTCATCTCAACAGGTGCAAGGCCCTTTCCCCTCTCAAGAATTTTCTGTGGCTTCAGCAAATGTTTTAGTTTTTCTATTTGATCTATGCTTACTTCTCTCTTACCTGCACAGAAGTTATAGAATGGAAAGATTTTAGTGTCCTTTTTACCTCCTCCTTTATACCAGAAGCCTAGGATCATGCATTTTATCACACACACACACACACACACACACACACACACACACACACCCCAGATCAGGATCAAGTAAGTCCTATCAAGTACAGCGCTACTTCCATCTACTGCAGTTAAATGTCTTTAAGTCTCTAAAGCTTCTCAATGGAAGTCACAATAAGGAACTAAGTAGCCCCCAAATCCTGTATGACCAAACCCAGTAACTTCTTGATTCAATATTTCTCCAACTGTACAGTGACTTTGCTGTCTTGTATAACCCTGACTTTGGAAGTTACCTGAAGCACATTCCATAAATCCCTTAACTTCACTTCTCTTTCCCATTCCAGCCTTCCCCTAGCCCTGACAGAGGCCATGCAATCATGGATGCTAGTCCCCCAACATTCTTTCGACATTTACAACATGCTTTCAAACACAAAAAAGTAGCAAATCTAACGGAAGTCCTGCTTACTCTTTACCTAGATTCACCAGTTGTTTAGATTTTGCCCCATTTTCCTCATCATCTCTAACTCTCAAATTAGTTGAAAGTCTTCAGTGTGAGACAGGAATCCATCAAAATCCTAGAGGAGAACACAAGCAGTAGCCTCTTCAACAACGGCGACAGTAACTTCTTTCAGGACACGTCTTCAAAGCCAAGGGGAACAAAAGTAAAAATGAACTTTTGGGACTTCATCAAGATAAAAAGCATCTGCACAGCAAAGTAAATAGTCAACAAAACAAAGAGGTAACCCATGGAACCGGAGAAGATATTTGCAAATGACACTACGGAATGTTCATGGACATGTTTGTGGACATGTTCATGGAATGTCCTTAGATCTATAAAGAACTTCTCAAACTCAACACCCAAAAAACAGATAAGTAAAAACATGGGCAGAAGACATGAACAGACACTTCTCCAATGAAGACATACAAATGGCTACCAGACACATGAAAAAATGTTCATCATCATTAGCCATCAGGGATATTCAAATCGAAACCATATTGAGATACCACCCTACAACAGTTAGAATGGCAAAGATTAACAAGGCAGGAAACAACAAATGTTGGAGAGGCTGTGGAGAAAGGGGAGTTGCACTGTTGGTGAGAATGCAAGTTGGTGGAATCACTCTGGAAAACAGTGTGGAGATTCCTCAAAAAATTAAAAATAGAGCTACCCTATGACTCAGCAACTGCAATACTGGGTATTTACCCCAAAGATAGAGATGTAGTGAAAAGAATGGCCATGTGTATCCTAATGTTCATAGCAGCAATGTCTACATTAGCCACACTGTGGAAAGAGCTGAGATGTCTTTCAATAGACAAATGGATAAAGAAGATGTGGTCCATATATACAGTGGAATACTACTCAACCAGAAAGGATGAATACCCAACTTTTGCATCAACATATATGGGACTGGAGAGATTATGCAGAGTGAAGTGAAGCAGAGAAAGTCAATTATAAATATGGTTTCACTTACTTGTGGAACATAAGGAATAGCATGGAGGACATTAGAAAAAGGAAAGGAAAAGTGAAAGGGGGGATCAGCAGGGAAGATGAACCATGAGAGTCTGTGGACTCTGAGAAACAGGGCTTTTTTTTTTTTTAAGATTTTATTTATTTGACAGAAAGATACATAGCCAGAGAGGGAACACAAGCAGGGGGAGTGAGAGAGAGAGAAGCAGGCTTCCTGCCAAGCAGGGAGCCCGATGCAGGACTCGATCCCGAGTCTCCAGGATCATGACCTGGGCCGAAGGCAGTCGCCCAACCAACTGAGCCACCCAGGCACGCCGAGAAACAGGGTTTCAGAGGGGGTGGAGGGGTGGGAGGATGAGCGAGCCTGATAGTAGGTATTAAGGAGAGCATGGATTGCATGGAGCACTGGGTGGTATACATGAACAATGAATCTCGGAGCACTACATCAAGAACTAATGACTAACATAACACAATAAAAAATTTTAAAAAGATATAAAGCTCTAATACTTTAGGGAGCATTTCCTTAAAAAGGAAATCCTATTATGTAACCATAAAATAACAACCATGAGTCAGGAACCATGATGTCTCACCTAAACATGGACTGGCAGAAAAAAATTAAGATGCTAAATTCAGTTTTCCTCCATTCCAATGCTTCCCTTCTTAAACTGAAGAGTACTCTATTCCTTCTTAGAGTTCCTGAACTTTTAAATGCTCTCCCCAAAACCCTTGAGAATCAATTTTTCTAGAAAAAGGTGGGGGAATTAAAACCCCTCCCTTGCCTCACTTCTCCCCCCTCAGCTGGTCAAGAGCATTCCTTTCCAAAGAGGTTGGTGGTCTCTGCAGGGTGACTGAGCCCCCAATATTCAGGTCTATCTAGCAAATCTTTAATAGTCATCCCCCTTTTCTGTGACCAAAGTTATTCTTCCTGCCCCTTGTTCATGGTTCAATCATCATCCCAGGCAAGATGGAGTGCCACTTTCTCCAAAGTCTTCCAGGCTCACCCATCCTCCCACCCCTCCACCCCCTCTAAAACCCTGTTTCCCAGAGTCCACAGACTCTCATAGCTCATCTCCCCTCCCCAAAAGCAGAGACACTGAAGGTGCAGCACAAAGACCTGGAACCATCAGAAGGAAGGGAACAGTGATTCACCATCATCTAACTCTCAGACTCCATTCAATGTGTGGCCAACTGTTCCTCATCACATTTTTAAAGCAATCCACTGCAGATTCAAGCTGGACCTAAACACTTCCAAAGTTTCAAAGGTTATAGGCCAGTTATTTTGTTGAACAGCCTTAAAGCTTGTTTTGTCTAAAGTTTTTTTTCTCAAGAGTAGACTCAGGTCATGTCTCACTGCATGCTATCAAGAGGCACAGATTCTGAATGATCCCGTTTCTAATGATGCTCTATTGGACCGCTTAAGGTAGTGTCAATCACTGTTCTCTACTTTGAAGTCACTCTTTTAAATTAGTATTTTGCAAAGATATAGTTTGAAACTATATAAATTTCCTCTTCTGAAAACTTATTCATCTTTATCATTTTAGGTTTATTGCTTACTCTTTTGTTCCAGGAGCTATAATTACTTTATTTATATTGATTCTCAAACTGCTCCCAATGTGGTCAGTGGGATCCCCTTCACTCTGGCTCTGATATTTTTCTGACAAGTCTCTATTATTATTTGATCATTTCCTTCCTTTCTGGCACAAAATAGTAATCCAGGTTTATCTTCTACTTTCCCTGCCCCAGACCTGGAATTAGCCACTTCTCCAAGGATATCTGGTTCCACTTAGTGAAATATAATGTCTAATAGGCAAGGAATTCACAGAAAAACCACAAATTCTCATCTAACACCCCAAGGTAAATCTGAGGTTCTCCACTTCCATATCAATCTCTCTTTTTCAACAGTGAGAAAGGAGATACAGTAAGAAAATACATTAAAGCTAAGAGATATCAATTCCCTTGCAGGTAACCAACTTCCCTTTTCACCCAAGCCCCCCACCTCCTCCTCCTCTGCCCCACCCACCCAGCAACAGAACTGGCTCCTACTCCCTGCCTGACCCCTCCTCTGCCCTCTCCACTTCTCTGAGTCACCCCACTTTCTTAAATATTCCCTGCCCCAACTGTGTCTTCTTTGTCTGGTCCCATCTAATGCCATAATCTTGAATCTTTCAATAAGGAGCAGGAAAAAGAAGAAATAAACCTTATTTTTGGGGGTGCTTTTCCCACAAACTACATGGTAATCTGATTCATGCTGAGGAATTCTAAGTATGAGACATTCACATTATTCTCTGGTAAGAACTTTAAATCCATGGGAGGAAGTATCGCAAAGTGCTTGGACTCAAAGTATTTTCCCCTTTTTCTCTCTTGTCTCTTCACTTTAAGAATTCTACACATATTTTCATCACCACTTGTTTAATCCAACAAGTATCTACTATGTCACTAGTTTACATGAAGCAAAATATTAAGCAACGGTTGGGACCCAGGGAAAGAAAACAGTCTTTTATAAGGTTTTGTCTGGTTGTTTGGATGAATACACAAATATCTCTGAGGAGACAGAATACTCTAATACCATAAAATGTCATAATAACAATCATTTCCAAATACTCTGTGTGAAGCACCATGCTAAGTACTTCAGCGTGCATTTACCAGCCACTGAAGCCCCAGGAACCGGAGTGGTTATATTACCATTTCACACGTGAGGAACTACAGATGCAGAAAGCATGAATGCTTACGTTTTCAACATCTAGGAAAGGAGCGCTGGATTTGGAATCCACACTTGTGTGACTCCAAAAATCTTTGCCCTTCATCAACTGTGGCATTCAGAAGATGGAAACACCGTCTCTTATCAGGGGGTCGGAGAGACTTCATGACAGACAGCATAAGGGACAGAGTTAGTCCCTGGAGGTCTGAGAAGCAGAGATTATCTGAAAGTTCCTTTGAGTCATGGAAAACGAAGCAGAATTCAAAGAAGAGATCCGGGCGCATGCTCACAAGTAGAGGCTGAGGGTACAATGGGATCTGTGCAGGGACAAAGACAAGACCGGCATACTGGGGAAGGATCGTGCTTGGCCCCAGATCCCAGGACAATCAGTCCACATTGCATTCAAGAAGCATAAGGGAAGTAAGCCCAGTGCCCCCACAGACCTCACTCAGGTGGTCAGAGGAAGGACGGTGTGGGGAACTGCTTCCAGGAAGAGACACGTAGGGTCTGACCAGCATGGAGAATTAGAGGAGGGGAGACACAGGGCTGGACGGTGGTTACTGAATTGGGACAATGCATCCCAGGAGGTTGGGAGGGAAGGAAGTACTGGCCAAAACGAAAAAGGGAGATGGCTCAGGGGACCGGGATCACAGGAACATGGAAAGGAGCTCAATAGGATTAAAGAAATGGAATGCATGGAAAATTTTAAGGAATTTGTTTGAAACCTGAAGGAATCACTGCAACTCCAATAATGAGGTTTAGCTTCGGAGAGATGGGAGGTCGCTGGACACAGCCCGTCAGGACAGTCCCTGTCACCCGCAAAACCCACACCGCGCGCCGCGCGGGAGACCGCAGTCCTCACATCGGGAGCTCAGGCCGCGGCCCACAGAGGGGTCACTGAAGCTCCCCGTGGGCCGCCGCAGACAGGAGGCAGCAACACGGTCGGTCAGAAGCTGACCCCAAGTTACTGGGAAGGAGAATCGCGGACAGGAAAGACGCCCTCTGAAGACAACGAGGCTCCGTGGCCCAGGGCTCTTTCTGTTCTCTTTGAACTTTCTGTCTATTGAACGGCTTCATTTATAACAGAAGGACAATGCCTCCTAGCCTTTGTTCAGCATCTTTCATGGCCCCAAGTATCTACTATTTAGGGGTCACATTTTTGCGTTTTTTTTCTATTTTTCAAAAAACCACAGGGACTCACTAGGATGTAACAAAAATAAAACTTTGTTGTAGGAGAAAAATAGTAAAGGCCTTGATTACTAAGAGCAGCTTTTCTACTTTCCACTCGATGGGGTTTATTCTTACTCAACCATTTCTCTGGGACTTAGCTGAAGACCTGCCACAGTGGGCTTCCCGGTCACAGCTGGTGGATGCCACGGTGGGCTCTGGTCACAGCTGGTGGATGCCACGGTGGGCTCCGGTCACAGCTGGGAGATGCCATAGTGGGCTTCCCGGTCACAGCTGGTGGATGCCACCATGGGCTTCCTGGTCACAGCTGGTGGATGCCACGGTGGGCTCTGGTCACAGCTGGGAGATGCCATAGTGGGCTTCCCGGTCACAGCTGGGAGATGTCACGGTGGGCTTCCCGGTCACAGTGGACAGAACCAGAAAGACCTACCAGGCCTGGGGCCACAGCACTCAGGAAAAGCCACTGCTCTTTTCTGTGGCACAAGCCCACGTCTAACAAAACATGAGCCCAAAAAGGATGGCAGCAGGGCTACCTGGGGCCACATAGTTCAACACCCCCAGAACATTCTCAAACACCCGTTGATCCTGCCAGTGTCCCTAGGTCACCCACAAATATTGCAAGACCACCCGTGGTACCCTGGCTTAAGATCCTTGAAAGATCCTTCGGCCCTTCCAACAGAAGGCAAACATCTCAGCCTGGAATCCAGGATCTTACAGGACAGGGCTACCTGACCCAAGGCTGTGCTTCTAGGATGTTCAGCCACAGACTAGTACACAATACATATTATACGTTAAGGATTAGCGTACCACTTATCTTATTGTGGTTCCTGTTCACGGACAGCACGTGGCATTCTCTCATGCTGCTGGTGCTCAGTGAGAGTGACTTTGCTCCGGTTACTCCTTTCCTAAATGAAAAAGAACAAAAGGTGCTAGACTTCGGGTGAGTCCCCGAAGAGTACAGCACAAGACACATTGGTCCTAATCTGCATGGAATCGAGCCAATGAGGAAAGAAATCTGGATAAATCCAGGGTCCCAACAAGAAACCTGCAGAAACCTTGCAAAGAGACCATTTATAAGCACAGAAGAAAGGCATGGCGTCACGTAATGAAAACAGACTCCAGAAAGAGATGAGCAGGCTATGAAGAACTTCCTGGGTGCTAAGGAAGAGCTGCTGCACAGCTTCTCCTAAGTCAGGTGCCATGAGCCTCCCCGCTGAGCGGTAAGGGAATGGGTAAGTGGATCAAGACAGCTAGGCAGTGTTTTGACAGCAAAGGGAAACTATCTCCTGACTTAACTATGTATTTTCCATTTCTGATCATCTCTATAATTTTATATTTTGAATACTAAAAAAACCCAGGTATGATCCCATTCTATTTAGCAAATGCAATAGGGATAATTTTTGCAAACATTATGCATTTTAGTTTCTCCTTTAAAATAACTCCCCTCTGTGGCCTCCCTCCTGTGACTAAGCCACATGATAGATGGTTCCAGGGTAAATATGCTCCAGTAAGATGAATTTAGTGGGCAAACAAAAGGTTTCCTCTAATAAGACTATCATGAATAATACTGATCTTGTACTCTTCTTCAAAGACCATACTTCTAAGTCCTCTCGTCAGAAGTCAAGGCCCTGTTACCAGTTCGTTAACTATGAGTAGTATTGTGTTACACCTCCCTGTTGACCTATTTCAGAATGGGTGTGAAATCCCCAGTTCTCTCCCGCTCACATGGGAAAGTCTGTAAGAACTGTTCCAGTGAACCTACAAAATGGTACTCCGATCAGCCTGGATCTCTGAGTGATGATAATAGAGTTCCAACGGTTTGTAATAAATATGTACTACATTAGGTAGAATCCTGAGATTCCTTGTAGGACAATGAAGACCAATTGAAAAGAAAGCAGAAGACACCAGGTGTGTGTGTCCTAATCACTCACTCTGGGCTGCCTATATCATCACTGGAATCATCCTATCAAAATGAATTTGGTGGCTCAACCCAGTTAAGAAGACAGACCTAGAACTTTAGCTTAACCTGTGATTTTTATTTCAAAAAGAGAGAAACAAGACACAGAAGTTCCCTTTGTCTAGGAAAAACCAGAGCCTAAAAGCAGAAAATAGATCTTATCCAGAACTACTGGAATAGGGGAAAGAGAACTCCATCTAGAAGTGAGCCCAGTTCTGAATACAGCAGGGACAAGGGGCAGGGAAGGAGTTGGGGGAAGAAAAATTACTATGCAGAAAACCTCAGATACAGGGGATTCTGGTTCAATGGACTTGACAGGCATCTTGCTGGAGGCAAACCAGGGTGGTCAGATATCAAGGGTGGGGAGTGAGGATTCTTTCTAAAGTTGAGTGAACTGTAGGCTCTACAAGGACAGACAAAAGCCCAAGGACAAATCCTAGTGGAGGAGAGGACTTAGAAGAGCCTGACTCAAGTCTGGTCAAGGAGAGGATCATAGTCCCTCTCTCCCTCCTGTTAGTCAACAAGAGCAGAGACCTTTCTTCTCCATTGAACAACATGAGGTCATTCTTGTTTAGCTGCCTTTTGCTCATGAAGCTGGCTCATCTTCAGGGACTTCATAGAAAACATCTGCTGAATGACACAAGTCCTACGTCTAATGTGGGGAGTTTTTATGGAAATAGAAGAAACCCAGTTGATAAGGGCAGGTGACCAGTCGAGAAGACTGCAACGTTGGGAAGGATGCATCCCAAAAGCTGAGGGAAGGATGCCAGTGACAGTCCAATACACCTGCTCACTTGCAGTCTGAGGATCTGTAGGGGCAGCACAGACGTCAGTGTCACAAGCACGGTCTTCCCTCAGAGCAGACCCAGCAGTGTCCAGCTTCAGCTCATAGGCCTTCTTCCTTCCATGGCCCCAAGAAGGATCACAGTGCTGAGAACAGAGCCAAACCAGGGAAGTAGAAGAAAAAAATAAAATTATTTTGGAGAATTGGAGGCAGATACTGAAGAAAACTAGAAGAACTGAGAATTTGGCAAGGGCTGGAAAACTGGGCAAAATGGCAGGATCCAATCCATTTTACAGATGAAGCCTCAAAGACCATGAACAGAGCTAAAATCTAAAAACCCACAGAGCAGGTTATGGTTTTCTGTTGAAACAGAAATTTTCTCCCTAAGTACCTCCCTTTTGGATTTCCTGCTTATAAAGTAGTCTGGTTTCATTAGATTTGGTCTGATTATTTCCATAAATGCACCAAGAATGGACATTGACTGCATAGGCCTTTTTGAGGTTGCTTTGCTGGAACTTCTCCTAAGCACTCTCAGACTTTCAAAAGCCTCAAGTCTTGATTCCCAAGCCGAGAACTCACCAGCCACGTTCAACTTCAGGACCTATGTGTATGGACAGATCCCTCTCTTCAAAATACCCTAAGCTTGCTGCACTTGCTGGGAAGTGACACTCCTTGACTCACCTGGCAAGGCTGGAAGCCCTGCTAAGTAAGCCAGATGTCAAGCCGCTTTTTTGCCCAGAGGACTCTAAGCCTAGCTCCATAAAGTCAACCTTAGTTCCTTAACACTGCGTGGCCAGATCTGATGCTGTGTACCATTTTCAAATAGGACATTCCAGTCCAAGCCTAAATATAACCAGTGACTCCGATTATGTCCTGTTTCAAGGAGAACAGATTGATTCTTATCGAATTTAAGCAAATAACGTTGCCACAAAAATAAGAATGCTCAAGGTTTTCCAAATTCTGGAGAGAACAAGGAGACACAAATAATAAAGCTTTCATTTTTGTTTACAAAAGTATAATCTAATTGTTACAGGTAACTTTGGAGGAAACAGAAGGGGGGTTCTTATATCCCGAAAATGGAACATGAACAGTCTACCAAGGTTCCAAATGAAACCCACCAGTGTCCCTTCATTAGTCCATTCAGTCCTTTGTAATTAATTCTTGTTTGCTCGTCCTCAAGCTACCGGTTTCCCCTATTAGAGCTCTGGAAATCCTTAGTCTAGTAGTTTGGTCTCAATATTAAAGCAATGCCATCAGAAGCATGCAAGCCCAGAGTCTCTGTCCCAGCCCTTTCCATGGATCCGAGAAGACCAACCTTTCTGACCTATAGCTCACTGCAAATGCTTCCAGGGAAAAATCAGAGTAAAATGAAAGCCATCTATGAATGGCAGACTTAAAATGGCCATGGTTTAGAGCTGATAAGCGTTTACTGAATAAGAACATCTGGTTTCTTTAATAGACATTTTAAGGTAATGATTAGAATTATGGCTGATAACATACCGGACATATCATGGATAGAGAATCCTGACCAGATTCTAGTAACTTCATACAACTGTTGAACCATTTATATTAATACTTATACAAATATGACCTATGGAAAGCTAGTATCTTTCTTATTTGACAAAGCCTTTCCATGCCATCCAGCATATCAAATAAACCAAATTAGTTTAACATCTCTTTTTGTAAGGTAAGAGAACAAATCTTTTGAGATTTTCAAAGGTACCTCTGGGAAATCTCAAAGGCACTTTGAAGTCAAGTAGATTTTATTTAGGATTTGATTTGGGGAAAGCAAAACTATCAAAAGTGTAAAAAACCTCAGCTGTTTAAAAAGTGATAAGACGTGGTTCTCTTAAGTAATCAAGAACATGTACCATGAGGCTAACATAAAGCACAGGAAGTTATTCTGATAAGATGTAGAATCTTTGTTTCCAACGTGGATTACTTAAAAAGTAAGAAAAACCTCCAAAAATCTATTAAGATCAGACCAATAACGCAAAAAAACTTTGTCATTTTAACAGAGGAAACCCAAATTCTAGTTTCGTATCAATATACTTTTGACCTCTTTATAACCCTATAGATAAATCCACCCAATCCTCCCCAGATTAACTTCACATAAAATTACTTTCCCCAAAACCTTCTACAACTTGCTATATTCAGGAGTTCCCTCCTGTATTTTTCCTTTTTCTCATTCTGAACCACTTGCTTTACTTTGGCACAAAATTAGTCTCATTTTCCTTCAGTGAAAATACATCTTTTGTACCTTGCCTATTTCACTTATCAAAGACCTACCATATTTTTTCTTGTATACTTTGCCTAGTTATTTCCCTTATTTTTGGTAGTCCTCTTTTCATATACTAACTGCAGTACTTTACCTTTTTCCAGAGAAAACTATGAAGTAGACAATCATGAATCATCACATATGAATATTATAGCATATTTTATGGCTGTACCATCTCTATTTTATAGGTACATGCTTCATTTTTCAATGTAGCAAAACAAAAAACTTAGTAGTCTCCCATGTTTCACTTCTCTATACCACATAAAATTAAGGAGCCCACAGTATATAAACTTATATTTTTCTTCAATAGTTAATATTTCATCAGTTTATCTTAGAAATGATTAATATATATAAATAAAGTAATGGCGACAGTCATAGCTACTATCGGCAGGAGGTGGTCTTTGGGGAAAAAAAGAAATGATTAAGATATTTAATAAGTATTACATCTTAACTTAGCATATTTCTAAGGTTGTAAGTTACCAAAAAGATTTTAGAAACGATTTTTAGGAGAAATATAACAAAGATAGTTAAGAGGGAAATAACTTGAGATGATGGCTATTTTTACAACACATGTATGTTAGGGAATCATCATAAAAGCTAAACAAAACAACAAACAAACAAACAAAAAACACTGAAAAAAGCCAAGTACTTGTTCTACTGCTCTGTTTGATAAACTGATTAATATCAAGTAACCTGTTTTTATTGCTTTACCTGTACATTTGGTTTTATATTGAATTTTTAATCTTTTAATTTTGTACAGCCAGTAAATATCACCTTATTTGACTAGTAAATCCATGTAGAATAAAAACATGCCCATATGATACTGTTGATAATGCAGACATAGCTGTTTTTATTAAGTCAATGATATTAAACTCATCTTCAAAGATTTGTTCACATCACATGAACCTGAAAAACATTTGGGTTAGCTTCTAATTTCTGGAAGTTTGGGGAATATTTCATTTTTCTTTAAGCCAATTTGAACAGAACTTCTTCACAGGATTTTATAAACTAATTTGGTAAATACCATCCGGGATAGAAAAATATATGTATGTGTACACACACACACACACACACACACACACACACACACACACACATCTCCTACCTTTCCTTCTAAAATTTTAACCATGAGTCAAGTAAACAAATATAGTAATAAAAAATCTCACTTATCTATATGTTCATCCCAATTGTTTGACAGATGAAATAAGGTTACCTACTCAGAGTGAGGGTTAAACATTTCCCCCGCCCCACATTTGTGTAGGACATTAAAGTTTTCTTTTGCTCTGATAAATCCTTTTATGGAAGCTCTGAGCCACATTTTAGGTAAGAGACTGAGGGTATACCAAGCAACTGTCTGGATGTCTCCAAAGACTGAGTAGAGAAAATGTCCAGTCTGTTTCCAACTGCGTTTTCTTTTCAACCTCGTGCAACTGCTTTTAGGGATCCCTCAGGCCCCTGAGAGTCCTCGTGTGGGCAGGGAGCGCAAAGTTCAAGGACAGAAGATGCAGGACGTAGGAGCTGAAGGGGGACAGACCAAAGGATTCAAAGGAGCTGAAGGAAACAAAGGTGGTGAAAGGAGTGGAAGCAACAGGAAGGGAAAGGTCTTAGGGGAACCAGCTTGGGGAGATCTTCAGTTTCTCCAAGCATCCACTGAAGTACCATACTATCCTTAGCAAAATCATGCCCATAAGAGAGCCGAGTTAGCAGAACATATAGTCAGCAGATTCGAGAAGGAAGCTTCAGTCAACTGAGAAGCTCTCACAGGAGGAGCAAGATCAAAAAGAGCGAACAGAGCTCACAAAGACCCAGGGGAAAAGTTGTCCATTGGTGTCAAAACAAATTCTCACTTGGGAGCGCCAGGAAGAATCCTCTAACCCTGGAAGTCAGAAAGTGAGTTCCCATCCAAAACAAAGAGCCAAGAAGAATTCTTCCACCCAGAGTCAGAAAGTGAAACAAACAACAAATCCCAGGAGTCAGGGAGTGAATCTCTATTCGAAACAAAGAGCCAGTAAGAAAGATACCCCAGTAGGTACCTTGCAGACAAAGATGACTGGACCTTAAACACAGCTTCCACACTACACTTGGAATCTCAAAAGTCAAAATCTGTCAATGGACTGTCATCTGGAATACTGGTTCAGAAGCCCAACTCACCAATGGACCCCTGGTCAATCAGAAAGGAATAAAGACAAGGATTCAAAGGTACACAGGTAAGGGCATGCATGAGAGGTCAGTGATGAACCCAATCCTATCCCAATCACAGCACCATATGGGTCAACAACAACAACAAAGAACCACATAGTTCAAGATGATTGTCAAAGCAGTAAAAACCGATCTTACTCAGAACTACTGGCATAGGAGAACGAGATCTCAGTACAGAACTAGGCTCAGTTCCTAATATAGTATGGACAAGGTGGAAGGATTTATAACCAAGGAACAGGGTAGGTGTTGGAGGTGGAAAGTTCAGGAAACATCAGGGGGAGATTCTGGTTACACTGACTTGACGAAGGCATGCCAGGGCAATCAGATATAAAGCGTGGGGAATTCTTTTCTGATGGACTTAGGATTCTTGCTAAAATTGGGTGATGTAGGTCTGACAAGGACAGACACTGAAGCCTAACGTCAAAGCCTACTGGAGAAAAGCGTTTAGAGGAATGGGATTCAAGTTTGGTTAAGGTGAATCTCTGTCACCCTGGACCCTGGAAGGAGCTCAGAAGGCAGGCGCACTCATCTGTTAACATCTGTGGGACCCACCTGGAAGAAGGAATAAGAGCACAGCGGGAGGACCTGAGGACTACTAATGTTCACTTTTTTCACCCCTGGTCACTATCCCTGGGAAGCACAGGGAAGAGGATGGAAATAGGAGACACTGATCAATTATTCCAAAAGACTATCCTCTAAAGAGATGACTTGGTTCAGACTAAGTTTTAAACTGAACATTTTGTCATCATTACCTACTGAGTCACAGCTCATGAAGAACACCAGAGAGTCACAGGAGGAGTAAAATACTCAGCTCCACTACACATATAGTCTTACTGGGGGCTTATAGAAATGTGTGCTACCAAAGATTTTTTTTTATAACATTAAAGGCTCTTTTGTGTTTTATAGACCCGTATCTCTGCAAAGCATGGAGACGTCCTCAGGGCTGGTCATAGAATTTTGCTATAACATAATCATTTTATTCATTCATGTATCCAATCAACTTGTATTTATTTCCTGTCTACAGTGTGGCAGGCCCAGTGCTAGGCATAGGAGATACAAAGCTGAGCTACACAGGTGGAATATCTACCTCAAAAGTTTTGTCACCGGAACAAATACCAAAAAACAATTAGCCAACTAAATGGCTTTTGATTTTTGGCTTTTCTCCAACTTTCAGCTGATGCTGCACCTTTCTTCCCAAGCACTCTAGCTGAAGAAGAGATTAACCTTCTTCAGAAGTGCTAAATCCCCAGGTGCCTTGGTGGCTTGGTCAGTTGAGCATCTGACTCAATTCCAGTTAAGGTCATGATCTCAGGGTCACTGGATTGAGCCTCACATTGGATTCCATGCTCAGCAAGGAGCCTACTTGAGATTCTCTCACCCTCTATGCCCCTCCCCCGCTCACACACATTCTCTCTAAATACAGCTTTTTTAAAGTGGTAATTCCGATTGGGAATGTCTATAAGTGACAACATAATATTTTTTTCTTAGCAAACCTATTGGTGTTAATTGAAATGAAACATCTGGTAATCTTCCCTGGATGCATTTTATAACTGTCAGATACACTGGCAGCAGGAGCAAAGGAAGAAAATCTCAGCTGGAGAAAACACTTGTGCCATTAAAAATCCACCAGAAAGATGGAAGGATCTGGATAGCGCAAGGGCCCAGAAACACAACTGGAGAAAGACTGAAGTTAATGATCGGAATTTCTCACTCTTCTCGTTGTCCTACAGCCAATAACCTGGAGAACAACAGATATACTCATGACATCTGGTAAATGTCCAGTGGGGAGAGCTGCAATCACTAACATCAAAGTCTTTGGGGGGGTTCACCTGCTGCATTTGCAGAGGGATCTAATTCCTATATATGGGCCAAGAAGGCTCCAGAAAAAAAACTCGCCCTCTGTAACCCACTAAGGAATTTTCCAGGACAAAACGCATGTAATTCTATTCTCCCCACCACCCACTGCACTACTCTATTCACAATTTACTCAAGTATATTCAGTACGAATCCCTGAGCTTGAAGTAGTTTACCTCAGCCTACGGTAACATTTAGTTTCAGACTGAATCGGGATGAGGACAGGGGAAAGACTTAGCCTGGAAGTGCTAGCTGGTAGCTTCTCTGGAGTGTGGGCCTGAACCTTTCACATGGCCCGAAGAGAAGCCCAATGCTGTCGGCGTGCGAGAAGACCTGGACCTGGGTCACTTTCAACCATTCACTTGGTAAAGATCATGGCTCGCTGGGTCATGAACTGGCTTCACTTGAGCTTCAGAGGATTTGAATGACCTCCAAGGCTCTTCACTCCAAGTGGCACCACATGAACTTACTATTTGTCGTCAGAATATTCTAGCATCAGCAACGTCACATGGTCCTACCTAATAGGCGCCCGAAGAAACAGCATCGCCGTCGGACTGATACAGTATTTATATTTGGAGAAATACAACTGGAGCATTAGGATCGACTGAGATTGCATGAAGCCGGTGAGCGACAAAAGTTCCATCCAGCATTACATAATGGTAAAGGGATCGAACAAGAGGATATAACGTTTATAAATATATATGCCTCAAACAGCAACAGCGAAATACATCAAGTATTAACAGACCTAAGTTGGGAAAGTGACAGCAATATAGTGTTAGCAGGGATTTTAATACCCCCTTTACATCAATGGAAAGATCATCCAGACGTAAAATCAATAGGGAAGCATCAGCCTCAAATGGCACATTAGACCGGATGGACTTAATAGACGTATATGGAATGTTCCATCCAGGAATGGAATATACATTTGAGCATACATGAAACAGTCCCCGGGAGAGACCGCATGTTAGGACCCAAAGCAAGTCTCAGTAAATTTAAGACTGAAATCATACCAAACACCTTTTCCAACCGCATTGGTATGAAACCAGCAATCAGTTGTAAGAAAACTAAAAATCACAAGTATGTGAAAATTAATATGCTATTGAACAATACTGGGTCAACAAACCAAAGGAGAAATTTAAAAACCTTAAGTAAAAAAAGATATACAAAATTCCAAAATCTATGGGGTGTAGGAAAGTGGTTCTAACAGGGGAGCTTATAGTGATCTAGGCCTACCTCAACAAACTTTATACCTAGAGAAACTAAGGACATGATTTTATACACAGAAAACCCTAAAGACTCTGCCAAAACATGGTTAGAATAACAGATCCAATCAAGTTGCTGAGTATCAGATCAATATACAAAAATTGCTTATTTCTGTACACTAACAAATTTTGAAAATGCCATTTATAACTATCAAAAAGAAAAAATAACATGCTTCATTTAAACAAGGAGTTAAAAAACCTACTCTCTGAAAACTCTAAGACACTAATAGAAGAAAGTGAAGACACAAATGAAAAGATAATCTATGTTCATCAATTATAAGAATATTGTTAAAATATCACTATTACCCAAAGCAATATATAAATTCAGTGCAATCCCTATCACACTTCTGATGGCATTTTTCTCAGCAACGGAACAGATATCCTAAAACGGGTATGAAACCACAGAAGACCCCAAATGGCAAAAGTCTTGTAGAGAACAAATCTGTAAGCATCATGGCTCCTGGATTTCAAAGCTATAGTAATCAAAACAATTTGGTACTGACATAAGAGCAGACACAGAGATGAACCGAATAGAAAGCCCCAAAATAAACACATGCATAGTCAATTTATGACAAAGAAGGTAAAAATCTACAAGTAGAAAGGACTGGTCTCTTCAACAAATGGCACTGGGAAAATTGGCAAATGCAAAAGAATACAACTGGACCACTATCTTACACCGTACATAGAAATTAACTCAAGATAAAGACTTGGATACCCGAAGCCATTAAATTGCTAGAAAACATAGGTGGTGAGACCCTTGACATGGGTCTGACACCAAAACCAAAAACAACAGAAACAAAATCCAGTGGTACCATTAACATTAAACTAAAAAGTTCCTGCACAGCAAAGGTAACTGTCAAAAACATGAAAAGGCAACCTTCTAAATGGGAGAAAATATTTGCAGTCTACATAGTCAATAAGGATTTAGTTTCTAAGACATATGAAGAATTCCTACAACTCAATAGCACAGAAACAATCGGGGGGTGTGGGGAAAGGTGGAGGAGCTGGATAGACATTTCTCCAAAGACGACCTACACTGCTGAGAGGTACACAAAAAGATGCTCAACATCACTCATCAGGGAAATGCAAACCAAAAGCACAATGAGACGCTGCCTTTCACCTAGTGAGACTGATCAGGAAAGAAAGAAGCGTTGTCAAGGATGTGAAGGAAAGGAGACCCTTGGGCACTGTGAGGCATACATGTCCATTGGTACAGCTAATGTGGAAAACAGAATGTTGGGCCCTCAAATTAAAAAATGAGACACCATGTGAATAAGCGAGGTAATGTACATTCAGTGGAATGTAGTTAAACCTTGAGGAATGAAATTCTTATCCTGAAACTAATGTAACTTGTGTGTCGACTATATACTTCCATTAAAAATTGAAATTCTGATGAACGCTACAACATATTCCTTGAAAACACTCCATGAAAGGAGATAGGGGTGAAAGCCCAATATTGTGATTCCATGGATATCAAGTAGCTGGAGCAGGCATATTCACAAAGAAATCACACTGGAGTTGTCCAGGGGCCGAGAAGAGAGCCTAATGGAAGAGCTTGTGTTTAATGGGGACAGAGTTCGTTCGGGATGATGAAAAAGTCCTGGAAAGGGACAGTGGATCGTTGTTGCAAAACACCAAAGGCACTCAAGGCCACTGGCCTGTACACATAAAAAATGTATAAAATGGCAAACTTGTGTGTATTTACAATTAAAAACCACCAAGAAAAACCCAACTACCATATGATGCAACAATTCTGAGCGTTCATCTGAAGAACATGAAAACACTGATCTGAAAAGATAGCTGCAGCATTCTGCACCATAGCCACGTTAGGGCAACACCGGGAGTGTCTGTCGGCAGGGTGGAGGGGGGAGGAACGGTTAGAGATGTGGTCGGCACACACCACTGAGTTTTCCTCAGCCATAAGGACTGAGATCCCGCCATTTGCAACAACATGAACCAACCTTGAGGGAAGTATTCTACGTGATATAGGTCAGCCAAAACATAAAAAAGAAAAGAAAAGAAAAGCCACTCTATGGTTCCACTTACACGTGGAAACTAAAAACAATAAGCCAACAAAACTCAGACACTGTCAAGGGAATGGTGGTCGCCGAGGGACAAGACGGGTGACGGGCAGCAAAAGTGACACAAACTCCCCGTTTTCAGCCTTGCAGACGGGATCTACGGCACGGAATGACCCTAACACTGGAGCGCAGGCCTGGAAATTGTTGAGACTAAATCTTGAAAGTTAACTTTTTCTAGGAATACAAGGGAATGGGACTTAGGGTGAGCGCTTCACAGAGCGCATAAATATTGAGCCATTATGTTGTATACCTGGGATCAATGTTACAGGACAGATACACTTCAAAGTTCAAATGTTAAAAAAATTTAATGAAGATGCAAACAAGTCCATTCAGCTGCATCTGCACTAGACTCGTGGCTCCGATACGCTGCAGCATGGTCTGTTAGGAGGGCCTCTTGCGTGCCGTCGTCCCCATCCCACAAGCTTAGACAGAAGGGGTTCCCAAAGAGGAAAAGAAAAGGGAGGGGAGGAACCGGGGAGAGACTGGAAGGAGGAGATACAACTTCAGAGTGCTCTCAGCTGTCCTGATCCAAGCTCCTTCTGGACTAACAGGGGCTTAAACTAAGGTCTTATTTGTTTCTCATACCACAATGTTCAGAGTAGATGGTCCAGCAAGAAGTAGATTTAATGCCTCCTCCCAAATGCTCTGGCTGTGACTTTGCAGGTCGACAACGGCTTCTGCAGCTCCATCATGGTCATGCTCAAGATAGGGAGAAGGAGAAGCAGCACCAGAAAGCTCTATCCTGTTTTTTTGTTTGTTTGTTTTGTTTTTCAAAAAAGTGAGTTCCCTAGAAGCCGCCAACACCAGCCCAGCCAGGCAGAAGTTCACTACATCGCTTGGGTCCCAACTGTGCTCGGGGGACGCCTACGTGACAACGATCCGGGAATAGCAGTTGTTTGGCGGTGAGCCACGCTGAGGCGATGCTGAGTGTCCCCGTCTCTGGTCTCCGGTGACAGACTTGCTGGGTTTCAAGAGACCGCTGTGGTAGCCCCCGTGCCCACCAGCCACGCCACCACTCAGCAGCCTCTGGCTTCCAAGGCCTCACCACTCTCAGAGTGGCCTCCTGATCCCTCAGCCTTCCTCCTGTGGAGCCAGAGGTGGCCAAGTGTGACATCCTGTTGCGGGACTTGTTCCTGGAGGCACAGTCCAGAGCCCACTGGTGCAGTACGCCACCGCTTCACCAGCAGTTCCCCCAAGCTTCTCCAAGAACACACGGCTCCTGCAGGCCCAGCTTTCATCACAAACCTGAGTCTAAGTGTCCACGTGGTAGTTGCTTCCCAACCCTGCACCCCCTCTCCCCAGACAAAGGATACTTTGTGTCCTTTAGATTTTGAGTTGCTCTATTTTTCTTTCTCCTTTATGAAATGACTTCAGGACTCACGCTCTGAGGCCTGGATTCAACACACAGTATTCAGCCTCTAATTTGTAATGATTTTTGGAAGCTCTTTCTCTATAAAAGACAATTTACTGGGACTTCACAGATTTCTCCTTTCAGTTACCTTTGAATAAAAACCGTAGAGAAGGGCAGATACACAGAGATCTCTTGCTGCAAGTGTGTGTTGACTCAAAGCAGGACACAAAGCCTGACCTGAACCTAAAGCTGCCGGAGCACAAGCTCCCCGAGGTGAGAGAGTCTGTTTACTACTGGTTGGGCACCTAGAACGGAGTCACAAATACAGGCCACTCCGTGAACGCTGAGTTACGGAATGTGTCCCGACAGCTCAGAAGGCACTCCCCATCCAGCCTCCAACGTCCGACACCAGGGCGACGTCACTGGCCCTTCTCACTGTGTCTCCACATTGCCCTTCCTCCACTTAGGTGATGTACCTGGTTTGCCCTGGATACGGATGATCAGTGGGTAGAGAAAGCAAGGCTGTGTTTCTCCCAGGACCCACAGGGGCCTCTTGCATCTACTGCTTCCCAGTCCATCTGTGACCTCAGTGGACAAAGCCCCAAGCACCACTAGTAAGAGCTGCACAGGCTTGTCTTCTATCCCAAGAGGCAGATCAAGGCATGGATTACTTTTTCCAGACAGTCAGTTCTAAATGGCCCTCCTATAGCTCGAAAGTGTGAGGAGATGGGCACAACTATAATACTTAAGAAATCAGATATGAAGAAATATTCTGGAAGTCAACTGAGGAGCCTGCATGTGTGTGCTGTGTGGGAGGGCAAGGCTGCCAAGGAATATGCTTAAGTAATAATAGATATTCTCTAAATAGCCATGTTAGTTACCAGTTGAACACACAAACATTTATTATCTCACACAGTTTCTGAAGTCAAGAATCCAAGAGCAGCTCAGCCGGGTGGCTCCGGTCTGGGGTCTGGTCTGGGGTCTCCTGGAGGTTCCCAGCAAGAGGTCACCCAGAACTGCAGCATCTGGAGGCCTGGTCGATACTGGAGGAGCCACTTCCAAGATGGCTCCCTCACACCACTGTTAGTGGGTGCCTACATTCCTTGCTGGCTCTTGGCAGAAGGCTTCAGTTCCTCAGCAGCTCCTGGGTGTCCTCGCAATGTCAGATTCACAAGCAGGTGAGAACCAGCAGGAAGCTGCAGTGCGCTTCGATGGCCCCATCCCTGAAGTCCTATCCTCCAACTTCTGCTCTTCCTATTCATCTGAAGCTAGTCTTGTCCACACTCAAAGGAAGGGGAAGTCCCAGCTACTGAAGGGAGGCATTTAATGAAGAATTTGCAGACATTTTAGAACAACTTCCCTCTAAGGTGGGCAGATCTTGTTAGCTACAGGGTGCATCAATTTGGCATGCACTTGTATGGCCAGGGATGAAATACTCAGAGGACCAGAAGTTTGCCCTCCTCTTTCCTTGGCAAATGTGCCTCAATTTTCCCCTATAAAAATGTATGACAACTCCTTGTAGAATGCTCCCCAGCTTGTGAAAAAAAGCATTCAAAAATGAGAAGGGAGGGCAGTTGCACAACTCCACCCCTTCTGGCAATCCTGCCTCACGAAAGGGGAGAGAAGACATTTTTCTAAAGTCACATCCCACAAAACACAACAGAAGTTTAAACATAGGATTATGATACTGTCCTCTCCAAAAAGTAACCACATCAGAGACCCTGCATAACCATGGATCGTAAGTGAGAGAGCTGAAGTCATGCCTGTTTAGCAAGGAGTTTCTAAAGAAATCCAAGGAAAACAGGAAAAAAAACGAGGACACTAGAAGAAGCGGGCAGCCACAGAGAGCCAGATAAACACATCCGCAACAGCATGGTGAAGACCTATTTAACTTCAGTTCCTATTACTTAAGACATCATGTCCAGCATACAAGAAAAAAAGTACAAGGTGTGATAAAAGGGGAAATACGTCCTAAGAGACATTGTAAACCTCAGAACCAGGCTGATATGGCAGAGATTTCGCAATCATCAGATGGAAAATTTGAAACAACACGCTATTGATTGTAAGGAAAAAAATGGACAACATGCAAGAATAGGCAGGCAATAGAAGCCAACAGATGGAAACAAAAACCAAAGGGAAACATTAAAAATGAAAAGCACTGTAACAGAAATGAAGACTGCCTTTGATAGACTCATCAGTAGACTGGACATGGTCAAGGAAAGAACTGGAAAGCTTGGACATCCATCACAGAAACTTCCAAATCTGAAATTAAAAAGAGGAAAAGAATATCCAAGAACTGTAGGTTAATTACAAAGGGCATAGCACACATGTAAAGGGGATACCAGAAGGAAACAAGTAAAAGGAGAACTACTGGAGTAATAACAGTTTTCTAAAATTTATGACCATACCAAGCCCAATACACAAGATGCAGGAGAATATTGAACAAAATAAACACCAAAAAATCTACACATTGGCATAAAATATTCAACTGCAGAATATCAAGAGTCAAGAGGAAAATCTTCAAAGAAGCCAAAGGGGAGAAAAACTGCTTTCCTATAGAGAAACAAGGATAAGACTCATATTGGACTTGACTTCAGAAACCATTGCAAGAGCCTAATGTAGTAGATTTAAAGTGTTGGGGCAGGGAGACAGCACCAACCTAGAATTCTTTATCCAGTGAAATTATCCTACAAAACTGAAGGAGAAAAAAAGACTTTGTCAAGAAGGCAAAAACGGAATTTGTCATCAGACTTATCTTGCAAAATATGTTCAATTTCTTCAGCAAGGAAAAGTATAGAAGTCAGAAACTCCTGTCTACAAGAATAGAGAAGAAAGAGTAAATGAAGGTAGAATAAAATATTTTTCTGGCTTTTTAACAGATAGCTTTCAATGGAATAGTAACCATGC
The DNA here is from genome assembly GCA_004023965.1 of Spilogale gracilis. Taxonomy (NCBI): domain Eukaryota; kingdom Metazoa; phylum Chordata; class Mammalia; order Carnivora; family Mephitidae; genus Spilogale; species Spilogale gracilis. Next base: position 192,025 of record PITA01000616.1, read on the forward strand.
ATCGGGGTGACCAGAGCTCATGGACAGGCGAAACAAATGGCAGCAATGTGACAAGGGACTTGGGGAAGGAACCAAGAATATGGTTATAAAAGTACCTGCATTGTCTATGAAGCAGTCCAGCAGGACTGAAAGCTCACTTAGGGGCCCAGGTAGTGCAGTTGGTTAACATCTGATTTTGGGTGTGCTTGGGTGGCTCAGTTGTTAACCATCTGCCTTCAGCTCAGGTCATGATCCTGGAGTCCCAGGATCAAGCCCCACATCGGGCTCCTTACTCTTTGGGAAGGCTGCTTCTCCCTCTCTCCCTCCCCCCTGCTTGCCTTCCCTCTCTCACTGTGTTTCTCTCTGTCAAATAAATAAAATCTTTTTAAAAAATCTGATTTTGGCTCAGGTCATGATCTCTGGGTCCTGTGACTGCGCCCCACATCAGGCTCCCTGCTCAGCAAGAAAGTCTGCTTCTCCCTTTCCCCCTGCCCCTGCTCACAGTCTCTCAAATAAAAATCTTAAAAAGTGGACTTAGATTATTGGTAAGGAGATACTGCACACTACAGGGTAACCACTAAAGACTTTTTATAAGAAGTATAATTGATATGCTAAGAGAACAGAAATGTCATCATATAAAATGCCCAATCAACGAATGAGGGATGGTTACCAGGGAGGGTGATTGGGGGATGGGTGAACTAAGTGAAGAGGATTACGAGACACTTAGGATGAACACCAGGCGTTCTATGGTAATGCTAAATCACTAAACTATATACTTGAAACTAATATCACACTGTATGTTAACTGGACTTTAAATAAAAACTTAAAGTGGAGGGTCACAGGGGCTAGGGAGGGGGGAAAAATGAAATAAGATGGGACTGGGGAGGGAGACAAACTATAAGAGACTTAATCTCAGGTAACAAACTGAGAGTTGCTTAGGGGTTGAGGGGAGGGACAACATGGCTCAGTGATTTAAAAAAATAATAAAAAAACTTATAAAGAAAAGGGAAAAATTAAGAATGCAATGAATAAGAAATGACTACTAGTATGGTAGACATTAATCCAGCTATATCAATAAACATTTTAAATGTGAATGGTCTAGGGCGCCTGGGTGGCTCAGTGGATTAAAGCCTCTACCTTCGGCTCAGGTCATGATCTCAGGGTCCTGGGATCGAGGCCCACATCGGGCTCTCTGCTCAGCGGGGAGCCTGCTTCCTCCTCTCTCTCTGCCTGCCTCTCTGCCTACTTGTGACCTCTCTCTCTCTGTCAAATAAATAAATAAAATCTTTTAAATAAATAAATAAATAAATAAATAAATAAATGAATAAATAAATAAATAAATGTGAATGGTCTAAACATACCAATTAAAGAGACACTCAGAGGGGATTTAAAAAAAAAAAGCAACCATAAGTTGTCTGCCAGAAACCAACTATACATAGGTTAAGAGTGAAGGAATGGAGCAAGATATACCAAGTTAACAATAATCAAAAGAAAGCTAGAGTACTTTCATTAACTTGAGACATGCAGGCTTCAAAGCCAGGAAATTAACTAGGATGAAAAGAGGCATTATATAATGATAAGGGGGCAGATTCTCCCAGAAGATAAAAGAAACCTTAATGTGTATATACCTAAACAACAAAGCACCAAAATAAATGTGGCAAAACCTGTTAGAACTGAGGAGGTAAAAGAAAAATCCAGTATTAACCCCCTCCCCATCAGTAACCCAGAGATCCAGCAGGCAGAAAATCAATAATGAATTGAACAGCACATCAGTCAATTGGATCTGACATTTATAGACTACTTCATCCAAAACCAGAATATACAGTCCTTTCAAACGCACATGGACTATCCACCAAGATAGAATACATATTGGGCCATAAAAAATAAATTTAAAATAAAAGTCATACATAGTATGCTCTCAGAACACAACAGAATTAAACTAGAAATCAGGAAGATAGCTGAAAAATCCACAAATATACACTCCTTTTTAAAAAAGAGTCAAAGAGCTCTCAAAGAGAATTTTTTAATTAAAATTCAATTTACCAAATTTGTAGGACAGAGTAAAAGCAATACTTCAAGGGAAATTTGTAGCATTGAATGAACAGATTAGAAAAGATGATCCAGAATCTGTAATCCAAGCTTCCATCTTAAGAAACTAGAGTAAGAAGAACAAATAGAGTAAAGAAACAGATCAATAAAACTAGAAACAATGAAACAGAGAAAGTCTGAAACCCAAAACCTAATTATTTGAAAAGATCAACAAAATTAATAAAATAGTCAAAAATTACTGATAGAAATCAAAGAGATGTCACTACTGATTTCATGAACACTAAGAGAATAAAAAGGAAAATCAAACAACTCTCACCACCAATAGTTACTTAGAAGAAATAGACAAATTCCTTGAAACACTCCATCCTCCAAAACAGACACAAGAAGAAATAGAGCTAAATAGGCTTATACCTTTTGTGATTCCAGTTCAAGATGGCAGGGGTAGGAAGACTCTGAACTCACAATTCAACACACCAACAGAACACACCAAATTGCTATTAATAAATCAACTCCTCCTGAAGATCTGAGGGCTGACTGAACAGTTCCTGAACTGAAGACGAGGGGATAAGAGAAGTGGAAGACACAATAACAAGGCGAACCTCCACCCCAACACTGTAAACGACAGTGGGAAGGACAATGCTGAGGGCCCAGGGGAAAAATCACGGTTCAAAAGAACAGCTAGCATATAAAAGAGACAACTCTAGCACTCTGACAAGCAGTGAAGAGGCTGCAGGAACATGCTCCAGGTCTGAGGGACAAGAGAACACAGCTTCTATTCCCACTCCACCTTGGAAGCCCAGACCAGAGCAGGGTCTGGACATCTAACGGGTGGGTCCAGCTCCTTCCGTGAGTTTGCAAGTCAGTGGGCCCGGGATCCACAGGCCCACACCAGCCCTAGATGCAGAACACTGGGGGAAAAGTCACCATCCAAAAGGGTTGAGGAACAACAGGAACATGCTGTTCCCCCTCCACCTCAAAAGCCCAGACTGGAAAAGAATCCCGCCACCACAACCAGGTCATATTGGCAGAGTGAGCCTGCAGCCTCAGTATGCCCAGAGCCTACAAGTCCACACCAGCCACTCTGTGGTGCTGGGGGCACAGGGAATAAGCCAGTTTTGTGGGTTTTTAATTTTTTTACTGTTTTAGGTTTTTTATTTTACTTTAAGATTTCTCTCATTTTTATTTTTTCCTTTTTCTTTATTCTTTCCATAAGAAGTCAAGTTTAAAAGAGTAGTGTATACAGCCACAGCTTCAGCCACCAGCAAAAGCCACCAAGCATACAGTCTTCAGAAGGGTCAACATTCACAAGACCACTCCCTTCAACTTCAGAAGTAGACATTTTCCCTAATCCACAGAAACAAACACACAAAGTCCAAATGGGAGACCAGAAACTAGCCTTCAAAGAAAAAAAAAAAACCTCAGTGAAAGAATTAAATGAAACAGATAACCAATATGCCTGATAAAGATTTTAAAGTGATGATTATAAAGATACTCACTGGGCTAGAGAGAAGAGTGGGAGAATTCCATGAGAACTTCCATAAAGAGAAACTATTAAAAAGAACCAATCAGAGCTGAAGAATAAGATAAACACACTAAAGGGAAACAGCAGTAGCCGAAAGAATGCAAAAGTATGTATGAGTGATCTGGAAGACAGGGTAATGGAAAACACAAGCTAAGCAGAAAAAGAAGAGAATTTTTTAAAGTGATAGATTAAGAGATCTCTAGGACAACATCAAGCAAACAAACATTTCCACTATAAGGGTCCCAGGAGAAAGGTGTTGAAAGCATGAAGAAATAACAGAAAATTTCTCTAACCTAGGGAGGTAAATACACATCCAAATCCAAACAGCACAGAGTTCTAACCAAGATGAACCCATGGAGTCCACACCATGGCACATAATTAAAATGTGAAAGGTTCAAAACGGAGAGAATCCTGAAAGTGGAAAAAGAAACAAAAATTCGCCTCCAAGGAAACACCTAGAAGACTATCGGCTGACTTTTCAGCAGAAACTTCACAGACCAGAAGAGAGTGGCATAATACATATAAAGACCTAAAAGAAAGAAGAAAGAAACTAAAAAACTATAACCAAGAATACTCAACCTTGCAATATTTTTTTAAAGATTTTATTTATTTGACAGAAACACAGAGAGGGAACACAGAGAGAAACACAGCCAGAGAGGGAACACAAGCAGGGGGAGTGAGAGAGGGAGAAGCAGGCTTCCCGCCGAGCAGGGAGCCCGATGTGGGACTCGATCCCGGGTTTCCAGGATCATGACCTGAGCTGAAGGCAGACGCCCAATGACTGAGCCACCCAGGCGCCCCTCAAAGGACTTCTTTAAGTGGAAAAGAAATGGCTGTTAGACATGATAACACAAATAAAAATGTACAATATGACAATGTATATATAAAATGTGGAGAAGAGTAAAAAGTAAAAGGAAAAGGGGAAATATTTGTTTTTGTTCTTTAGAATGTGTTTGAAATTAAGTGACAATCAGATGAATACCTACTGCTATTTACCTAGGATGTTACATATGAACCTCATGGTAACCACAAACCCAAAACCTAAGGTACACCGCCCCCCAAAAAAGAAAGAAATCCAAACATTACAGATACTTATCAAAAGGAAGACAACAAAAGAAGGAATTACTAAAACAACCAAAAAGCAAATATTTGAAATAGTACTAAGTACATACCTATCAATTACTTTAAATGTAAATAGCTGAAATGCCCCCCAAAGACAGAGTGGCAGAATGGATTAAAAAACAAGACCCATCTATATGTGGCCTACAAGAGAGTCCTCTCAGACCTGAACACAGACTGAAAGTGAAGGGATGGAAAAAACATTCACCATGCAGATGGAAGTAGGAAAAAGCTAGGGGTAGCAATGATTTTATCAAATCAAATGGATTTTCAGACAGATTGCAACAAGAGACAAAGAAGGGCATTACACAATGATAAAGGGATCGATCCACCAAGAGGATATTACAACTGTACATACCCTACACACCCAACACTGAACAAGTAAACACATAAAGAAAAGAAACAAACTGATGGTAATGCAGTAATATTAGAGCACTTTAACACTCCACTTACATCAATGATCAGCCAGCCAGGAAAATCATCAAGGAAGCAATGTCCCTAAATGGCCTATTGGCCAGACATAATGGAATTCCACCCAAAAACAGAATATACATTCTCTAAGTGTGTATGGAACATTCTCTAGAATAGATCACATATTAGGCCATAAAGTAAGCCTCAATAAATTTAAGCATTCAAGAAGATTCAACATCCATTCGCCATGAAATCTCTTAGCAAAATGGGGTTAGAAGGAACATATCTCAACATAAAGGCCATATATGAAAACCCACCTATCATCATCCTCAAGGGTAAAAAACAACTTTCCCCTCTAAGGTCAGTACCAAGACAAAAATGTTTACCCTCATTAGTTTCATTCAACCTAGTACTAGAAGTTTTAGCCACAGCAATTGGACAATAAGAAACAACAGGTATCCATACTGTTTAAAAAAAAAAAAGTTAAATTGTCACTATTTGAAGATGATCTAATACTACACATAGAAAACCCTAATGATTTCCACCAAAAACTATAAGAATAAACAATTCAGTAAAGTGGCAAGAAACAAAATTAACATGTAGAATACCATTTCTATAAACAACAAAGTTGAAGAGAAATTAAACATCTACAGTTGTACCAAAAAGAGCAAAATATCTAGGAATAAATTTATAGAAAGATGTGAAATACCTGTACCCTGAGACCTATAAAAAACTGATTAAAGAAACTGAACACAACTGGAAAGATATTCCATGCTCACAGATTGGAAAAATATTGCCAAAATATCTTCATTACCCAAAGCAATCTGCAGATTCAGTGTAATCCCTATCAAAATACCAACAGTGTTATTTGCACAACTAGAATTTGTAATGGAACCACAGAACACCCCAAGCAGCCAAAGCACTTTTGAAAAACAAAGCTAGAGGTATCACAATTGCAGATTTCAAGATCTACGACAAAGCTGTGGTACTGAAAGCAATACGGTGTTGACACAACAACAGACACACAGATCAACAGAACAGGATACAGACCCCAGAAATAAACACACATTTATAAGCATTGATTAATCTAGGACAAAGGAGGCAAGAATATACAATGGAGAAACAGATTTTAAAAAGGTGCTGGGAAAACTGGGCAGTTACAGGTGAAAGAATAAAACTAGACTACTTCTAACACCATACACAAAAATAAATTCCAAATGGATTAAAGATGTAAATATGAGACTGGAAACCACAAAAATCCTAAAAGAGAGCACCGGGTGTAATTTCTCTGACATTGACCACAGCAACATTTTTCTAGATAGGTCTCCTAAGGCAAGGGAAACAAAAGCAAAAATAAACTATTGGAACTACATCAAAGTAAAAGGTTTTTGACAGCATAGGAAAACAACAAAAGATAACCTAGTGGATGGAAGAACAGATTTGCAAATGATGTACCCAATAAGGGCTTAGTATCCAAAATATAAAAAGAACTGACAACACCAAAAAATCTGATTACAAAGTGAGCAGAGGACATGAATATTTTTTCAAAGACCTACAGATGGCCAACAGACACATGAAAAGATGCTCAACATCACTCAGCAGGGAAACGCAAATCCAAACCACGGTGCGATATCACCGCGGGCCTGCTAGAATGGCCATAGGCAAGATAAGAGACAGCAAGTGTCAGCAAGGATGCAGAGAAAAGGGAACTCTCGTGCTCTGTTGATAGGAATGTGAATTGGAGCCGCCACTGGGGAAGACAGGATGGAGGTTCCTCAAAAAATTAAAAATAGGAGTATTATATGATCCAGTAATTCCCCCTTACATATTGCGTATGTACCCAGGGAAAACAAAAACACTAACTCGTAAAGATATATGCACCCTGTGTTTACTGAAGCTTCTTTATAACCACCGAGACATGGGAGCAACCGGAGTGTCCATCAACACACAGGGGTAAGGAAAATGTGGCATATATACACAGTGGCATAGGACACACCCATAAAAAGGGTGAGTCATGCCACCTGAGACAACATGGATGGTCTTAGAGGGTATATTATGCTAAGTGAAGTAAGTCAAACTACGGAATACCATATGATTCCACTCATTCATGGAATCTAAAAAAAATGAAAATGTCAAATCAAAATTATAAATACAGACTTGACAGTTATTAGAGGGGAGGGGGCGCAGGGTTGGGCAAAATGGGTGAAGAGGAGAGGCAGACATGAGTTACCAGTGACGGAATAAATCCCAGGAATAAGAAGTACAGCAGAAGGAACACAGTCAATGATGCTATAAATAGCTATGCAATGGGGCGATGGGGGCTACACTTGTGAGCACAGCACGATGTACCAACTTTTCAATCACAGAGTCGTACACCGGAAACTAACACTGTGTCAACTGCACTCAAAGTGTACCACATGAAGATTTGGAGAGTTAAAAGGAGGCCTAAATCTTTTAATCGTTAACAGCCTTCCAGGAAAGAAAGCACCAGGCCTAGAAGGTTTCACTAGTGAGTTATACAAAACCCTTAAGGAAGAATGAATACTGATTATCTAACAAGCTCTTCCGGAGAACAGAAAAAGGAATACACCCTAACTCCTTTGGGGATGGCATTATCCTAATACCAACATCATATAAACACATTACAAGAAAGGAAAACTTCAGAACATTCTCTCTCAAACGCAGATTCAAAAATCCTCAAAATATCAGCAAATCAAATCAACAATGCATTAAAAGAATTACTGTGAAACTAGGGAAGCTAAGTTTACTTCATATGGTGGAAGATATATTTAACGAAACTTCCCTAAACATTCATCCTAATAAATTCTTGAAAGTACAGAAAACTCAATATTGCTCTAAAGATCATAGGGTCCTATGGCAGAAACTGCTGTCTGGCCATCCACCAACGATTGGTGTCCCCGTTCCAGAGGATGACATGGTTGCTGGGCAGCAGCTGCCCAGATCACAACGCCGTCTCCCAGCCTCCCTGCTTCTATGTGTGGCCACAAGGAGGATTCCGCCAATGGGAAGGGATGGGTACCACTTCCAAACTGTTGGAGTTAAGAAGGGGAGGTTTCGTCATTGCCCTTCTTCCGTGTCACCTGAAGGCAGAAAACGAAGCACAGGACTTTGAGACTCAGTGGAAGATGGCGCGATACCACGGAGGGTCCTTAAGCCGAGCCCTGGAGGACAGGCTCCTGGCCAAGCAAGACCATGCGCTTGTATTTCACATGAGCCAAAAGTCAATTTCCACCAATACTCCATGAGACTCTATAGTTAAGCCTGTGATGGGACAGTGTAATCCTTAACTAATACTAGTGCATTCCATCCAAGTTCTTAGATCTTTGCTTCTTGAAAAGCAAAAACTCAAAAGATGGCTAAAACAGAGGGTCTTCCTTGCACGAGGTAGGTGGGCTTAACACATGTTTCCTGGAGGTCAGAAACCTTTTGCTTCTTTAGCAACTTTTTAGATTTAAAGATACGTTCAACGGGCACTTATGGAACCACGCGACAAACGTAGGGAACTGCTCTGAGAAAAAATGGAACTGTTGGAAAACACTGCTCTTCTTCCTCCCTCCCTCACACTGCCCGATCTCTCACTGCTCTTCTGCTGTTCCCATGAGACGGTCTTTGGGAAAGTCATGGTGGGGATCCCAAGGAAGCTTCTGCTCTAAAATTGCCTGAAATCTCTAGTTTACAGAATTCTAGGAGTAAAACACCTCAGGTTAAGGGCCATTGCCTCAGAGTCCGCGCTCCTTACCACCCACTGGCTACTTAGTTGGCCAAAACATTAACCTGAAACCACCCTCCCAGTCTCTCACCCACATCTTTACAGAGAAAATAGAATGCAAAAAGCAAAAAGCTAGGAGGAGTCCTGGGATGTTTGAGAAATAAGTAGCACTCGAGCAAAGGCTGCACAAGATACTCTGTTGAGGAAGGAAGCCTGAGAACTTCGACATGGCCCCTGGTTTGCATCCTTGTTGGTCTTCACCAGCCAGTTCTGACATGCACCTCTCCTCTGCTCTAAAACCCGTCAAAAATACTCCTACAGCAACAAGAATAAAATCCAAAGTGCTGGGAGGTGCAGGTAGAAGACCGATGGTGCTTGAGTGTACAAAGCTGTCATGAGTAGTAGATAAGCCAGAGATCAAGTGCAGAGCACACGGAATAGAGCCGGACTGAACTGGAATTAGGTCATGTGGTACGGCTCCGTCCCCAGCCACAGGACCGTATGTTAACGTATCAGTAACACACCCCACACCGACATTTACACGGCCTTCTAGGTCAAACACAGTCCCTAAGTTTTTTCTCATGGTTTAAAATACTCTGTAATTTCTCTATCTTCTTCATGTTCCTGAACACAGCAACCAAACTCCTATACCTTCCAACTGTCTATAATATCTTCTTTTCCTCCAAAAGCAGACTTCCATTCATCTTTCTTGACCCAATTCAAATGCTGCTTGTTACACCGAGCTCACTGTGGCCAGCCCTCCACCTGCACTGACAGTCAGGTCCCGTCACCCGCTGGCTTTGCAGGACTCGGCAGCACTCCCTTCACAGCCCCTTTTAGACGATCACGTGAAGGAGAGCAATTAGATGGTCCTTTCCAAGAACCAGTGGTGACTTGTGTCTGCATCCCTCATGCCAAACCCTGTGTCTGACACTTAGAGTGAACACTATTTAGTGAAATTATGAAAAAAAAATTGCAAAACTCAAAGTGTAAGCACAAAGCAAGGTGAGAAGGTCAACAGAACCATGAATGTGAATCTGTACCTATCCAACTGGTCAGAATGATCCAAGAATCATTTTAAGCCCTTTAATCAATCCTCAGAGACTTACCTCCAATTGATGCATTTATCGAGCAGAATCTATGGAAACTTGACCATAACGAACTTGGTTAAAAGAAAAAAAAAAAAAAGACAGCGGGAGGCTGGTGTATGTGTCTGCACCGTCTCTACCCGGCCACGCTGGGCAAGAGCTGTGGCACACTGGTGTCGCAGGTGGAGAACAAGACAGCGTCCATCCCTTCAGCTCTGTGCCACAGAAGATCCCTTCTGGAGGACAGTGCCCACTCCCCTGTCCCCAAAGCCCACTCCGTGGGAAGTCCCGTGGGAAGTCAGCCAGTGACGAGCCAGCCAGGACCACCCCCACCCCACTCCACAAAAGTTCTTCCAGGAAAGAACAACAAATACTGACCTCTCAGTACCTCAGCACTGAGCTATGCCAGTCCAAAGGCAACCACTAAAAACCCAGCGTTAAAAACAGAAGAAATCTGAGCAAACACACTTAGAAGTTTCACACTCCAGAGAAGGGGCAAGGGTGAGTTCACATATCAGTTCAGCCGAGTCACTAAACAAATAAGCCAATAGGTAAGAACAAGAAGTCCTAAAAGGAGAGGTCAGTACCCACAGTTGCTACAATAGGTTTTCCTTCTTATATTTTTTATTATGTTACGTTAGTCACCATACAGTACACCATTAGTTTTTGATGTAGTGTTCCATAATTCATTGTTGGCACATAGCACCAGTGCTCCAGGCAATACGTGCCCTCCTTGATGCCCACCGCTGGGATAACATGTCTCCCCACTCCCCTTCCCTCTAAAACCTTTAGTTTGTTTCTTGGAGTCCACAGTCTCTCATGGTTCATCTCCCCCTCCCTTCATTTTTCCCTTCCTTCTCCTAATGTCCTCCATGCTGTTCTTTATGTTTCACAAATAAGTGAAACCATATGATAACTTTCTCTGCTTGACTTATTTCACTCAGCATAATCTCCTCCAGTCCCATCTATGTTGATGCAAAAAGTGGGTAGTCATCTTTCCTGATGGCTGAGTAATATTCATTGTATATATGGACCATATCTTCTTTATCCATTCATCTGTTGAAGGACATCTCAGCTCCTTCCACAGTTTGGCTATTATGGACATTGCCACTATGAACACTGGGGTACATGTGGCCCTTCTTTTCACTACACCTGTATCTCTGGGTTCAAGCGCAATTGTAGTAGTCAGTTGTAGTGGTGCAGTTGTGAAATCATAGGGTAGCTCTATTTCCAATTTCTTAAAATATTTCAACAAAGTGTAAGGCACCTAAATAAATGTGTGGTTAAATAAGTAAATGGCAGGACCTTCACTCAAAAAATAATACTCTTTGTTTTATTTAAGAAAAAAAAATGAATGTGTGACACAAACAGGAAAAAAAATGCAGACACTACTGCTAAGGGTCCCAGATGTTGGACAGAGCAGACAGACTTCACAGCATCTGGTACTAAAATACTGCAAGAACCAAGGAAACCATATTTCAAGAAGTACAGTGTGTAACCATGGCTCCACAGATTAAAAGTGGCAACAAGCTATGGCTTCTAGAACTGAACAGTTTGATGACAAAAGACCATTACTGCAGAGGCTCAATGAGAGATCTGAGCCAGCAAAACACTGAACACCAGAGGACAAGAGCAACAGAAATTACACAATCTTCATTTCTATTCATTTTGGTATTTATGAGCCTCTGAGAAATGTGGCACATGGTTAAGTGGACCGACCTATGCATAATGGTGCCAGAAGAGGATACCTGAGTATTTCCCAAATTTGAGAACAAAACAATCTATAGTCAAGAGGTACAACAGACTCCCAGATAAACAAGGATATTAATGTGTAGTTATGTCACTGCCCAAGTGTCAAAGCCTAAAAGCAGCAGAAGAAAAAAGACTCACATACAAGAGACTCCCAAGAAGATTAACTAGCTCCCTAAAGGTAATTAGATAGGAACCCATCAAAGACAACGTAATTGCATATTCTTTTTCCCCTATTCAAAGAGAAACCACATAGAACCAAGCTAAGACTTCCACTTCCAGAAAGATGAAGTATAGGTACCCTGTGCATTCTCCAAGTACAGTGAAAAAGCCTGGATGTTGTACATGAAAGAGACTGAAAGGCAGGGGGAAGCAGAAAGACCAGCCAGAGACCACAGGACTAGGAAGGGCATGGGGTTGAGTCCAGTTTTCTGTCTCCTATATCCCAGACTGGACAATGGAAAAGTCAATGGGTACAGACAAGAAGTCCCCATGACAAGTTTGTTCCCTCTAGACAGAGGACCAGGAAAGGGGTATCATAACAAGACAGAACACTCTAAAACAACAACTACTCTATCCCTACAAAATACAACAAAATACAAAAATTGCCTCTCCACATATACCCCTGCCAGCAAGGGCCAAGTGGAGAGCCTGGGTTTCCACTCTCACTAGTAATGAGACACCCAACACCCACTGGAATGGTGTCAAAGATGAAATTCCTGCTTCTGCATTCCATCATCTCTGCCAGGCAGTAACAACTCCTCTGCCAGAGGCCTCAGAGACAGCCAGGAATGGAGCTGGCTCTTCCGCCTCATGTGATGCTAAGGTTCTTTTGCCCCTCCATACAGAGGTGGTGTCCAAGGAGGCTGAATAGAAGGATCACATTTCCACCACATTCAGCAGGAAAAAGGCCACCCCCTATAGGGTCAGTGGAGACCTCCTGGAAGACAGTAAAGAGGTGTCCCTACATCTCCCCACAAGGTGATAGCAGGTCATGTCTGAGCCTGAGCTCTCGATGCACCCCCAGCACTAACAAGAATCCCGTCTGTCAACAGAGCTTCATGGAGTACCTGGACTCATACTCCTACCTGGAAGTGAACAATGGTGGACTCCTTTCAGAGCAGTCTCAGAGGAGACCCACTGAAATGTATTTTAAATAAGATCCAGAGTCTTACAATGTAATACTCAAACACCCAAGTTCCAAGAGTGGAGTCCAGATATGAATCCTCAACTCTATGGTCAAATAATCTTTGACAAAGCAGGAAAAAATATCCAGTAGAAAAAAGACAGTCTCTTCAAAAAATGGTGCTGGGAAAATTGGACAGCTACATATAGAAGAATGAAACTAGACAATTCTCTTACACCACACACAAAGGCAAACTCAAAATTGATGAAAGACCTCAACGTGAGGCCGAATCTATCAAAATCCTAGAGAACATAGGCAGTAACCTCTTTGACATCGGCCACAGCAATTTCTTTCAAGACACATCTCCAAAGGCAAAGGAAACAAAAGCAAAAATGAACTTTTGGGATTTGATCAAAATAAAAAGCTTCCACACAGCAAAGGAAACAGTCAACAAAACAAAATGGCAACCCACGGAATGGGAGAGGATATTTGCAAATGACACTACAGACAAAGGGCTGACCCAAGATCTATAAAGAACTCCTCAAACTCAACAACCAAAAAAATATGATCACATCAAAAAATGGGCAGATCTGAACAGACACTTCTCCATAGAAGATATACAAATGGCTAACAGACATGAAAAAATGTTTATCATCATTAGCTATCAGGGAAATTCAAATCAAAGCCAAGTTGAGATACAACCTTACACCAGACAGAATGGCCAAAATTAACAGGACAGGAAACAAGTGTTGAAGAGGCTGTGGAGAAAGGGGAATCCTCTTTCACTGTTGGTGGGAATGCAAGTTGGTACAGCCACTTTGGAGAATAGTGTGGGGATTCCTTAAAAACTTAAAAATAGAGCTACCCTGTGACCCTGCAATTTCACCACTGGGTATTTATCCCAAAGATACAGATGTAGTGAAAAGGGCCATATGTACCCCAGTGTTCATTGCAGCAAAGGTCACAATCGCCAAACTGTGGAAAGAGCCAAGGTGCCCTTCAACAGACGAAAGGATAAAGAAGATATGGTCCATATATATAATGGAATATTATGCCTCCATCAGAAAGGATGAATACCCAACTTTTGTAGCAACATGGACTGGATTGGAGGAGATTATTCTGAGTGAAATAATCCAAGCAGAGAAAGTCAAGTATCATATGGTTTCACTTACTTATGGAACATAAGGAGTAACATGGTGGACAGTAGGAGAAGGAAGGTAAATGTGAACTGGGGTAAATCAGGGAGGGGGATGAAACATGAGACACTTTGGACTCAGAAACAAACAGAGTTTTGGAAGGAAGGGGTGCAGGGAGTTGGGTGAGCCCGCTGGTGGGTATTGAGGGCACATATTTCATGGAACACTAGGTGTAGGGCCTAAACAATGAATCTTGGAACCCTGAAAAAATAAAATTAAAAAAATAAAAATAAAAATAAAAACAAAAACCACCCAAATTCCAATCAACAATTCTTCATACCAAGACACAGGAAGACTTCAAGCTGAATGGGAGAGGGGAAAAAAGTTAACTGATACTAACCCAACATGACACATTAGAATTATCGAACAGAAATTTTAAAAGAGTGGGGTGCCTGGGTGGCTCAGTACCTTGGGCTCAGGCCATAATCTGAAGGTCCTGGGATCAGGTCCCGTATCAGGCTCCCACATCAGTGGGGAGTCTGCTTCTCCTTCTCCCTCTGCCCACCCAACCACTCAAGCTCTTGCTCTCCCCCTCAAAATATTTTTTAAAATTTAAAGGAGCTATCAGAAAAGTGTTCCCATGAACATGAACATGCTTGAAACGAACACATTTCAGCAACAAAGTCCTAGGAGAAGGCAAAAGAGAAGACCAAAACTTAAAATAAATGAAAGACTCAAAGGATAAGCTCAAAAGAAGAACAGAACGAGAGGAAGAATCAGTGAATTCGAACATAAAGTCTCTGATCTGAACTGAGAGAAAATCTACTGAGGAACAATGGGTAGAGTTGGAGGAACAAGACCATAGGAAAAGGTCTGTTTGTTTCAGAGTGCCCGGGAAGGAGGAGAGAGGTCAGGACTAAAAGCTACGACCAGGCACAGGACAGTTTCCCAAGTCTGTCAGAAGACAGACATACTCGCTCAATCTGAGCAAACCCCGAAGAGAATAAACCAGAAAATCTCTGCACTGAGACCCATCACGGACTTTTTGAAAACAAAAGGGAAAGAAAAATATTTGAAAGCAGCCAGATAGTGAAATAATGAAAACAGAGTGACAGTGGAGTGCTCACCGGACACTGTGGAGGCCAGGAGGGAGGGACGTGAGATTTTTCGGGAGCTGAAAGAAATGAGCTGTCAAGCCAGACCTGAATTTTTTTCCAGCAGACCTGCCCTAAAAGAATGGCTTAAAGAAGTCCTCTAGGGGCGCCTGGGTGGCTCAGTTGGTGAGCCATCTTCTTTTGGCTCAGGTCATGATCTCAGGATCCTGGATTGAGCCCCGGATCCAGTTCCCTGCTCAGTGGGGAGTCTGCTTCTCCCTGTCTATCTGACCTTCCTTCCTGCTTGTGCAGTCTCAAAAAAGAAAAAAAAAGTCCTCTAAATTGGAAAGAAATAAAAGAAGATCCTCATAATGTTACGAAGGAAGACCATGGTAGGCAAAAATTATATGTATGTTCATGTTATGGACTTCCTTTCTCAAGCTTTCCAAATTATGTTAGTAAAAATTATGACCCTAATAGAACTCTTCCTGTATACAAAGGCATATATTAAGAATGGGAGAATAGTGGACTCTCTCCCACAGATACAGGAGTCTCCACAAGTGATAACAGAGCCACACACACCCAGGACCAAGGTCAAGGTCCTGACCTTGACACCATACTCTAATTACAAAAGATGTAACCATTGCAGGAAACTGGAGGGAAGTTACACCAGACTTCCCACACTACCTGCAACCCAGGGCCGTCTTGACCAGGGCACTAAAACCAAAGGCTTCTTTCTCCCACACAGGCATATGCACGCACACACACACACACACACACAAACACCAAAAAGAACCACCCTCACACCAATCTCTCTTGTGAACACAGATGAAAAAAAAAAATCCCACAAAATACTAGCACACGGGATTCCAGCATAATATAAAAAGGATTATACGCTACACCCAAGTGGGAATTAGCACAAGAATGAACAGGTGACTTAACCAAAAATTACTGGGGCATATTCACACAACAGATTAATCATGTGCCTAGAGAAACAGAAGGCACCTGTGTATCTTCATACACCATAGATTCCTGCTATGCCACCGCATGAGCCTTGAAAAAGTAAGAGAAGCTCCACAAAAGACCATCACCCGCTGATTCTGCTTATGGAAAAGCCTCCAGAAAGGGCAAATCCAGAGACACCTCCACCAGACCCAGTTGCTGGCGGGGGTCACAAGGAATGCGGAAAGACTGCTACACGCGCAGGTCCCGTTTTCAGGGCAGGGATGGTGGTGCAACACTGATGGACTTAGACCATGAATGTCGTGGACCAGTTATATCTCAGAGTTCTTTAGAAAGGGAAAACCACTCCAGAAGCAGCACAAACCCCAAACTCCTGAGCTCCAAACGCCGGCACATTTGAGGAAGGATGAGCATACGCATACCCCTTAATGAACAGGGGCAAAGAGGTCTTCAAGAAGTCTCTTAGTACCGTCTGAGTGGAGGTATGCGTGGGCCCAGATAACTGAAAGCCCGTACATATGGTTCCCCACCTGTGAGGACAGGTAAATGGGGGCGGAGGCGGGGGTAAGTCTGGATGTGGAACTTACGGCCATATGGCTCTGAAGCCCAGTCCCCCGCCCAGCCCCGTCCTGTTGCATCCTGCACAACAGAGGGGAGCCCCTGGGCTCGACAGTTGAGGGTGAGTTCCAACCCCATGACTCCCGCCCTGCTGTGGGAGCCGGGGCAAGCTACTCAAGCGCCCTGTGCCTAAAATACCAAGTGTCCCACTCGCTGGTGGGTCGCCCTGAGGATAAAGGTGAACCCCTGCGGACAGCTTGGACAGTGCGGCCCGAGGTAGCTCCCCACTAGCCGTGACCACGGTGGGGGGCGGGGAGGCCCCGACGGCGGCGGTTCCCTGCGGCACAGAGCACCTGCAGGCGGGCTCCAGCGGGCACCAGAGAAAACGAGCAGGTGTACTGGTGTACTGCGGGGCGCTGTATAATTTTTAGGGAGTGAGTGATGTGACTTCAGACTGCAGTGCTGGTTCGCTTCCCCCAACCTGACACGCACACAGGCAGCAGACCCTGAGAGGGCGTCTGGGACCGTCCTCTCCTTCGGCCACCTCTCTTTCCCTCCAAAGGCTCCGCACCCTTCACCAAGACTGTACTGAACCTCCTCAAAGACCCTCATTCCATTCTGGCTTCGTCCTCTCTCGGGAACCCTCCCTCCCACCCCCACCCAGTAGAGTGCTCAGTCGAGGGAACCGAGCTGCCCTGACGGCCCCTCCCACGGGTGCCACTGTCCCAGTGTGCCTGTCCCACACCTGCTTCTCCCTCCACTTTGTCTCTCAAGATCTTGACAAGCTCCTTAAGGATACAGGCTCGACCTGGCTTAGAACAGTATGTTACGGACACTTAGAACATAGATTTTGAAAATGTGACAATTTTCTATTACAAGATACACTTTTAAAAAAAGGAAATAGTTAAGCGTGTGCCTGTGGTTCAGGTCATGATCCTGGGGTCCCAGGATCGAGCCCCACATCGGGCTCCCTGCTTAGTGGAAAGCCTGCTTCTCCCTCTCCCACTCCCCCATGCTTGTGTTCCCTCTCTTCGCAGTCTCTCTCCATCATAAATAAAACCTTTAAAAAATGGAAATACACTATGATTAGTACTGAAATGTGAAAAGCAGTTGCAAAGAAAGATGTGTAGAAGCAGAGATACAGGAGCGGATAACGTTGCCCGGGTAGAGGGAAGAGAGGACAGTAGCAGCGGTCCGCGGGGAGGACCACACTGAGGGAGGCGGCCCCTACCACGGGTCCTCCCTCACTCTGTCCTCACCCGTCCTCTCTGCCACACAGGCCTGGTCCTTTCTCAAACATCCTAGGATTTTTCTGACGTAAGCGCGTGTGTGTTGCTTCGGGGTAATTTCCATCGCTGCCCAGATATATCCATGCGCCATGTGTGCGTGCCTAGAGCGTGGCGACAGAAAATAGACCTCTTACTGGGGGCTGTTGTCAACACAGTTTTACACAATCGTAGTCTAGCTCAAGAGATTTTTATCTTTGGCTGGGTTTTATCTTTTTTCTCTTCGAAACTGATTTAAAAATGCACGTGTGCCCACACTCACACAACTATGCCCCCACCTTCGGGGAGCCGCAAACCCACTCAGGAACCCCCCCCCCCCAGGATCCATGCCCTCGCTTCGCAACGGCCCGATGGTCCAGCAGGTGCTGACCTTCCCAGTGCCCCTGACATCACCCACCCACTCACCCACTCCCCACCCACTCTCCTACGTGAGACCCAAGAGATTCCAGGAGAGGGCACCCCCTATGGCTGGACCCCTGACCTTCAGTGGTCTGTGGAAGGGAGCGTTCATCAGAGGTGACTAAGACATGCCCCTCCATTCTAGCTTCCTGGTTAAAAACACGACAAAAGTGTACAATAGAAAATGGAGAGAATGATTTTGGCACTGAAACCACGAGTCACGTATTGCGGAAACACAGGAGTATATAAAGTAGGTGATCCTAGACCAAGGCCCTTCTGATATATTCGCTAGCTTCCATGGGAGATACGCAAGAATTTCTTCATTAAACATAACTATCCAAGCAACCAAAAAAAGGGGGGTAAGAGAAGAACAGAGTAGAGCTCTTCAGAAGAACCAGGACGGGAAAAGACGTGGGAGAAATGTACTCCTTCAGCCCCCACCCACCCACCTGGGAAAACTGTGGTTCACACTTTAGGAGCCAGCGAAGCCATTTGCCCAGAATTAGCTGCCACTGGGGAATTAATAATTCTCCAAGGCTTCTGAGAAACAAGGTGCGTTTCCCCCAAAGAGGAGTCCTACGTGAAGGTGCCATTCCTTCCAAAAAGGCACCCATCTGTCCTCCCTGTGCTCAGTTTCTGGTGCTGCAACAATATCGTAGTTTAAAAAGACCTTTTCTGGGGGAGGACGGTGTCGGAGAAGGGGGCGCCTGGGTGGCTCAGTCAGTGAAGCATCAGCCTTCGGCTCTGGTCATGATCCCAGGAGTCCTGGGATAGAGCCCCACGTCGGACTGCTTGTTCAACGCGGAGCCTGCTTCTCCCTCTCCTTCTGCCTGTAGCTCCCCCTGCTTGGGCTGTCAAATCAAAGCTTTAAAAAGACCTTTGTTCTCTCCTACAAAAGTAAAGGGTACTCATGGAAAGAAGGGTCTCCTGGCGGCAACTATTTATTTTTCAAACAAATGGTAAGGCAAGACTTTTTGAAATGCCCGTGTTAAGGATCCTATAACGGGAATCACACCAGTGGGGAAAGTCTCAGGTGGTCTGTGGGAGCCTTTAAGTGAAGTCCCGCTGTCCTTGTCACTAGATCTGCTCCGTTCTCCAACAAAAGCCAAGAACCAAATGGCCAAGGGAAGTGGGAGCCAGGATGTCCATGCAAATGCTCGTGCATGAGAACAAGCCATCGAAGGATCCTCAAAGGCAGTGACACGTGCCCTCAGCTGAAATCCTAGCTCCTGCCTTCTTTCTAGAGCTCGTGCATGAGAACAGGCCATCGAAGGATCCTCAAAGGCAGTGACACATGCCCTCAGCTGAAATCCTAGCTCCTGCCTTCTTTCTAAAATAGTCCAACTTTCTATTTCATCTGCTCGGAAGATGAGAATTATTTGTAATCAGGAAGGCCAGCTGGTCTGGACTAAAGGTCTCCTGATGAGAGGAGTCAATCTGATAAGGAATGCTTCTGTCCACAGCTCTGTACGCGGCACCCCTGACCTCCATGAATTGTTTACAGCCCGAGGTTCATGGCAGAGTGATGATGGTGTTGGTCTCCAAGAGACGGTGTATTTTCTGTGGAATTCAGCAGCTTGGGCACGAGGTGGGCACGAGGCACACCATGCCAGACTGTGACCCCAGGAGGTGACAGGCACAGCTAACAAGGCCCTCAGAGGTGGCCGTCCTAAACGTGGGGGAGGCAGTGAGCGTGTTGGTGCGGGAACTGTAAACGCAGCCCGGGCACACCTTAACGTGTGTGCAGGGAATAAAAAATCGCTGCAGGTAGTGTGTCCATGCAGGAGCAGCTCAGAGCGGGAAGGAGAGCAGCGAAGAAAGGGGCCACCAGGGGCCACCGAAGTACAGATGGGACATGGGTGGCTTGTGGAGCAGTGCCATGACCAGGCCAATGCCGCAGGCCACACACACCAGCTGGGCACGCACCTGCCTGCTCATCAAGACCGATGTCCTCGCATCCCATGACAAGCTGAGGGAGTGGCCCGGACCCGACAGACACAGTCCTGGCCAGCTGGGCTCACTGGAGGGAAGATGACCTGCACCCCGTCCTACAAGTGGGGACCACCTCAGACTGGAGACAGGCTGTGCACCCCTGACCCCATCAAAATGGGGGGAAAAGAAAGCTGCCTTCGGGGGAGGGGCAGGAGAGACTACCTGGGGATTTCCAAATGACCATCTAACGGCTGGCACAGGGCCAAGAAAACCAAGAACGAGATGACTGGCTGGTTCTAAAACCAGGCCAGAGGGCACTGTGGAAGGATGACCAGCATGTCTGGTCTCGGGACTGGGCAGCACGCTCAGGAAGCAGCACCGGGCCACCACACAGGGCAGCGGCAAAGCTGAAGACACCCCTGCAACATGAGCCATCAGCCTCCTTGAGGCTTTTTCCCCGCATTCTGTAGTTTTGGGGATAGGAATTAGATAGGTCAAAATGGCTTGTTCTGCCAGGGACTCTGGGTCATGGGCAGAAGCCACACAGAGGAAGACAAGACGACAGCAGTACAAGAGGACAGCTCCCTCCGGCCACCCCAGGGAGAAGCCTGCCCCTGCTCCGCCAACACCCCCAGCCGCCAGCACAGACGGACACGCTCCTGTCCGCAGCGCACTCAACACCGTTCCTCCGTGTCCCCGCCCTCTTCTCTTCCTTCTGCATCTCCTCCCCAGATGCTGTTCACCCAAAGGGACAGAGTGGCAAGGAGATGGTAAGTAATTACTAGGATGTTCTAGAGAGGACTCTCCTTCGAACTCTGAATTCAGAAGGGAGATCTCATGGAGGCAGTGCGGTCTAGATACAGGACTGAACCCCGAAGATGACAAAGTGGTCAAGGATTTTCTTTTACCAATGAACCTCCGAACTAGGAACAGAAGTGAGACCAAGGGCAGATTCCTATGTGTCTGTGGGTCCTGGACACAGGCCCACCTGGGACTCTGCCAAACTGGAAAGGGGACTAGGAGCCTACCAGCAGGCTGGAGTCTCGTCTTTAGGGTCTGAAATAAGTATTTGGTAGAAAGGTTGGTCACGATCTCAGCTGGACACTGGTTCTTGTGTCCCGGGTGAAACGTTACAGGGTGAGAAGCCTGGACACAACGGCTCTCTCAAGAACAGAATCTAAAATCAGGAGGAAGAAACACGCTGGATCCCAAGTCCCTCCAAAAATCCCGCTGCTGCTTTCCTTCTGTTGTTTGTCAGAATTACTGAACCTCAGAAAATCGACTTCCTTTTTCTCCATCATCCCCTGCAACCTGGCTCCTGCCGTGCTCACTTTAAGGAAATTGCTCTTCCAAAGGTCACCGATGAAGTTTTCATTGCCAGATCCAGCATCCTCTCTACTGATGCACTTAATGTCCCTGGACACTGCCTGCTAGTTTCTCCTGGAAGCAGGCGAACTCGGTTTCCAGGACGCCGTGCGCGACCCCGTCTCTCTGCCAGACATTGCTGTTCCCGCCTTCGCCTCCAACCCCATGAATGCAAATACTCCAAGTCAGTGCTTTGCCCCCCAGCATTTTGTTTTCTTTTCCGCTGAAGGAGAGACTCCATTTGCATCCACTCTGCTGATTCTTGCGAAACCTGTATTTTTAACCTCAAGTGGCACCCACAAATTACAAATTCTCCACTGGCCTTTTCAAGGTGTGAATCATGCTGTCATGTCAAACGCAGCGTTTGAGTAACTGGACGTCCCTCCACCTCCTCCAAAGCGGCTTCCTCATCTCAAGGCTGCACCGCTTGCACCGTATTTTTCCAAAACATACACATCATAAATTTAGAGAAGAATCTGATTCCATATTCCATATACTGTTAGAAAACTCATCTTTGGGGTGCCGGGCTGGCTCGCTCAGCGGACTGTAGGACTGGATCTTGCCGTTGTGAATTTGAGCCCCATGCTGGGTGTAAAGATTCCTTTAAAATGAAATCTAAAGACCCCCCCCAATCATTCTAATTTTTATCCTTTTGTTTTACACAACTGCATAGGAGGGCAGTGCTCAGTTCCTCTTGATGTCCCTGTGGTCTTTCCAATGCTTACAAACAAATGCTTTTAGGTTTCCTCACAGCTAACACATGGCAAATAACCCTTTATTAGCACCAAAATGCTGGTCTAGCCCATGTTCTCCTCTGGCTCTCCCTATGCAGTCTTGCCTGATGATTACTAGGGCTTTCTGTCTTCTGCAAACACCCAAGGCCTTGGAAGGGGTCAAATATTCTTCAGTCCCTTGGGTAATGCTCTGTCCTCACACCCCTAGCTTTCTCCAGATCTGAGTTCATGCTACACCTTTATCTGGCACCGCCCTCTTCCTGCATGCTTCCGGAAGGCAAGCTTTACCGCCTGCCAACTAATGGAACCCAGACAGGGCAACTTGAGGCACGCTGGTGGCCCTGCTCCCACCGCACACCCTCAACTCTTCTGGGACCACCAGACAGGAATCACTGCCTGTCCCCTGAACTTCCACCGGCAGGGAGGCACCCGGAATCCTCTCAGCCGCCGCAGGGATCATTTGCTTGGAGAACTCCACCCAGCTCTGAAGACCCCAAATTCGTTTTCCCTGACATCAGAGCCCTCCTTTCTGCAACAGGAAAGATGCAGTTTCGAATGTGAGGACTCCTAAAGCTCAGGCTGTTCTCTGCCCAGAACTAAGAAACATATTCCGGGGAAGGAAACTAAAGAGGAGCACCCACCCAGCCACCCCCCCCACCTGCCGCCATCGCTGCCTTTTCCCATCGACCATGAGACCTACTTCCCAGCTGGTCTTTTCACTCGGTGTCTAAACACAGTTTTCGAGTCCAGCCGTAACTCTAGAATGTGGCTCTAACAGCATTACCAGCTCTTACCTCTGACCTCTCCAGGACCAATCCCACCCCCCACCCCCAGCGGGCCGACTCAACCTCACCTTCCATTAGAGAACGTTAACAATAATGTATGGTGGAAACCAGAAGCAGCTGGTGAGTCCTGGGCTTTCTCCCCTTCCTGGCACCCATTACCATCTGCGAAAGGAAAGCACGCAGTACCTGGCTCCCTGGGGGGGGTCACCTCCCCACCCCTATTACTCCACTAGATTCCACTTTTTATGTAAAAAGTTCTCACCCTGTCTGAATCCTGTGATTCTACAAATACACACTGGGCTCTTTTCATGTGTAAGAATAGTTAAGTAAAATAGGCCACCTTAAAATGAAGAAGCCCTTAATGATCAGCCTCAATCAAGAAAGGATAAGAGATAAATACACTAGTTATCTGTAATAGACAATGGTAATGTTCATAAAAGAAACTCAAATACTCTAGACACTGTGCCGCGCACATTTTAGCAGCTCATTTAGCCTCCCCAAAAACACAGAGCAGAGTGTTTCTCGGTTTTTCAGAAAACGAAACCAAGGTTCACAGAGGTGTAGCGATTCACAATAGCCCACTGCTGGTGTATTCTACTCAAGTCTTCGGTCTTAACCGCATAGAGAGTTAAAGGTCAAAGTCAGGCCTAGTTGAGACATCAGGACAGTCTTTTGAGATTGTGAAGAATCGTAGGAAATAAACGGATAAGCCAGAATGGAGACAACAACTAGAAGCAATGAGATCAGGAGAGCCAAGCCTGTATGAGAACAGCAAGGAGAGAAGCACCTGGGGCAGACGGCGAGCTGTGGTTGCCAGGTGGCAGCCGGAGGGTGAACGGCACTGGTTCCCAAGCCGAAGGACCCAATTCAGACGGCGGAAGGAGAGGGAGAAGCAGACTCCTTCTGAGCAGGGACCCTAACGTGGGAAGCAGACTCCCTCTGAGCAGGGACCCTAACATGGGACTCGATCCCAGGCCCCTAGGATTTTATGGCCTGAGCCAAAGGCAAGTACTTCACCGGCTGAACCACCGAGGCACCCCTGCATTTTTAGTAAAACAAACAACAGAAACAAAGATCGCTGCGGTTGTGCCAGGGTAGGTCACCAATGAATTCCCTGCACCCAGGGTCAGGCTGGAAACTAAGGAATGAATGCAGGTCATGTATGAATCAGGCTCTCGCCACAAACTAACGTAAATACACTCTCAGTATGAGGGACTCAAAGAAAACCCCGTGTTAAGTAAGCATATCTGCAGACAGTGGGTAGGTTACCAGGAAAAGAATCCTAATGAGAAATGGGAAAATCCAGCATAAGGAAGCACCACGATACTCAGAAGGGCTGAGTAGTAACTAAAAATATAAGCTTCGGGGAGACAGAAGGTGCACCCTGTAATTCTCTTTCCCTTACCAACGACACAGACCTATCGCTCAATATTGTATTAACCAAAGGTGAAGAGCCTCTTCAGGATCTGTAGAAAGCAGAGTCCCAGGAAGTCCTATGCACAGCAGTCCCCTCCACAGAACCACGGAGGGGGTAGGCCTTGCACACACAACCCGCAGAGGCCCCCCATCAAGAGGGTAAGCACCCCCCACCTCCATGGGCCAACCAGGCCCGTCCCCCTCAGCTCCACCTCTGCTCTCCCAGCGCAGGCCGGGTCATAGGGTGGCCCCCTAGCAGTCCCTTGTAGTTAATAAATAATCCAAATCATCCCCAGTAGCTTCCCCGGCCAGGCCCGGCCCTCCTTACATCGGCGGCTCTGACCCTGGGCGCTGGGGGCAGGCCGGCAAGTCCCTCACATGTCCCTGGTGCTCTCCATCCCCCATCCTCACCCACGGCCGTGTATAAAGCCTGGGGAGCCTCGGAAGCTGGGGGACAGGCACGGTGCTCTCCGCACCCTCAACCCAGTCACTGGGCGGCTGACAGAGCCCAGGCCGAGAGCATGGACAGCTGCTGCTTTGGGTCTCCACCCTTGCCAGTCTCCTGGGAGCCTCTGTTGCACAGAAAGGGTGGTCATGGGATGGTCAGGGAGCACGAGATGAGAAGAGGGGGGAGGTTGGTAAGTTCTTTTTCTCCCTGCATGTAGGGTAAAGATCCTTCTTCTCTATCCGCCCCAGACCTCCGTGGCAAGGTATTTGTGTTCCCGCAAGAATCTTCTACTGACCATGTGACCTTGACCGCAAAGGTGGAGAAGCCTCTGAAGAGCTTTACCTTGTGCTTCCGGGCCTACAGCGACCTGACCCGTGCCCACAGCCTCTTCTCCTACAACGCCCGTGGCAAGGACAATGAGATCCTGGTCTTCAAGGAGAGAGTCGGGGAGTACTCCCTGCACATTGGAAAAACAAAGGTCACCTCCAAAGTCACCGAGGCGTTCCCCAGCCCCACACACATCTGTGTCACCTGGGAGTCTTCCACTGGCATTGCCGAGTTTTGGGTCAATGGGAAGCTACTGGTGAAGAAGGGCCTGAAGCAGGGCTAGTCAGTGGCGACTCAGCCCAAGATCGTCCTGGGGCAGGAGCAGGATACCTATGGAGGTGGGTTTCAGAGGAACCAGTCCTTTGTGGGGGAGATTGGGGACTTGTACATGTGGGACTCCATGCTGTCTGCACAACAGATCCTGTCCGTGCAGCAAGGCTCCTACCTCCTGGATCCCAACGTCCTGGACTGGAGTGAGGTTCAAGGCTATGTGGTCATCAAGCCCCTGGTCTGGGATTGAGGTCTTGGACGAACAGGCGCTCTTGAAAATGAAGTGAGCAGCGTGTGAGGAATCTGCTCCAGACAACGCCATGCAAGATCCCATATGCAGAGCCCTTTGTCCTTTGAGCCTCCTGTCTCCACGCTGCTGAGTACAAAAGCGTGTGGGATCATGCCACCTGCCTTTGTTTAGTACTTATGCTCTGAAACATTTTTGCTCTGATCCACTTATTTGAAAATCAGTGGTGTGTGTGTGTGTGTGTGTGTGTGTGTGTGTGTGTGTTAATCCTCCAAACAATCAGGCCATAAAGTGGGAGGGGAGGAGAACCCATAACTAGGAAGATACATCACAGGGCCAGATTGCTCCCTGATCAGGGCAGGGGCAACACTGACAATCTACTTATTTATATTAGCTCCCAATGTGTGTAAGATTTCAAAGAGAATCCTTTTTGGTTTTCCAGCTAAAAATCAAAAAGAGGGCTGAGGTTACAGCAGAGATAAAATTATAATGAGAGAAGTAAAAATAATGCAGAAGCTGACATCAAGTAATGAGGAAAACTAGCAGCAGGAATGGAAACTAAAAATGTGTAGAAGTCTGGAGTGCTCACGCAAGGCAGCAAACATGCCATTTTCTAAAAATTCCCAGTGGTATCGTAGGATGCTGGATTTTCAGGATATTGTCCTGAAGTCCTCGGGAATACTGCTCAGAACTCCCAGCTCAAAACCCTATGGATCCCCATCTCAGACAGAATGTAATTTAAACCCTTCATGGGACACGGTCCTCCATTACCTACTCCCCATTACCTCCTTCAGGTACAGCTCTTAGCACCCGGCATCCTAAGTGTAGGACGACACACTTCATTACAAGAGCCACCAGCCACAGTTCCTGGCCCAGCCCCAGCAAAGACAGTGCCTTCTTCGAGAAGGACCCCAATGAGAACTTACTGCATAAGGAAAACAAGGAAGACTGCAGATAATGGGGCACAAAGACAAGGGAAATCAGAAAGACAACACCCAGGAGAGCTCCAAAGTGGGAACAGAAGGGATTACTTCAAACTCCTATATTCATTCACCCAGGGTCAGCCAGGAGGTTGACCTGGGAGGCACGCCCCAGCTCCCAGGAAGTAGAGCAGAACCCGGGAACCCCATTCACGCGGCGACAGAGCCAGGCGGGGAGGAGCAGGTGCACCCCGAGATCGGCCAGGGTGCTTGATTAGGAGGGACTTCCTATTAGGAACATTTCAACCTCTGTGTGAGGCAGAAACCATGCAGAACATCAAGGTGGCTGGACAGGGACTTTAGCAATCATAGAGAACTCGCTTCTGTTCCCTAGCTCATGACTCAAGGCATGCGATATAATTTAACGTCAGCCACCTCTCCCGTACTCAAGCACCGCGTGCCGAGCATGCAGCAAGCCCGGGCTCTCCCCGCAGAGGACAGGCTTCCCCCCGGAGCATGTAGACATGTTTGCTCGGGGAATGTGCTGGATGGAGCTCAATGGTAGACTTGGTCTTCCCCTTGTCAAGGAACCTAGAACAAGTTTTAAGAAATGCAGCCAGTGTACACTCTTTTTTAGTGACATCTTTTTTATTATTTTTTTTATCGAGTACCTACTCCGTACCAGACGCTACGCCGGATGAAAATGCGGCACTGAGTGGACTGTGGTACTGGTTTTGGAGTTTATATTCTTGTCGGCCTGCATTGGAATCCATACCTCACCATCTTTAGGCTTTCCTGAATATCTCAGGTTGATATTCTACTCCCTGTCTCAACTCTCAGTTAGATGGATTACTTACTCTCGGTGATTATTTGCCACTTCTTCCAGGGGTCTTAGAATCTAGTATCTGTCTACTTTCTTGCCTTTGGGGATCCTCTACCTCCTGAGATGGCTCTTATGGACAGAACACAATAGGACGACACACCAGTCCTTCCTTCTAGGGGACCCACACTTCATCTGAAAAACACTGCTGCATCCCTTGTCCCCATAAACTCTAGGGGTCCAGGATAAATGTAACCCAGAAGATACTTTTCTGCTTCTACAATGGCTTTAGCTTCCCCCCCAGCAACCATCCTGTGGAAGGACCAGGAACAGGACCCGTGATTCTCTCAAAACCACATCAGTGAAGCCCCAACTCTCCCCACAGCAGTTCCTCCTGTCCCCACATTCATCCCCTCTACATGCCTTGTTCTGGCCAAAGGAGACAAGACTCCTTGAACTTGTCCATCATTTCCTCTGAAAATCGCTATAAGTGGATCTGTGTTGTTAAGATCCCATCCATGGCTCCTTCCAAACTAAAGAAAGTTCCATTTTCACCTCATTTAAAATAAAGGCAGGATTTCTACCTACCTGCTCTAGGCATTTTTCTCAGGCATAACGGTTGTCACAACAAGGAAAATAGCAGAACTCACAGAAAACCACTTTAGTCCTTGAGAAGCCAGAAGGGAAGGGGAAGGACCTGTAAGGCAGGGCGACCCAGGGACTTGACTGGAGGGATTCCGGGTCAGAGAGCTTGGTGGTGGCCCCTTCCCCACACCGACCACGAAGGCAGGGAGGTCCGTGGGAATGAGCAGTGCACGGGGTGCAAGGAGCACGGAAGCCTCTGCACGGTCCTCATGAGAAAAGCGACTTCTGAGCCTTTCTCTTGCACAACGACACATGGGGGTCTTACTTGCGAGGCCACGGCAAACCGGGTCAGAGCGCTCTGCCTCACCGCCCCAGGACTGGCTTCTACCAGAAAAGCCTCTGAAGGACTTTTCTTTGACAAAAGGGCTTGCAGTTTTGTTTTCGAGGGGGAAACTCTGGAGGGGTCAGAGGTTAAAGCAAGGAGGTCTCCCTGCGTTTGGGATATGCCTTAGCGTCGACCTGAGTTGGGGCGAGGAAGAGAACGTTCGTCTTCACTCCTGGAGCGCCGGGGTGGAGTTGCATTTGGAGAACAATGCCAGGACGTTCTCGGCGTTCACGGCGCCTTCTACTGCTTACAAGAACAGATATGCAAGAACACCTCAAGAAGAGAAGGCAAGGGCAACGCGACCCGAGTCACTCTGATCCTTTACCTCGACAGGAACCAGTAGCTACTAGCTAACTTATAAACAAATCCCCATTTGTGTTCCAGAATTTCCCATTTAGGTTTCGCCTGGCTATGGCCATTCTTCTGAAAGCCCAATAGAGGAGACACCAAGAGGCACCACCAGGGAGCTGGGACAGGGACAAAGAAACACGTGTCCGTCACAAGCACTGGATCAAGGAGCAGTGTTCCTCATGTTATGGATCCACTGAGCTGGGCCCCTGGGTCAATGGGGGCGGGGAGGGGGATTCATCCAGATGTCTAGTCAGAAGGCAAAGGTATATTCACACAGCCTTTCACTCAGAGCTCTGGCTGAGGAGCAACTCCTCACTGGAGCCCAGGGGGCTGGGGGGGAGGCACCTACAAAACACCTGCTCGGCACAGGTGCTCCCTGTGAGGGTGAGACGGAGGGGAGAAGGATTGCCCCAACTTTAAATCGTCTACCTTAACGTTCTGGTATGTTCCTAGAAATAAGAATCACTGTCCATGTTCTATTTTCAGTCCCTGCCCCGAAGCCCAATCCCATGCTGGTCTCCTATCAGAAGGAGAAGCTCCTTCCATAGATGCAGAGGGGCACCATATTCGACTGTGACAGAAGGACTTTCTCCACTGACAGTAGCAGGACAATATACTAACAGAGTCAAAAAAACAGAAGATGGCACCGTGGGACGGGGAGCACATCTTCATCTGAGGCAAGCTGTTTTTCCCCTAAAAGAAGAGGCGCAGCCCATTTGAGACGGAAGCTTGCCCAGTACTCCCTGGATGACCCATTTGTAAGGAGATTCCCCAGCTCATTTCAGGGTTCTGACTCCACACAGACCCAACGGACGCCCAAGAATTCTCTTGGCAATCAACCCAGGAGACAAAAGCTCGGCAGAAATTCTCCTGTGAGTCCCTCCCAAATGGAAGTTTAAAGGGGCAACCCCTCCAAAGGTACAGCCAACAGGACCAGAAATACTCAACGTGAAGGCGTCACCTTGCGCCTTAGCCAGAGCCCAGTGACGTGTAAGTGACCTGATCAGCTACCAGAGCTGACCCAGAACCTACTAAGGCTGAGCTCTGAGGGACACCAAGACTCTTACTTCCTTTACCAAAAAAGCAGAAAACTGTTTTCTCAGCATTGCAGTGATCTTTTGCGAATAAATCCTGCTTACCTGGTATGTTTCAAAACCATGAAAGAACACAAGCAGATCCCACAAACCCCAGGTGGGCGGGCTGTCAGGTAGGAGAGGGCTTCCCTCCCAAAGAAGTCACCAGTCTCATTTAACTCAAATAGTTCTACATAATCCTCAGTTTCTTAACTCCATCCCTGCTAGCTCCCTAGGGTCTATCTGTTTAAAATGAAAGGAAGAGGCACCTGGGTGGCTCAGTTGTTAAGCGTCTGCCTTTGGCTCAGGTCCTGATCCCTGAGAGTCCTGGCATGGAACCCTGCATCGGGCTCCCTGCTAGGGGAGAGGGGGGCCCACTTCTCCCTCTCTCACTCCCCCCGTGTTCCCTCTCTCACTGTGTTTCTCTTTCTCTCTCTCAAAATCTAAATGAAAAGTAAAGGACCGGGCAAAAATCTGGGGTGGCAGGGAAAACCAACAACATGTTTTGTTTTGTTTTGTTTTGAACTCACAATTCCTTCACACACAGAAGATCATTACAGGGACTCAGCCTACCTGGCATTTTTAGGCTTTTTAAAAACAGATTCTCTTTCTAAGCACATATTTTGCTTATAAAGATTTAGGCATTTATAAATTCCTAAGGCTTTTGTCATAATTTCTTCCCTTTGCAAATCGTGTTTCCTTTACACCCTCAGTGTTTCCTCCCCTCTATTTGTCTTTTTCTTCTAGTAGAAATATTGGCTTCATGACTAAAATTTTGATGCATGAGCACATATCCGTATTCTCATTCCCCCACAGGGCTTCTACCCTTCTGGAATGTATAAATCATCTTGAAAGCTCTCTGCGCTGTACCGTGCTTTCCAGATTATCTACTGGTGTGTCCCTTACTCGGAAACACCCTTAGGGCCCAGCCACAGGGGGCTCAGATCTGGGTGGGAGAAGGCTAGCTTCTACAATGCCCAGCCACAGCCACTTACCGAGGGCAAGCTCAGTATCAACCCCTCCCCCATATCCAAACCCTCCTGAAGTTCACGGACGCCTGTTCTAACTGTTGAGCATTTATCCCAGGCAATCTGCTGCAGCCCAAACCACCCACCCACCCCGCTTTTGGCTCCGTGGTGCTCTCTGGGACCTTCTCCCTTCCCAAGGTGTGTCCTGGTGTCTGTTGCCATGGGAGATCTTCTGTGTAAGAACGTGAGACCGAGGAGGAGGAAGTGTGATTTACTTCCCGTCTCGTCCTCTGGGGCCACGCTCACCTCCAAAGGCACCAACAGCCCCCATTGTCATCTGAGCCATATGTTCCTCTCCAGCACTCATTCTGGAATTCTTCTGCCCTTTTTGAAGGGTGGAGAGGTAGAGAAGTGAGCTAAATGGGCCATGGCCCTTAATCTGCACGCAGTACTCAAACATCACTGGGAATGTGACAAGATGCAGAAAAAAACTTCTAAAGTGGACTGTCGTTGGGAAGAATGCTAGGAACAGTCAGGGCGAGCAGAGGACACTGTAGGAAGGAGATCTGACCACCTGGGAGGACGGGTCATGGGGAGAGTGACTCCCCTGGGGTACGGTCCCCACCCCCGCTGAGCAACACAGGCAGGCAGAAGCTGCAGCTCCCCCCAGCGGCAGGGCTTCCCCCTCCAGAACACCACCCACACCTTTCCCCTAAGCAGACACGAACGAGAAAAAACACCGCTTCGGACTTTTCCAGTGTTCTGTGCTCTCACAGGTCTTCCTCGGCATGGGAAATGTGCATTTCGTTCCCAAGCTTTCAGAAGGTCTTAAGCTAGCCTTTCAGGGTCTCTTCAGTCCAGTCCTGTCGTGTACCACAGATGATAAAGTTACCTCTCCCCCAGGAGTCAGCCCTCCTGTCTCTACCTTTATAATCTCCTCAAAGAAAGTAAATATGGAACTACCCAAGGCATACTTACAACAGATCTGGCTGGTTTAGGGTGAAAGTAACACTACTTTGCAGACCCTAATTTAAGGATACCAGGGATTTTTTTCCTTCCTCCTCCTGAAACTTCAGATCAGTATTTTCTCCTCTTCCCTAGGACAAATACACATACTGCTTCCCTGACTCAGTATCTCCTTCATCACTC
This sequence comes from Spilogale gracilis, assembly GCA_004023965.1. Taxonomy (NCBI): domain Eukaryota; kingdom Metazoa; phylum Chordata; class Mammalia; order Carnivora; family Mephitidae; genus Spilogale; species Spilogale gracilis. Next base: position 224,009 of record PITA01000616.1, read on the forward strand.
ATCATTCCTCATTGCAACAAGAAACTAAAAGGGCAGACAGGATCAGTGGTTCTCATCCATGAGCTACTGAAGTTCCTGGTTCACTCCCTGTAAACAGACTTCCAGTCCCAGATGCTACTAAAACTGACCACTCATCAACCACCTCCTTGCTCAGTGGAAGGGCTCTTCTCTGTTCTCCTCCTTGACTTCCCCTCTCTCTCAGCCATACTTTGATGCTCTACAGTGTTCCAAAATGAGGGTCACTGCAATTGCGCTATTGGGTATTTACCCCAAAAATACAGATAGTAAAAAGAAGGGCCATATGCACCCCAATGTTCATCGCAGCAATGGCCACAATCGCCAAACTGTGGAAAGAGCCAAGGTGCCCATCAACAGATGAATGGATAAAGAAGACATGGGCCATATATACAATGGAATGCTACACCTCCATCAGAGAAAGGATGAAAATCCAACTTTTGTAGCAACATGGATGGGACTGGAGATTATGCAGCGTGAAATAAGCCAACCAGAGAACGTCAAGTATCACATGGTTTCACTCACTTGTGGAGCATAAGGAATAATATAGAGGACAGTAGGAGAAAGAAAGGAAATGGAAAGTAGGGTAAATCAGTGAGGAAGATGAAACATGAGAGACTTTGGACTCAAACTGAGGGTCTTGGAAGGGAGAGGGTGGGGTGATGGGAGAGCCTAGTGGTGGGTATGGAGGGCATATATTGCATGGAGCACTGGGTGTGGGGCATAAACAATGAATCTTGGAACACTGAAAAAATATAACAAAAAAATAAAATAAAATAAAACATGGGTCACCAACCTCACTGCAACTACATGTAAAAAAGTTAGTCGAGTTTCCTATAACCTCATTCCCTCCATCCCCACATAACCGTGAACACATCAGAATGTCAGGTAGGTCTTTGGCTTTTTCTTGCATATATAACGTATATGCATTCACACACAGACATACACACATTTTAATCTTACTACTCTTCCTTGGGGCGTCCTGTCTCATGGACTCCACACGTCCATCTGTGGGGACACAGCAGCACCCTTCAACACACCCTTCAGCAAGAGTTTGGGGTCTGCTGCCCAGCCTAGCTGCCTCTAGTCACAGGTGACTTTTTGGCCCTGAAGTGCAGCCAGGGAGGCTGAGAAATTAAATGTTCAGTTTTATCTTCCCATCAGCCCTCTACCTCATCCTTTCTATAAAGCTGTACGGAGTGGCACAGCCGCTCTGGAATCTTTGCCTTTCCACTTGGTTGGTCTTTTAAATTACTTTGTGGCACACCCATCTCTACCTTAAACACAGACTTCCTTCTTTCCCATGCTGGGGTACTTTCCAGAAAGTCTGCAGCATTTCCTAGATTGTGTTTCCTAGATTCTTGGGGGAAGTTCCTTGATGGGTCCCAGCTCTGCAGCCTGCCGTCCTCTTGTCCTTTAAACATGACGGGTGGCGGTATCTCCCAGAATCCCTCACCAAGCTTCCAGGAAAGTTGGCGTGTGCTCATAGAGGAGAGGGAGAAACAGAGAGGCCCTAGGACTTCTTCCCTTGTCTTGCCTCCTGCAGGCTCCCTGTCTGCACTCTGCCATCACCCAGCGCTCTCTATTCCCAACTCCATGAACACAAGATTGCACATCGGGAAGGACGGTGTATCACAACATGGCTTAGGCAACTGGGCGGACGGCGGTGCCCCCAACCAACAGGGAACCCTGGAAGAGGAGCAGGTTGGGTGGGAAGCCGACACAGAGTTTGAGTTTGGGCTTTTAAGGCTGATGTGACTGAGAGGTACTCAAGTGGGGGAAAAAACTAGGAAGCAACGGCATCCATGGGTCTGGGGCTCAGCAGAGTGTGCAGTCAGGTCTAGTTGGAGGGACTCTCAGTCCGTAGATGGGAACTCTCACAGGGTGGACAGCCAGCTAGGGATGAGAGGATGTAGTGACAGTAAGATGAGCCATCAGGAGAGCTGCCAATGGGGAGGAGACGGATTCTCTGCTCCAGGCGACTGAGCAGCTCTAATGTCCCTCAGTGGGGGGACGGAGCAGGGTGTATCAGCAGCCTCAGCTCTCCCTGACGTCGGCCCTAGGATCCAGAAGCTGTGGTGCAGCAGGGCAAGGTCCAGTCAGGATGGCGGGCCTCTACCCACCGCAGACCGCTAGTGCAACGCCCGGGGGGGCCCTGGCTCCCAGCCACTGCTATGCTCACAGAGCAGGCTCCCTCCAAAGACGGGGGGTGGACCCGAACGGGAGTGAACAGCAGCAGGGGCCCCAGGTGAAGCTGCGACCAGGACAGAAGACTCGGGCAGGCAAGAGGCGTCATTTCTGCACTTCTGTGGCCACAGTCCCAGCCCTGTACCGCCATCCTGGGTGTCTCAGCAGACAGCGTTCTAAACTCTCCACCCCCATGGAGACACAGTCTGAAGAGGACAAAAGGGTAATATTCCCCTAACCCTCAAGGTGACACGGGAAACTTCTCCCAACCTGGACCCAGTTGACTGGTAGCCACCAACTCTTCAAGGAACAGGTGTAGGAGACTGTCGTTAGCTCAGACTTAAACCTTCTCTGAAGGGAAACCACATTTTAGAGATGGTCACTAACATTAGGGGCTCATCCCGGAACCCTAGATGCAGCCTTCCTCTCCCTGCCAATCAGAACCCCAGCCTTGTCTTCTCCTTCAGTCCTCTCCCCCAGCCTAACAGAGAGCCACACCAGGGGCGGTGGGATTCCCCCCCTTCCTTTCATTCTGAGTCACAGAATCCTGCACGCATGGGGCAATGCTTCACAAAGGGCTTCCTGACCTCTCGTTCCCTCATTGGAGGTCTTCTTGCACAGCAAGTCAGTGGTCTGTCTGATCCAGAAGGCGAGCATAAAGGGAATCAGATGGCTGAGTGATTCTAAGGCCTGAGATTGCACACGCTACCCCAACGTCTTGGAGCCTTTCAGAATCCCCAAGGCCTAATCATGATTCCCACCCCAACCCGCTATCTCATGAGAAACACTCTTTGCCCAGTTACTTTATCTATTAGCTGGACCAGCTGTATCCCCTCTGGTCCTCAACCTACACAGTTCTACCTAGCTGCCAGCTTGCAAAATTCTTCAAGCAAGCCAATTATTTTCCCGTGGAAACCAAGGGTCACCTCCCCCCATCACTGCAAACCCAGCCTGCCTCCTCCTCCATCACTTCTGGTTCACCGTCTTCTCGAGCCCCCGCATGGCTGGTGGTGTCCTCCTCCAGGCTGTGTGCAGCTGGCCAACCATGACCAATCTGCTCTGCCTGATGTCAGGTGTCCTGGCTTCGGCCACCTCGGAGTGGGGGAAGCCCTCCTTCACTACCAGGGTGAATAGGTGACGCGACACAGGGCAGATGGCCGGACAAACACAGGCGTTCCTTCCACTCAAATGGACTTACTGAGTGGGTGAGGCGGGGGGAAACCTGCAGGTCCCCACCTGAGGATGACCTGCTGAGGGGCTCCCACAGCAGCGCCCCAGTCTTCAGGAGGAGGCTCTCAGAGGGAGGGACTGTGCATCCTCACGTGTAGGCAGTTTTATAGGGCCTTCCAAAGAACTCAAACATATACCAGAGCAGGCATTTAGAGGTTGACTACACCCCAAAAATCTATCAGCAGATGCTAAGGAAACCTCAAGAACATTTATGGGGGAACACCATTCAACAGCCACCGGTCTCACTCCCCTTCCCCACCTCAATGCCTTGAAGAGCAAAACCTTGAAGCCGGCCAGAAATTTCAAAGCCAGCCCTGCAATCCCTCAACCACAATTCCCAAGGATGCTGAAGTGGAGGGGGAAGACACCAAAATAACCCCCGCGTTTCTAGCGCTCTCTCCCCAACACGAGCAGCTGGAGGGTGAGGACAATCAAAAGAACCAACCACAGACCCTACTGATCTTTGGATCTTCCAAACCACAAGTCTACCCATGGACAGGGCCGGCAGAGTTAGGAGAGAGGATCTCAACTTTTAGTAATTGAAAGAAGAGGAAACATTACAGACTGTCCAAAATAGCATGAAAAGACAGGAAATAGAAATTCTACAGAGCCTGGTTGGAAACAGATGTTGGAGAAAAAAGAAAATCAAACTGTTTATCCCCATCCAACTGTGTTAAAAGTGATCAATAAAGTGATTATACATTAATAGGATTCTGTAGAATTGCTTAGCTCCCAATGGAATCCACCTAGTAAGATTTTGTTCAACCTTCAGAAGTGAGAACTTTGGACACATTTTCAAAATTGTATTATTCTGGTATGCAGGGGACTGTACCTGCCATTTTACAGGAGCTCAACAAGCCTTTGTTGAATGAGAACAGATGTGTGGAGGAGGTTGGCCTCGGCCACAAAGAGCAGGGGCGAGCTCTGAACGGGGCCAAGTACTCAGCTAGTTGCAGATAAAGCTTTGCCCCCAGAGGGGAGAATTCCTTGCTCTCACTCAGGCAAGAAAAGACATCCCTGACCAGGTCTGTAAGGAAAAGGAGGCAGAGAAGAGATGCTAAATTCCTGATTCTTTAGAGGTGCTTCTGCTCAGACACCTGTGTGATCAGAGTCCGAACCCCTGAAACCAGGTTTTCCAATCCCTTCCCAGCCCCTCTCCCCCACCTCTGTCTAAAACCATCCCCCCTCAAGACACATTGAAACACCTGGGAACATTCCTCCAACCTCCAATTTTTTAAAAAATATTTTATTTGACAGAGAGAAACACAGCCAGAGAGGGAACACAAGCAGGGGGAGTGAGAGAGGGAGAAGCAGGCCTCCCGCCCAGCAGGGAGCCCGATGCGGGGTTCCATCTCGGGACTCCAGGATCATGACCTGAGCTGAAGGCAGGTACTTAACCAACTGAGCCACCCAGGCGCCCCAAACCTCCAACTTCTTTATCTGCAAGAAATATTTGCAAGCTGAGCACCAGGAGCCAATGGGTGAGGAGAGAAGCCTCTGCGGAAGTACAGGGTCTGAGGCTGTCCCCGGGACCTGCCCCACCGCAGCTCCACGTGCTGCCCCAGCCCCTCCCAGGGCACATAACTTCCGCCCTCTGGCGGCTCCCACAAGGGATCTCTGAAGACTTTACAAAAGTATGGTTTGAGAGCCTCCCTAAACCTAAAAATTATGTAAGAGCCAACAAAAGGTCTGAGAGCACATGCAGAAAGACCTATATTAAAGACACTAGCATGATTATAGAAGGTAGGAGATTCTCTCCAGTATCACAGGAAGTTAATAGATTCCTTAAATTTGATAAATCAAGAAACAGTATAGAGATAGAAAAGTAAATATCAGAAGACACTGATAAATGCTTCTGGGAGTTAGGACTTAGAAGGAAGGCAGGAAACTTTCTCATTACGAGATTTTAGTACTGCTGGATTTCTAAACTTAATTCACATTCATAACAGGAAACAAGACTGACTTGTCAACTTACTGTGCAGGTGTCACGGGACAGTCCGCACGTAGCTGAAGCATTAAGTTTTTGACAAGATGCCTCAGAGGAGGGACAGTATGAACCTTAGTTCACTCCAGATGCCTTTGTGACAAGCCTTCATCGGGAGACCTGTGCAGCCAGTGGTTGACAGGTGTGCCCTCCTCGACCCTGGATCTGGAATCCTACCTTCCCAAGCCTTCACCCCACGAAGAAGACAAAGTATACGGAGAAGGGAAAAGAAGATGAACAAATACGACAGTACGAAATTTGACTGTATATACACATTTGTATATTCAACCTTCATTTTCTGTAACAGGACTGACATACAAAGAATGAAAACATGTCTCTTATTAAGGACTTGGGCTCTATTTTAATAGACTATTAGAGTTCTTCCCAATGGAATAAAAAGAGCTCGAAGGGGGGGAGCAGGAAAGAGATGGGGAAAAGGGAGTGGTCCAAATACTGATCCAGAATAAAAGGGACACGAGAAGAACCGCTGCGCAGAAAGCAATGGCCAGGCTGGAGAGGGCGCTGAGAAGAGGTGGCGCATTGCTGGAGCACCACGCTGCCCCCAGACCCCCTGCGAGTCACCTGCCTAGCCACCCCAAAATGGAACATGCACACGGCCCACAGGGTTTGTGTCAAGGGATCTTGCAGTCTTCACTCACATAGAAACTTTGGTCCACCTGCACCTGCTGGCCGGGGACAAGATCCATTTCATGATTCGTAACTGTGGCACAGTACCCCATAGTCAAGAGTCTGTCCCCTGGTAACGGACATGCAGTTCGGCAGTTATATTTACCCCTAACAATGCTGTAGGGAATAGACAAGGTGCTGGGCTCGTGCCTGTGCCAGGATAAAGTGACACGGATACATCTAAACATATAGCTTGGTGGGAAGTTATTTAATAATTCCATAAACCTAAAAATTATGTAAGAGCCAACAAAAGGTCTGAGAGCACATGCAGAAAGACCTATATTAAAGACACTAGCATGATTATAGAAGGTAGGAGATTCTCTCCAGTATAACAGGAAGTTAATAGATTCCTTAAATTTGATAAATCAAGAAACAGTATAGAGAGAGAAAAATAAATACCAGAAGACATTGATAAATGCTTCTGGGAGTTAGGACTTAGGAGGAAGGCAGGAAACATTCTCATTACGAGATTTTTAGTACTGCTGGATTTCTAAACTATGGGCACGTCTTACCTTAAGAATAAAAAGTTGAAAATTTAAGTCAAAACCATAAAGGCTTAAGGGTAAAGATATGGAAAATACCGTATTAAGATTTTGAGTTTCAAGACGAAGGGAAGTTTTTAAAGGTTTAGATGTATATGAAATTATACTTCCCTCTAGAAAAGTTACATCACCACGGCAACAAATGGGAGTGCTCTTTTTCTCATATCCTCAGTAAGATCAGCAATCAACTTATTAAAACATCTTCATGATAGGTTTTGGAAGAAAGTCAGGGAGTGCCTGTTTTCTTTAAAGTGGGTATTTAGATGTTACCCTCAAACATATACGATCAGCTTAGCCCTATAATCACGTTCTGGTACAAAATGAAAGAGTGGGGTTCCTTGTGCAAAATCTACCAGAATTCCAAGGCAACACCAAAACCATTTTAAACCAAGCTCGGGAGCTCCACAACCAGGCCCGTGTACCTGCCCGGGGCACACGCCCATGAAGCCAACCCCGCATACACGTTTCTGTTGGTTATTGAATTCTAGACATGAAGAACCAGGGACTGCTCCCTTATGAGAACCTCGGGTGTCCTTAGTAAGCAACTATGCTTTGGAAACTGCCGATGACCCACCCATAAGGACCAGGTTAGCAGCGGGGGCACCTGCCAATGGCAAAACCAAGTTTAGCGGACTTAGAGTGGGGTGGGGGGAACGAAACAAAACCGTCAGCTTTAGAGCACTTTTTGGTTTTAATTCATTACTGACATGAGATGAAGGAACCAGATTATTTCTTGAGAGACAGTAACACACATAATTCCACAGGCAGGAGGCCTTGACCCAAGTTTAATACACAAGAGTCAGTGTAAGGAGGGATACCAGCCGGCAAAGGCACGACAGGGCCCCAGACCGATGGCCTGGAACAGACAGATCAGGCCACTGGAACAGAAAGGGAGACCAGAGAAAAGGCATTCATTAATGAACGGATCAAGCACCATTTCCTGAGGTTTTGGGATGCAAATCCCTGCTTCAAGGGCCTCACAGTCCAGTGGGTCCCTCAAATAAGTGCACAGATGTCAGCAGGTGCCCCAGTAGTCTGTCTAGGATACGAAGGGAATGGACTAAAAGCCTACCCAACAGGAAGAGAAGGTTGGGGGAGAAGGCAGGGGGGTCTCCTAAAGGAAGACATAAGAGAGAGGAGGGAGGGGATGCAGGGAATACAACGCAACATGAAAGAGGACGCTGTATTAGGAGAACAGGGGGAAGCCTAGTACAGTGGGTGGGGTCTCGGGCTCGATAAGAAGGACCGGAGCCTTGTCCCCAAATCACAGGCTCCATGAAAAAGCTTACTGAATTAGGGGCGTCATACAGGCAGCCAGCTTGGGGGGGGGGGCGAGGACAAACACAGGCGAAGAAATCCTACTTAGCTTCTCGCCTAGAATTCCCAACCCCCCTGGGACCCCATCCCTCAGGCCCACACTCTAGATGGAAAACAGTAAGACCTGAACCATGTAGTAAATCTGACAAGGAGGGAGGGCTGAACACTAACCCAGGACAGACACCCCCCAGAAGCATGCCCCCCAGCCCAGCAGGCTAAGCTGGCTCACACCCCGGACCCCGGGCTGTGCCGGAAGCCGGAGCGCGGGTGCCTGGAACAGCAGACGTTCCTCGCCGCGGAACACAGGCTTGCAGCTCCTTCCCCCGCAGGCTGCGGCCAACTCGCCCACAAGCCGTGGGGCTTCTCCTTCCAATTGTGCGCTTCTTTATGTCCGATTATCGTAAATTACTTAAGAGATTACTTAATCCGTTACTGGCACCCTAGAATTTACTGGTTTCTGAAAACCTCAGGAGAAACAGCCACAGGTTAGTTCTACTGCATTTACACAAAAATCTGATTTACAGAGGATGATCTCAGATCACCTGAGTTCGTTTCCTTACTGGACAAGATGGCCTCCAGGCACTGAGCCCGTGGTTAATGATCTCTGGTCGCCAGCTCCCGGCCTCACCCACCCCGTTCTCCGTAAATGTGCTCATCACACACCTACCGCGGGCTGCCTGAATTCTGACAAGTATTTCCATTTCCCCTCATTCCAGTGGAGTTGTATCTTTTGGTATTTTACTTTTGATTTTCTGAGACTCTCACATGTAGGAAGTTCCCTGATGGCACCCTGGCACAGAAGTATCTCTAGACCTCGGAGAAAGAAGGATCTGACGTTCAGAGTGTGGCTCCCAACCATGGCTCAGTTTAGGAAGATGACAGGATGGGGTTAACTGAGGGCCATATAGCCTGAAAACCCTAGACACCAGGTCCCCTCCCAGCTCTCTATACCCCAGACTACAGGGAAGATGGCAAGAGTGTCTTTCTACCCTCCCAGGACATGTGCAACTTTGACAGGATTGGCTCCTTTTCTTCTCAAGTCTGGCCCTCCCAGTTTGGAGGGTGCATCACGATGGGAATTCTCATGGATAGAAACACATGCACATAATGCCCTCTGCCCCCAGAAAAAAAGGGACACGTGGAAAGCAACCACTGATGAAGCTGAAGCCCAGTTCCAATGGTTTAGAGAAGCCCCCCGGTTGCCCCCACGGGGCCCACACCCCTGCTCTTTGAGAGCCTTAGCAAGACCCTTAGCCTCCTGCTCTGTATTGTCCTAGGATGCACGCCCAGCAAGAGCCTTGCATGCTGGGAGAGGGAACCAGGATAATATGAAGCAGCCGCACAGGCAGAGCTGAATGAGGAGGACCATGAAGAAGAGACAGTGACAGGAGCACAGGGCTGTCCCCAGAAGGTCACCACTACAAAGGGTCTTTCAGATCCGGTGACTCAATCCTCATTTTATTCTCCACAGAGGGAAACTGGCCCGGAAAGGTGGTGATCTAAGAGCTCGCTGCTAGTAGCCAGACTCCATCCCGGTTCCCGTGATACTCAGACCAATCTGTCCTCCTGCTGACCAGGCTCCTTACCAATAGTGGGCGACAGAAGTGAGAGCAGCCAGGGTGGCCCCACAGGAACGGAGAGCCCAGGGTAAAGGCGGTGTACCCGAAGTGAAGTAGATACGGTACAAAGGGACAACCGCAAGCTAGGAAAACCACAGACAAATGAATAAAAAGGAACTACACATTTTCCAAACTCAGGGACGTTCTGGCTCGGCCACTTAAACATGGTGTGAATTTCTGGGCCAAGATACTGAACACAGAATCAGTGACCTATATCGTTGGGGTTTTTCCATATGGAAACTCTAACGAAACTATCGCTCAGAGTTAAGATAAAGTAACTCCGACAAATGTTTCTTGGTCATTTTTTAAAATATTTTATTTATTTGACAGAAACACAGCTAGAGAGGGAACACAAAAGCTGGGGGAGTGAGAGACGGAGAAGCAGGCTTCCTGTCGAGCAGGGAGCCCGATGTGGGGCTCGATCCCGGACTCCAGGATCATGACCTGAGCCCAAGGCAGATGTGTAACGACTGAGCACCCAGGCGCCCCTGTTTCTTGGAATTAAATTAAGGGGTTAACTGCTGGAGATCTGCGGTCAAGACCCTAAGCCTGTCCTCAGCGTGTGTGTAGCTTAGCATTGTTTTGAAAAGTATTTTCACAGACAGAAGGTGCTGTAGATATTATTGTAGTTAAGACTAAGAAAAGTGAAATGATACACTCAAGAAAATGTTAGAAATAAAAGTTTCTCCTGGGGGCTAGGAGAGTTGCCGCTAGAAATACGCTGAAGTACTAAACTGCAGGAGACAAGGAGGTCCACAGCTGCTAACATGGAACAGACACTCACCAAGTATTCCTAGGTGAATGAATAAAATTACCAAAGTGTTAAGGAAATATCCTTGATGAATCAGTATAGAAAACAAGTACAGATTTTGAAGTTACAATGAAAACATTTAATACTTTTTACCGATCAGAACTGTCCTGAATGAATTAACTCATTTAAACCTAACAAATGTTTGCCTCATTCTCACCTCCCACGTGAGGAACCTGAAATAGCAGAAGGATAAGATGGCGCCACCATCACTCAACACAGTCAAGGCTTGGACCCTGGGAGTTGGTCTCCAAAGTTCAACTACCTACCATGCAATGCTCTGCTTTCCTGTTCTTATAACACAATGTCTAAGATCAGATGACTTTATAGTGAGAACGAAGAAAAATGGACAGAAGCCCAAGCAGACTCATGACTAGGAGGTAGGAACAGAACCAGAACTTGGAAAAGCTACAAGGTGAGATAGCAGAAGAGTAGAGACCAGAATGGTTGACCAGTCAGACTAACCAGGAAGGCAGAGTGCACCTTACATATAGAAGACCAAAGGAATGAAGTCAGTATGGAATCCCAACAGGATACAGTGCAACAAACCAGGGATTAACATCAGAAACCTGGGGTGCCCCTACACTGGAACGGCTAAGAGAAAGCAGCATCTTGGCTAGGATTCAAGGCCTCCCATACAAACTCGGAGCCTGAGACTAGAGTTTATGGGCAAATACAATCAACTCAAACAATGAAAGGGTCAGGGACACAGACACCCGCCCCATGCAGTCAAAAATCCAACTTCTGGTTCCCTAAAAATTTAATTACTAATAGCCTACTTTTGGCCAAAATCCTTACCAATAACAGGTGATTAACACCTATTTTGTATGTTCTGTGTGTTATATACTGTTCTTCCTATAAAGGTAAATGGAACGTTCATGAGAAAAATCCATTTATTTTTTAAAATACATGTATGAATGGACCCCCGCATTTGAAACCCACGTCGTTGAAGCATTAATATAATTTAGGACATGATTCCCAAAAGCTAGAGGTGTTAGACAAAGGGGGGAGGGGAGAATGCAACACAGGGTTCGTTGTTAAGGTCACTGCTGTGGGCAGTGGAAGCCCAATCCCCTCCAGGACACTCAGATTTTTTCCACCTAAGGACTGACTGGAAGAAGTCTTTCAACAGTTGCCGTCTCTCATTTACCTAGCTAGAGTCATCTTCAGGAGGTTGATTTCTTACATTTCCTGGCTGTACATGCTTGCTTGCCAAGCAAGCTTTTTGAGATCTCTACAAGTATAAAAGAAACCCCAGGACAGGGAGCCTGGGTGGCTCAGTGGGTTGAGGCCTCTGCCTTCAGCTCAGGTCATGGTCTCAGGGTCCTGGGATCGAGGCCCACATCGGGCTCTCTGCTCAGCAGGGAGCCTGTCTCCTCCTCTCTTTCTGCCTGCCTCTCTGCCTATCTGTGATCTCTCTCTGTCAAATAAATAAATAAATAAATAAATAAATAAATAAATAAATAAATAAAATTAAAATTAAATCTTAAAAAAAAGAATTAAAAAAAGAAAAAGAAACCCCAGGACAGAAGGTCAAAGATGTAGCACTTGAAGGGAGTAGAACCTGTCCAGAGCTGTCCAGCTGGGCAGTGCTGAAATCAGGAGGTGCTGAAATGAGGAGGTGCTGAAAGGATGGAAGTTAGGGCACCATGGGGGACTAATACTGCAAGAGCTCTCAGCACCCAGGGGTTAGCACCAACCAGTAAAAGCTGGAATTAAAGTGGGGACCATGGAAGAGATGCAGCTCCTGCTGGAGAAGCTACCTGCCACTGGGATTGGGGGTGAGGTGAGAGGAGAGGAAAGACAGCCACCCTTACTTCAGTCCCTTCCTTCTGCCCTCCAACCCCTCATTGGCCAAAGCCACCTGACGTAGTCTGGCAACCACCCCCAGCAAATAAGTGCTCCCCTGGCGCAAGGGCTGCCTTCTCATTCCAACGGTGTCTTTTTTTTTTTTTAACTTTAAATTTATTTTATTTTTTCAGCGTTCCAAGGTTCATTGCCCATGCCCCACACCCAGTGCTCCATACAATACGTACCCTCAGTGCCCACCACCAGGCTCTCCCATCCCCCACCCCCCTCCCTCCAAGACCCTCAGTTTGTTTCTGAGTCCAAAGTCTCATGTTTCGTTTCATTCCCTGAATTACCCTACTTCCCATTTCCTTTCCTTCTCCTACCATCCTCTATATTACTCCTTATGCACCACAAGTAAGTGAAACCATGTGATACCTGACTTTCTCTACTTGGCTTATTTCATTCAGCAAAATCTCTTCCAATCCAGTCCGTGTTGCTACAAAAGTTTGGTATTCATCCTTTCTGATGAAGGCGTAGTACTCCATTGTATATATGGACCACATCTTCTTTATCCATTCATCTGTTGAAGGGCACCTTGGCTTTTTCCACAGTTTGGCGATTGTGGCCATTGCTACAATGAACATTGGGGTATATATAGCCCTTCTTTTCACTGCATCTGTATCTTCAGGGTAAATACCTAGTAGTGCAATTGCAGGGTTATAGGGTAGCTCTATTTTTAATTTTTTAAGGAATCTTCACTTCAACAGTGTCTTTTGATATAAAGGCATTATGTTAATATTAATAGTCTGATGGAGCAGTCTTTCCCCTAATGGTTAGTGCCTTGCGTATCCTACCTAAAGAACCCTTCCCAAGGTCATGAAGATATTCTTACATGATCTTTTAGAAGTTCTAATCATTTTATCTTACATGTTTACAACTAAATCTCCCTCAGTTTTATCTTGGAGTAAGGGGTGAGGCCGGGATAAGATCTTAATTTTTTGCATCCAGATATTCAGTTAATCCAGGATTATTAGGGGAAAAAATATTTCCCAGTGTTTTTCAAATGCCGCCTGGTCATAAATCAAGTGTCCACCTAAAGCATGGAGCACTGGGTGTGGGGAATGGGGAATGAATCTTGAAACACTGGAAAAAAAATTTTTAGTAACAATAAAAAAAAAAAATCAAGTGTCCAAGTGTGAGTCTGTTTCTGGCCTACCTTTTCATTGATCTGTGTGCCAAAACCACAAGGCCTTACCACTTTCACATTAAAGTATTTTGAAATCGAGTAACCCCCCCAACATTCTTTAAAATGTTCTTCACTATTCCTGATCCTTTGCATTTCCATGTAAATTTTAGAGTTTTCAATTGACACAAAATAAACTATTGGAAATCTTATTGGTATTTCACTGAACCCGTTAATTCGGAAAGAAGGGATAAAAACCTTAAATCCAATATATGTAAAGAACTCCTTTAAGAAAATGTTAGAGGGACGCCTGGAGGCCTAGTTGGGCAGCTACCTCCAGCTCATGTCATGATCCTAGGGGTCCTGGGATTGAGCCTTGCATTGGGTTCCCTGCTCAGTGGACAGTCTGCTTCTCCTTCTCCCTCTGCCTCACCCCCTCCCTTTGTGCTCTCTCAAGTTGTTAAAAAAAAAAAAAGAACTTTTTTTGAAAAAGTCAAAGCATCAAAAGAAAAATGGGCAGGAGGCTTGCGTGGACACTTCACAAAAGAGACTATCCAAATTGCAAGTAAGTGAAAAATTTCAACCTTATTAGTGATCAGGGTAATCAGACTGAAAACTGCAACATCTTCATCTTTTGGACTGTTGATAACCAAATACCGCAGACTGGGTGGCTTCTAGGACTTCTCACAGTTCTGGAGACTGGACGCCCAAGGCGGTCAGGCAAGGGGCTTCTTCCAGATCATAGACTCACGTGGTGGAAGGGGCTGAGGAGCTCTCTGGGGACTCTTTTATAAGAGCAGTAATGCCATTCATGAGGGCTCTGCCCCCATGACCCAAGCACTTGCCCAAGGCCCCACTTCCCTACCATCACCTTGGAGGTTAAGTTCTTCATATGTGAATTTTGGGGGGACACAGAAACTCAATCTATGGCACACAGTATCACTAGACACTTGCCAAATAAAGTTTAAAAAGGATCCCCAATGTTGGGCAGGTACAACACCTAGAATACTCCAGCACTGCTAATTAAAAGGCAAGATGGTAGACAGCCACCAACAGTAAATATATGCTCTAGGACCTAGCAATTTTTGGCATATGCCCAAAATATATACATGTTTTCACCAAAAGATACATACAATAATGTTCAAAAAAACAATACTAATAGCCAAATAGTAGAAACTTTCCACCTGCCCATTAGTATCAAGGATAAATGGTACTCCATTCACACATTAAAAGGCAGCAACAAGAACAAATAAATCACTAGTACAAGAAACAATGAGGAGGAACGACACCAACAAGATTGAGGCAAAGGAGCCAGACTCCACACAAAAATGCTCAATTCCATTTCACATGAAGTTCAAAAACAGTCCTCATCAACCTCTGGTGTTCGAATTTGGGATGGTGAGGACTTTCAGAGAAGAGTTTAGTCGGTAGGAGGAAGCACAGAGAATGCCCCTGGAGTCCAACGGAGTACCCGCTCTTGATCTAAGTGGCAATGACACAAGCGTGTTTAGCATAACGCACGTATACTTATCAGCTGTGTACGTAATATGTACATAATGCTTCCATTCTAAGACCTTCATGTACAAAAAGCGCTAGATACAAGTGATGGACACGTGTTAGAAACTTCATATTAGCCACAACGAATGAAGTGATGAAAGCTGGACAATAGACACTTATGGTATTTCAGAGCATCTGTTAATTCCCTTATTAATACCCTGGAGCCAAGGCTAGAGTAGAGAAAATGTGTAGTGGGAGGGACCCAGGGAAAAGTCTGTCCTAGCAAGCATGCCATGTGGAACAGCAGGAGAAGTACCCATTCCCATTGCCTGTGTCCCTGGGGCTACAGTGGTCCTTCTGTCACTTCCTCACCGGATGTAGAGAGGAGATCGTGCTCTGGATGGTTAATAGCAGTCCTCCGGGACAAACATACCCATAACAAGTAGACCTCCTCCTTTTCCCCACTTCACGTCAATTAGCATTCACCGCCCTATGCATAATTAAGGTCCACTTACTTACAAATGTTAAGAGGAGTTCTGCTCCCATGAACAGGCCTCTTTTTGACAGAGATGACGTCCATACCCCCTATGTAACTGGTGTGCGTTAAGTTCATCCCCTGCTGGCTCTACCCAATTTCAGAAGTCCCAAAATCACACCCTTACCTGATCCAACCTTTGGGGCTGTCCGCAGTCAGAACTTGGGGTAAACTTCCTGTTCCAGAGCTCTTCCCTCGCAGCTTGGCCACCATCCCTCCATCCCCAGACAGCCACCCCTGAGCAAGAAGCCCAGGTTCGCCTCTCTGCTTACCCTTCCTGATGTGGGGAGACTTGACAGGCCACTAGGACACCTGCTTCACTTCACCACATCGTTCCTTCCTCGGGGCACACTGAGCCACAGCGCCCAGCGGGCTGTCCCTTTCAGCCCCAAACGAGAGTCTCCTGCCAACCAGCAGGCTCCGTGCTCCTGGAGCAGTACTTCCCCAGCTTAATATCCTCACCCCTGCCCCAGCCCAGCGAACGGCCAGGTTCTCCCCCGTTTCGGGGCTGCAGCCCAGCTCTGTGCCTGAGCGGGCAACTGCATGGCCTCACCACACCAGACGTGGGGCGGACCATAAGCTGAGCTAGAAGGACAGGACCAGGAGGAGGGCGCTATCCCGGTGCCCTGGCTCACCAGACCAGAGGTAGAGCCGCCAAGTCCCCACTGGAGGGTGAGAGCAAACCTGTGTCTACATCACCTGGGTCAAGAGTAGTCACACTGAAGCAAGAATGAGGATCACGGTACAGAGGGGAAGGGCTCCTAGGATTTAGCAACGTATCACGTGAATTAGGGCTTTCATGGGAACTAAAGAATTGAAAGCCTAGGGCACAAGTCCCATCAGGCAACGTCAGAGGGTTGTGGGGTGTGGACACTACACCCCAGTAAGAGGACAATCACCCCACCAACGGACGACGACGACGAAGCCACTGGCAGCACGGCAGAACCCGACACCCTTTATGCCCTGAAGTCTGGTCTCCTCTCCAACCACCCCTGAAACTGCAGGCCCCAAACCTGGTTAGACACAAACCCAAGAGCCACACAGAGGGTAGCAACTAGCTCTCCTACAGCAACGAAAGAGCGCCTCCTCCCTACACCCTTGACAACACACAGCGTCTCCAAACTTTCATCTTTGTCCATCTGACTGATGGAAATTAGCATCTCAGTGAAGTTTTAATTTGCATTTTTCTAATTATAAAAGAGGGCGCTCATTTTTCCATGAGCTCAGGAGCTGCTGCATGTCCTCTCCTCCGAGCTATTTATCTGGGCCTCTGCTGGGTTTTCCAGCAGGTTATTGGTCTGTTCCCAATCTGTACAGCCCACGCAGTGTCCCAGCACGAAGGGCTGAGCTCAGTACTACATACTTCTGTCTAATTTGTCTTTTGACTTTGCTTTTGCCAAATTAGGAGTTGAATTTTTATAACTGTTGTAGCATGTTTAGCTAGGCCTTCCACCCAGAATTTTTAAAGATTCCCTTGATTTTCCTAGTCATTTACGGTTTGGTTTTGTTTTTTGTTTTGTTTTGTTTTGTTTTGGCGGGGGGGGGGGGCTTGCACCAAAAACTTTAATCCATTTGGTCGAGCTGTTAGGTGTGCACAATGGTTTTTTCTGGATGGCTCAATACCACAAGCTGAATATGGACACCTTCCCTTTCACGGCTTTGAAAGGTCCGTATGAGAGCTTACATCATCACATGCACCTGTGTCCATATTTAGACCTAATCAATGGCCTATTTATGTGCTAGTATAAAGCTATTTTAACTTGCATAATTTTATGTTTAAACATGAGTAGAAGGTTTCCTAGCTATTCTTGTTTTCATCATTCCCCATGAGCTTCAGGATCCGCTTGCCTTAGAAGAAAAAAAAAAAAGTCCTGCCGGGGGACTTAAATGGACACTGACTTTGCAGCACCCTACCCTAGGGAGCATTACATCCTTCCCCACTTGTTCATGTCTCCCTTTATCCTTCAGGAGACAGTTTACTTCAACTAGATCTTGCATATTTCTTTTTTTTAAAGATTTTATTTATTTATTTGACAGAGAGAGATCACAAGTAGGCAGAGAGGCAGGCAGAGAGAGAGGAGGCAGCAGGCTCCCTGCTGAGCAGAAAGCCCCATGCGGGCCTCGACCCCAGGACCCTGAGATCACAACCTGAGCAGAAGGCAGAGGCTTTAACCCACTGAGTCACCCAGGCACCCAGATCTTGCATATTTCTTTAGATTTTTACAAGATTACCTGTTATGCTCGATTCCCCACCGTCGCATCCTATCTGGTTGTAGTCTATATAGGCGAAAGCTATTGTGCTCTTCACAGGTTTTATTACAAGCAGCTATGCTTCTAAGTTCTCTTATTTGAATAGTTCTTTGGGGTTTTCCAAAGGATCAAATTCATATTCTCTCACACATTGGCTAGAATCATGTTCGAAAGTTCACGAGGGTAGACATTCTATGGGCATGCCTTTACTAGTCCTATCTTAATAGGTACCAAGTTCATGCTTTTGGAACCACTTGCCTGGAATAAATCCCATGTGGTCTTCATAGATTAGGATTTTAAAATGCTAATTTGTTCACAAATTTAGGGTGTCTGCACCAGTTTTTGTAAATGAAATTGATCTACAGGTTTTACTAGGTTTGGTCTTTATTATACTTATCAATGCTATGATTAGGTCATAAAAGAATTTTGGAAGCTTTCCTTCTTTTATATGCTCTAGCACTGCCTTATCCAACAGAGTAGCCAACAGCAACATGTGGCTACTTAATGAAAATTGAATAAAATTAAAATCCAGTCCCAAAACCAGCTGCACTCAGGCCTGCGGCCACACTGGGCAGCGCCATCAGACCATATCCCTCGCAGAAAGCGCTCTTGGACAGCAGAGCTCCAGAAAAACTAAACAGGGGATCAAATCATTTGTTCTCTCATGATAGGCTTTCAATGAGTCATACCTGAAGAAATGTTGAGAACAGGTGTTCAGGTTTTCTACTCTTCCTAGAACTCGTGGTCCAAAATTTATAGGTTTCTAGAAAGTTATATAGTTCAGTGAGGTATGGAAAAGTTTGAGGAAATAACTCAGATTAAGAGGAGTCTAACCATCACCTCTTCTGAGGACAAGACACCTGCTTCTCTGGGCAGATTAAGGGAGGGTCAACAATAGTTTCCCATTATTCAATCAAACACTGCCATGAAGGTATCTCACAGACGTGGACTGAAGTCCGCAATCCTTGTGCTTTAAGGAAGGCTTTCCTACATAATCTGAGGAAGGATTCTGTCAGCTGAACAGCCTCAAGGGCAGAAAAGAAGCTTCCTGGGAGACCTTCTGTTCCCTCTGCAGTTCTGGCTCATCCAGAGTCCCAGCCCGCCCTTCCCAGGGACCCAGCCCCTGGACGCTGTCTGGACTTCCCCAGGCAGACCTCACAATCATGGAAGCCACTAGGTCACTACACTAGAATCCTGGCTGGTTTTTCCTCCCCATCCCCTCAACCCTCCAAAGGGACTTCTTCCATTAATTTTTAGCCTTATCATTTTCCTGTCTCCCAAGTCATTTCTTCATTTTTAACTCCTCCACTCTGGTTCCCATAGAATTTTTTTTTAACTGGAGATTAATACATTTACTCTCCTTCATTATAGATGGAGATTTATACTTCCCTGAGCTGCCCTGATATCCCACAAGTCATACTGGAGTTCTAAAATTGGTACTTTCTACTATGCCGCAATTTAGGCTTGGATTTTGTTCTGAGTTATCTAACAGCAGTGTTTCAGAGTACTTTGTGGAAGGGATCCTATTTCTCTGTTTTTTTTTTCATTATCTTTTAATTTATTAGAAACTGGTCATTTTGGAATGTTTGTGGATTAACGTGTGGTCAGATTCACTTGGGAACTTGAATGAAAAAGGCATTCTGTTTTCAGCCTATGAAGTATGGTATGTATCAGTCTTCCCTTTGATCTTGAAGGCCTGTGTACTTCTTTTATCCACTTGATCGTTAACTAAAATATCTGAAATCTGGCAGTATCTGTTCTCTAGCATTTCTCATCTATGACTGACCATTACAATCCACATCCGTGAGTATTAAGAAGGGCGCTTTTGTTCTTATTCAGTGCTTTTGGCTTTGAATTCAACCATATTGGATATTCTGTTTGAATTTGCCTAATAAAACTGTCCTTAGATTCTCAAGCTTTGAATCACTTTTGGAATGGAGTCTTGTGATTTAATCTGATCCTTTCCTTTCGAATATGTTTGACCTATTTATATTTGAAATAATTGGAGTTTTTATTTTACATTATAGATCAAAGTTGCTGCTGAAGCAAGCTTCTAGATTAAAAGTCCATGGGTTTTCCTCTACATGTAGTTGGCTTGGTTTTGGATGTATTTCTTAGCATTTCAAATGCTGGCATTTTTTTGTTCTAGTGGTTCCCTTTATAACTGTTCCTTTATATAGTACCCTTCACTATTAGATAATCTAAGAAAAGTTATGAGAAATATAATTTCCTCTTCACGCCTTGAATTTCCCGCTCTTCCACTACCCGACTTTAGCTTATTGCGTTTTTCTTGAATATACTTATGACTATCTTATTGGATATACCTTTTAGTCTCCAGCTACAAAAAATGAAATCGGTATAACCACACTACCTCCCACGTTCCTTGTCCTCCCAGTGTAGCTTATATAGCTTCAGTCCTATCACTTTTCTATTGTTAGATCACATAACATTTATAATCCCCCAGTCCCTTGTCAGTTAAACTCTAAGTGTATAGTTAAATTATCCTTGCCTTTCTCTTTGCTACATATTTTGTCATCTTAGTTGGTTCAAGTTCACCCACCAGATTTTTGAAGGACTCATGAAAACATGTTTTTTCACCTATAATGACCCAAAAGCACAAGACAAAAATATTGTTGCCTTTGCAATAGTTTGTACGGAGGCAAGTTTTCTGGATGAGATTTTAAGCTTGGAAGGCATTACTTCTGCTGTCTTATTGTATGTGGCTCAGGAGAAAATTGGGTTGGTGGCCTCATTTGTCATAAGCAATTCATCTTTGCACAGATTCCAAGATCTAGGACTTTCTTCAGAGAACCCACTTAAATGAATTTTTGGATCTCCCTTTTAATTCCATATAGAACAGTTAGGAAAGTTAACTGAAAGTATCATTTTTGCTCTTCCTATTTCTATACTTGGTACCCCTTTCTAAGTCTTCACCCAGGGTCCTTAACTCTATCTATCCTCTCTGCTCTCCTTTTAATTTTACTGTTACTAATGGAATAATGGTTTGGATTTCCTTTTACTTCATTTCTGTTCTTCATGCTTATGTTTTCTCTTCCTTGAGCTCTTGTACCTTTCATGTTGTAGTAATAGAAATTAATTCACTGTGTTTTAGGACTGGGAATGTTTATTTCCTCCATTCACGTATTTCACTGGGATCTGTTCTTGTATTCCACTTGGTTTAGCCTGTTCATCTCCTTGTGGTATTGTGGTACAGACTCTGAGAGGGTTCCTCTTCTACCTACTCATCTTTGGGGCATCCTTCTGAACCTGGACCGCATTCCAGACTACCAGGACTTCTTTAAAATCCTTAGTTTTGGGGCTGTAGCATTTACCCACTGCTCTTACCAGATCAATTGAGACACGCTGCTGTAGGGTCCTCAGTGAGCCCCCCGCCACACCCTGATCCCTGCCACATGGACCACTGAGACCCTCTGTCTCCACATGGCACTTGCTACAGGGTTTCTCATTCATCCCCACTTTCTCCAGTTCTGGAAAAAAACAAAAAACTAAGCCCAGGAAAACAAATGCTTTAGAACAAAAGCTCATCCTACCAGTCTGTAGGTTCTATTTACCCTTACTGAAAAGGAAGAATTTCACCTCGATGTGCACACTTCACTTTAGGAAGTGTCTTCTGCTGACAAGTTCCCTGCTTCCTTCTGTCTACGCCCTGCTTGATTTGCTCGGCTTTTAGAAGCCATTCCACGGACTCTGTGATCTATTGTTTTTAATGTTTCTTAACTTGCCAAATATATGATTTATATTTTGATTCTCCTTCCCTTCTCTGATTTTACAGCATTTCCAAGAGAAAAGTCAACATTCTGCTACCAACTTCAAACTGAAAAGCTCTGTAATGATTTCAAATGCACTGGCTCAGCACCCAAAGAGTTTCAGGGCAGGGGGAGGGCAAGGGTAGGAGGCTTCCAAGACACCAGTGTCCTAGGAAGACCACCTTTAGTGTTAATAGCTCTTTGGAAGTTATAAAATCATATGGATTGTGTAAATTCACGCAAATTACTAGTGTACAGACCCAGAGCGTCTTTTTAGGGTTACATTCTTCCCCACCTGGGGTATCTCCTTATCATTTCCTTGTTTTGGTAGTAAGTCTACCGAGGGTCCTAGCTTTATACATAGACCTTCAATCTTTCCTCTTCACTTCGCAAAGCATTTTCCTTTATATATATTTATTTATATATGTTATATAAATATTTGGATATAGATGTGAAAACCCTACCTTAAAGGTCAAGAACCAGGCAAGGATTTCTGATCCTATGTAGTACAATTAAGTCAAAGGCAGCCAGATTAACGAAACAAAGAACCTCCCATGCAGCAGCTCATCAGTAATGATGTCCCCGAGCCACGTAGGACTGGTAAGTATTTCAGCATTCACCCCCACAAGAATGAAATCCTGAAATCTGCCCTCCAACCAAGTGAAGGATCAGCACAGAACTCCAGTCTTTGGGCTAAGAAAAGCTGATAGTGTAACTACAGATCTACACTATTAAGAAGTTTCCTCAAGTGTACAACTAGCTACATCCAGGACTGAAAGATTTTCTACACCACTGGAAAGATGTCCTTACTTTGGTTAGTAGCATGTATCCTCATGTGTCTTCTCCATGCCCACGTAGCTACCCCCCACACACCATAAATAAGACCACCCATTTGAGGGGAGAACCATAGGGAAAGGCCCTTTAGAGGGAATTCAAGACAGAAAACTCTGCCAGCCACACAGGGGGTAAGGAAAAGTAGTTTGGTTGGATAGGGTACTCCAGGTTTGAAACTATCAGATGTAAGGACAAAAGATTGGTGCAAACATGTGCAATACTCACTGCTCATATATAGTAAGAAAAACTTTCTAGGTTTTTCAGCAAAACAAAGGGATTCTAGAACATATTTCCAGTTTCTAATAATGGTAGGAAAAATTAAGACAAAGATAATAAAGATTCTTAAAAGTTGTCTAAAGAAAACGAAAGCAGTAGCAAGATAAATACAAAGCCAAACTGAAAGTGAAGTGAAAACCCAAGTGGATGGGAGCATGGAAATCTGCTTTGGCCCCGGGGTGTTTGGCAATTCTAGCACTGGAATTTTTTCAGTGGTCTCCAAGGGCAAGAGAAGCAGGGTCAACACCAAGGGCTCGCACAAGGTGGAGGATCTCCACCTCTCTCCACAATGAAGACCCTGACGGCTGATACCGTAGGGTAAGAGCCAGAAGTAGACCTATATTCAATCTTGCCCTGAGGGTTTGCTTCACAGCAACCCAGGGACTCCCAAGCCCTGAATGTGAAGTAAGAGGACCCTAAGTCAACAGTTCAATCCCCCTGCCGGCACCTGGCAAGCACACAGATCTCCGGAGAAAGGTTTATTCTACATATAGAACTCATTCCTAGGACTTTTATTTACAGTGAGAATACAGTCCAATAAGGCACATGGAGAAGCAGACTCTGTAAGAACGGGAAAGAATTAGACAGTTACCTCCACAGCCTCCTATTGACAGATGATACGATTATTGTGCTTGCTAATAAAGTAAATAAAACCTGAAAACAAGTGTTCTGAGAGCAGGATATTGAAATTCATGAGTTACATTTGAAATCTCAAGTATCTGAAAAAGAACCCAATAGAAACTTTAAATGAATATAATGTCTAAGAAATACATAATCTATAAACCAAAGTAACCAGAATGCTGCAGAGAGATTAAAAACAGAAAACATGAGAAATACAGTGAGGATATGTAACCTACATTTAATCCGATATGGAGAGAGGCAATAGAATACAGACAATGTACAGAAGAATAGCTAAGGACTTTTTTTTAAGAACTTAGTTGTTTTTTGTTTGTTTTTAAAAGTAATCTCTACACCCAACATGAGGCTTAAACTTACAACCCTGAGGTCAGGAGTCACATGCTCTACCAACTGAAACAACCAGGAAGCCCCAAGAACTTCCATACCACTAAAGAGATGCCAATCAAGATGAAATCTCTCTAGAAAAAAACCCACATCTAGATATACTGTTGTGTAACTGTAGAAAACAAATGATAAAGAAAAAAAAAAAAAGCTTAGGCGCAGACCCCTTCCCACAACCAAAAGAACAAAAACCACCTTTCCAATACTTTAAAGGAAACATTTAGAAGAGCAATAGAATGGAGGGATGATTTAGTAGCATCTGCCAACCTAAAGTTTGGGCATTTTTTTTGAGAAAAGAGCACATAAATGCGTACACACACACACACACACACACACACACACACACACACACACGGGGCGGCCAGGATGGGGAGGTGGGCTAGGGGCAGAGAAGGGAGAGAAGGGAGCCCAGCTTTGGGCTGGAACCCTGGACCCTGAGATCATGACCTGAGCCAAAGGCAGACACTTAACCAACTGAGCCACCCAGGTGCCCCTGCCAACCTAAAGTTCTACAGTCAGTGAAAACTCTCAAAAATGGGAGAGTGAAGTTTAGTAATAAGGAAAACATGAGATGCCACCATCCATCTACCAGATTGACAAATACGGAAAAACTCTGGCGATGCCAAGTGTCAGCACGGATGTGGAACAACCTGGGGGCTCAGAAACCTTTTACCAGTCTGACTACAAGTCACCAGCACCCTGTAAGAAGGTCATTTACTAGTAAATTTGAAGATATGCATGCATTACGACCCAGCTATCCCACACACGTATCTGCCTCCAGAAATTCTTCCTGTTGAAGAGGATATCTAGGCTCTGTCCTTACTTCTAGGCACAAAGTCTCAAAAATCCCTGAATTTCCAGAACATTAAGAGTGTCTTTGCCGTGCTAGTGAGGGGACTCCTGGTAGAGCTCTAGATAGCTTCTAGGTGGGGGCCAGACACCAGAAAGGCAGTAGAGAGCTGGAATTTTCAGCCTCTTGACCTCTAGGGTAGAAGTGGGCTAGAGATGGAGTTGGATGGTTTAATCATACATATGTAGTGACACCCCAAGAAAAACCCAATAGACAGGCCCAGTGGAGCTCTCCAGTTTGTCCACACACTGGTGGGCTGGAAGGGTCATGGACCCAGATTCCACAGGAAGGCGCAGACGCTCTGCAGGCCTGCCCCATCCCCGTACAGGTCTCCAGCCTGTTTCCCAGCTGTAATCTTTATATTAAAACTGGTCAGCATGGCGTTTCTGGGGAGTTCTGAGAGTCCTAGCAAATAATCAAGTTAGAAGGCTATGAAACTCCCAGATCTACAGCCAGTCAGAAATGCAAATAGCCCCATGACTTGCAACTGGCATTTGAAGTGGAGTCGATTTTGTGAAGGACTGAGCTCCTGTGGGATCGGAGCCCAACTCCAGGTCATCAGTGTCAGAACCACACGGCCGTCTGCTTTATGGCTCCTAGAAACAAGGCATTTTGAAAGTTCTAGCTGGCTGGGGAAAAAGGGGGAGTCGTCCCGAAGAGGCACAGCTGGCCCCTGAAGGGAGCGTGGTCTTATGAAGACTTGCCTTCCACCTGTGGGTCCACACTAGTGCTCCATGTTGTCAAGATCAAGTTTAGCTGTAGGACATCAAGTTGGATTTGGAGAACTGGTGTCAGAGCATGCCTGTGTACCAGGAAATCTGGGTCAGTGTTCCCAGCACTGTTTAGAGGAGTCACTTCTGGTTGGGAACCCTCTATCAAGAGTCTAGTTGGTAAGCTGTGGAATGTGCAGGAGTTCGAGTTTTCTACCACACGGGAGAAAAAGGAACAGTGGAGGTAGGATGTTGGACAGAATAGGTCAGATACAGAATACAGGTGTTTTTAATGAAACTTTAAAAACAGACCAAACTATCTCTGTGCTGATCATGAACCATAGTAAGACTACAGAAAAGCAGATAATTACTCTGCAAATCAGGAGTACTTTTTCCTTCCTTACAGGGAAGGAACAATATTGTGATGGTCAGAGGACACTGTAGCACCCCAAATATCTGCCTATTTGTTGAACTGGGTAATGGTTTTCACTTGATTAAACCATAACTCAAGTTTTATGCGTCTTTCTGAATGTATGTTGTATTTCACAGGTTAGGATTTTTAGAAAGGAGAATAGTGATTACAAAGGAAAGCTCAGAAAACCATAGGAGGCTTACAGAATTAATTTAGTAGTCAACTATTAATTCAATAAAAGATGCCACTGAGAAATAGAAATTGAAGATAAATGTAGAGCTTTAGTTAAAAATGGGTGAAGAGGAAGTAAAGGGAGGTCTTAAGACTTGCTTTGATACACAAGAGGACACAAATAGGTAGTTTCTTGGCAGGCATAAAGATGTACGTTGAGAGGATCTGTTACGATCCCTTGTAGCACAGCTCCTGAGACCTGGGAAAGAAGCAGAGGCCCCACAAAGGGACAAGGACCCATGCTTTTACAGTAGGAACACGCCTCCAAAAAAGGAATAGATCCTACCCTGTCTGTTCTAATCGTCAAGAGCAAAGTTGTTTTCCAGGTCAAGTTGAAGATCTCAGTATCACAGCTGAAATTTCCAATATGGAAGTATGTTGATTCCTATTAATTTCTACTCAAATTGCTGGTAGGACTACCAAATCTGCCTGGGTTTTAAATAATGCTGGTGGAACTCTCAAAAGTGACTGGATTAAAGAAAAAAAGATTTAAAAAAAAAGAAATGGATTAAAGACAATGAGAGATCTGAAGCCATGAAACTCCTGGAAGTAAAGGGGAAAAGCTCTTCGACGTCGGTCTTGGTGAGGATTTCTTTGGATAGGACCACAAAGACACAGTCAACAGAAGCAGCAACAAGGATTATATCACACTGAACCTGCACAAAGGAAACCATCTATAAAAATCAAAGACCACATCTGGACCTAGAAGAGGTGCAAGCCATATATCTGATAAAGGGTTAACATCTAAAACATAAAGAATTTTAATAATCCAATTTAAAAAGCAGCAAAGTGGGGCACCTGGGCAGCCCAATCGGTTAAGCATCTGACACTCATGGTTTTGGCTCAGGTCATGCTCTTAGAGTCCTGGGATCCAGCCCCACATGGGGCTCCCTGCTCAGCAGGAAGCCTGCTTCTCCCTCCCCTTCTGCTTACTCTCAAAATCTTTGGGGAAAAAGGGGGGATGCACAAAGCCTGAATTTTTTTTTTCATAGGACATATACGCACCACCCCAATTCATGTAAAGGTATTGAACATTACTGATCAGGGAAATGCAAGTCAACTGCACGGAAATATCTCACACCTATTAGGATGGCCTTTATCAGAAAGATAAGTGTTGGTAAGGATATGAAGTGAACACCTGCACACTTGTGGTGGGAAGAGAAATTAGTACACCTACTCAAGAACAGTAGAGAGATTCCTCAAGAGGTCAAATATAGAGAGTGGTCACAGGATCCGGAAACCCCACTTCTGGGTATGTGTCCAGAAGAAACACATCAGTATCTCAGATCTCCGCATTGCCCTTCTCTTTGCTACATCACTCACAACAGCGGAGATGCCCGTACAAGCTAAGTGTCCATCAACAGACGAATAAAGATACCGTATGTTCCCAGGATGGACTGTCCTTCAGCCATGAGAAACAAAGAAACCCAGCCATTTGTAACATGGGTGAAACTGGAGGACATTAAGCTATATTTAAGCCAGAGAGGAAGATAAATGCTGTATAATCTCACGGAAACGTGGAATCTTGGGGGCAGGGACGGGGTGGCGGGGTCAAACTCAGTCACAGAATGGTAGCTCCCAGGGCCTAGGGGGCTAGGGGAAATGGGAAGATGTTGAGCAAAGGGTAGAAGTCTTCAGTTAGAAGTCCTGGGGATATAACATACAGCATGGTTACTATGGCTGAAGATGCTCAATTGCAAACTTGGGATTTGCTAAGAACACAGATCTTAGCAGATAAAGGTAACATGCAAGGGGATGGAGGTGTTAATGGACCTGATCGTGGCGATCGTTCCACAATGTGTGTATCAGATCATGTTTACCGGCTTTAAATACATTCAATTTTGTTAATTATATCCAATAAAGGGAGGGAGAGGGTGTTGGCAGAGTATTTTTAGTGGAGTCACTCGTGACTGCTAACATACATACCCAAGTGTGACGAATGGCCAGTGAAGGTTTTCGGTTTTAATACCCAGAGAACACAAGCAATCTGTCATGTGTTCCTGCATGAAAGCCAGAGCTTTCCTCTCCATAACACCTACCATCTGACCTCCCGGGACTTAGCCATCCCTTATCCCTCAGACCTCACTACATCGGCAAGGTCATGAGAACTGACCCCTGAAATAAGAACAACCTTCTGTGCTTTAGTAAAGCCAATACGGTAAATTTCACAGAAAGGATCATTTCAGAGGGAGACCATTCAGAAAGAGCCTAGATCACCAGGGAAATACAAAGCAAAACTATGATGAGAGACCACCTCACACCAGTCAAAATGGCTAAAATTAACAAGTCAGGAAACGACAGATGTTGGCAGGAAACGACAGATGTTGGCGAGGATGGGGGGAAAGGGGAATCCTCCTACACTGTTGGTGGGAATGCAAGCTGGTGCAGCCACTCCAGAAAACAGTATGGAGGTTCCTCAAAAAGTTGAAAACAGAGCTACCCTGTGACCCAGCAGTCACACCACTGGGTATTTGCAGTGACCCGAAGGGGCACACGTACCCCACTGCTTAGAGCAGCAATGTCCAAAATAGCCAAACTATAGAAAGAACCCAGATGTCCATCAACAGATGAATGGATAAAGATGTGGTGTATATATATTTGACCTACAGATGTATACACACATACACACACTCACAGGAATACTATGCAGCCATCAAAAAATCTTGCCATTTGCAATGACGTGGATGGAACTGGAGGGTATTATACTGACCAAAATAAGAAAAACAATTATATGATCTCTGATAGAAGGAATTTAAGAGGTGGGGGGGGGTCGTGGGGAGTTAAGGAGGGAAAAAAATTAAACAAGATGAGATGAAGAGAGAGACAAACCATAAGAGACTCAATCTCATGAAACAAACAGGGTTTCTGGGGGGGTAGGCAGGGAGAGGATGGCTGGGTGATGGACACTGGGGAGGGGATGTGCTCTGGTGAGTGCTGTGAACTGTGTAAGACTGACGATTCATAGACCTGAAGCAAATAATATATGTTATTTTAGAAGCCTAGAAAATGATCTCTGCCACATTTAAGTTGTCATAGAAGCTCCCAAATGCAGAAGAGTTTTGTTTGTTTATTTTATGATTTTATATATCTGAGTGAGAGCAGGGGTAGGGGCAGAGGGAGAAGCAGACTCAATGCAGGGTTCAATCCCAAGACCCCAGGATCAGGACCTGAGCCAGGGGCAGATGCTTACCTGACTGAGCTACCTAGGTGCCCCTGTAGAAAAGATTCTTAATCGGCATCAGGAGGACTCTGTCAGTCACCTTCCATTTCTGACCAGCCCAACTCTTGCTAAAGGGACTAATAAAGTACAAGCCCTTAAGGACCAAGAGAGGACAGGCACGGGCTCAAAATCAGGGACTTCACGCACCAAGTTGGTTACCCAATGCCAAATGCCCAACTCTCCAGTGGAAACTAGCAGGGTCCTCTATCATGAATAGGGTAGCAACTAGCCTTCAAGAAATAGACACATCAGGAATTTGGGTTGGTTTCCCTGATCATACAACTGTACACCCCTATTTCATAGATACCCCTATGCACTATTAGGGCGCCTTACTTAATGCCTCTGACTGAGGAACACAATTCACAGTAGAAGTGAGGCCCATCCAATGCCTGTGGAAGGAAACAGCCAAATCTATGTTTTGATTTATGAAAGGTTCTCACAATGATATATAATCTCTCGTGGCTCCTGGAGGTAAAGATTATATTTTACACAAAAATGAAGTTTTAAATATTAAATATTACATTTAAGTTCCATTTTTATATTATCTTTAATTTGTAATATAAAGACATTTTCATTTTTAAGTGAGTGCTATTTAATTTGCTTTAGGTACACAGGATTACCTAATGGCACTGTAAGTCTTACAATTTGATAGAGGTTTGAGATGAAACCCCAATGTAGCTTTCTGTAAACATCACCTTGAATTTAATCATGACCAATTTCTCTTTTAATACAGAGAATGCTTACTATGCTACAGAAGAGTTTTAATTAACTAAATGCCACTTGAAGATTTGGTAAGATCATATTGAAGTGAATTTGCTGAATTATCATTAATTTCTATTTCAACAGCAAGCTTCATTATAATTCTTGTATATTTCTAGATAGCCTGTTAAGGACATGAATTCATAGTTGCAGGTGATTTAAAGCTCTACAGTAGCCAGAACCACGAAGCAGGGTTTCTGAGCACACTGATCAGATGGCCACTGGCCACAGACAGTGCTCTGTGCCTCCCCCCACACACACACCCCCGGTGCCAGAACTGTTGTATTTCCAGAAGGAAAACTAGAAAGATGTATTTCAATACTCAAGCAAATCCCATTACTATCTTTAACACAAGCTTCCTTGGATAGATCTGTGAGCCCCAGAAATTCGGGAGCCACGAGGTGGGAAACACAGGGGCCCCTGATCCCGGGAGACTCAGCTGCCCCAACGGGCTCCAGCAGGCTGAGCTGCTCTTACAGAAGGTCGTTAAGCTCTGACCGGTGACCAAGTGACCACTCACAGCTGCACATAATCACACCTGACGACCAGCTCATGGAGGGGACAGTGGCACCTCTACACCCACACACTTACCTGGACTGATTCCAAGAAGGGATTTAAACCACCTGAAGGGAGGAGGGGGGACCCTAATAGCTCAAAAGTAAATGAGAACATTGAGACCAAGGAAAAATAAGGGTAATTGAGTATTCTGGAAATCTCAGTCCTGAAGAAGGCTTATACTAGGGAAGTACAACACTACCTCGGTAAAGCTGGAGAACGAGACCAGGGGCCTGACTCCATACAGAGACAACCACTAGGTCACTTCGGCATCTTCCAGCCGCTCAGAATCAGAGAAGAAAACTGGCTGATGTGATCAACTCTGTAGGACATCAGAGCCGAGCATTTCATCGGGAGTTGAAGACTGCAGGTGCCCTGACCGTGTTTCCCTTCTCCCCCTCCCAATCCGTCCTGCAGACATCGGGCACCCAGGTTGGTCTCCATTAAACACTCAACCCCAAAGAACACATTCTGACCGAATGACATTCGTCTTAAGCTACCACAACACCAAGTACTGACAGAAAATTCCTTGTGCCACGCCCAGTGGTGTTAAAAATTGGGAGAGGACAACCGAAATCTTTAAACACCAATGACTTAGACACCCCAGGAAGAAAAGTCCATCCAATGGTGGAAGTCGCTCGTACCATACCGCCCCCCCCAGACGGGCCACGGAAGTC
>PITA01000617.1:0-53527 GCA_004023965.1 Spilogale gracilis
CTAGAGGCCTGTCTCAATGGCAACCAGACTATCAGGCTGCAATTCTCTGGTAGCGGAGCGTTGTTCTTTTGCGTCTTTTTTCAGCAGTTGAGGAAGTCAAGTCGGAGCAGGATGTCTGTGCCCAGACCTCCCTCCCAGAGCGAGCCTCTACACAGGGAGGGGCTCTTTCCAGCCTCCCGGTTGGCAGTCTGTCACAGCCAGGCTGGTGCAGACGTTGTATTGATTTCTGCCCCCGCCCCCACTTGTCGCTTCACTCCCGCACCTCAAAGCCACAACTCCTTTTGGATCACGCGACTTTGTCTGCCCCCTGGGACCTGGGGCCTCTCCGGTCCCACGAAAGTCTGTAAAAAACGTCTTCCCTGGGTGGGTCTACACGTTGCCCACGGTGTGGAGAGAAACGGGAGAGAAGGGCAGAATAGAATCCACTCCCGCTGCTTTCCCGGCAGCTGTGGCGGCTCAGGCGGAGGCAGGCGGCTGCGCGCGCCAGGGCCCGCCGGGGCCGGGGCCCGCCGGGGCGGAGGGAGGCCGGGCATTGGGAAAAGAAAGAAAATAAAAGATTTTAAAAAGTCTCCTTGCCTTGCCCCGGGCTCCACTGTGTTTAGCTTCTTTCTAGCCCCGATTCAGGCCATAATCTGCTGTTATTCCTCACTCACAGAGCACTTTCGTTTTGGGGTATTTGTTTTCAATGGTTCAGCTCTGCGGGCTTCCTCCTCCACTCCCCTGTCTCTGGGGGCAAGCCTCCAGACCCTCCAATTTGTTTCTACCTTTTTGCCGATGTTCTTTGTCTCTCGTGGCGGTCCAGAAGTGGGAAATATCACATTTCAGGCTGGTTTCATGGGTGTTCACGGTGGTCTTGTAGTGGTTTTTTTGCTGGAAGTCAGCTCTCTTCAGGGAACTCCCCGAAATGCGGTCACCTGGCCTTCCGCCATCTTGACCCCCGTTGGATATTAACTCTTTATCAGATCTATCATTTGCAAATATCTTCTCCCATTCAGTAGGTTGCTTTTTTGTTTAGTTGATGGTTTCCTTGACTGTGAAAAAATTTTATTTTGATGTAGTCCCAATAGTTTATTTTTGCTTTTGTTTCCCTTGCCTGAGACTTATCTAGAAAAACTTGCCGAGTCCAATGTCAAAGAGATTACGGTATGTGTTTTTTCCTAGTTTCAGATCTCATATTTAGGTCTTTAATCCCTTTTGAGTTTATTTTTTTGTATGATGTAAGAAAGTGGTCCTACTCTTTGCATGTAGCTGTCTATGAGCATTTATTGAAGAGACTGTCTTTTCCCTTTTGTATATTCTTGCCTCCTTTGTCATAGATTTACTGGCCATATATGCATGCATTCATTTCTGGGCCCTCTATTCTGTTCCATTGATCTCTATGTGTTTTTGTGCCAGTATCATATTTTGATTATTATGGTTTTGTAGTATATCTTGAAATCTGGGATTGTGATTGCTCTAGCTTTATTCTTCTTTCTCAAGATTGCTTTGGCTATTTGGGTTCTTCTGTGGCTCCTTAAAAATTTTTGGATTGTTCTAGTTCTGGGAAAAATACAATTGGTATCTTGGTAGGGATTGCATTGAATTTATCATTTGCTTTGTGTAGTGTGGATATTTTTAAAATATTAATTCTTCCAATCCATGAGCATGGACTATTTTTCCATTTTATTTGTATTATCTTCAGTTTCTTTCCTCAGTGCTTTAGAAGAGTATAGGTCTTTTACCTCCTTGGTTAGGTTTATTCCTAGGTAGTTTATTCTTTTTTGGAGCAATTGAAAATGAAATTCTTTTCTTAATTTCTCTTTCTTAATTTTTCTCTGCTGCCCATTTTTTAATTGGATTTTTTGTCTTTTTGTTATTGAGTTATGTGAATTATCTATATATTTTGGATATTAACCTCTTATCCAAGACATGATTTGCAAATATCTTTTCCCTTTCAGTAGGTTGGCTTTTCATTTTGTTGATGGTTTCCTTTGCTGTGCAGAAACTTTTTGGTTTGATGTAGTCCACTTGTTTAATTTTGCTTAGACTTGAAAATTCTATTGTTATAAAAATATAAAGCATCACAAAAGTAATATAACAAATTCTAATGCATGTGTGAGCATTTTATAATATTTTTCAGTGTGAAAAAATGCATAAAGTTGTTTTGTGGATGACCTGACCGAGATTGCTTCAGAATGATATAGGAAGCCAAAAAGGCAGAGAGGAGAAATGTTGCATGGTAGCGCTCATTAATGACCAATGGCAAAAATCTTCCTGGGCTTGTTTGGTTTGGGCTTTGTGTACATGGGCCACAATAACAAAAATAAATTGCCAGGAATTCATTTCCTCCTTTAAGGAGGATTTCAGAACAGTGCCAAGACTACAGTCCCAGAGAGCTCCCTGTTTTCCCAGGCAAGCCAACGAGCTATACCTAGAGGACAACCAAAGCAGACAATCAGTAATCTCTGATGTTGTGTCCACTGAATACTTGGGATGCACCCCATTCATAATGAAACTCAACAAACATCCTTATTTTATCAATAGGGTTTGTAATACTTTTATTTCAGTTATTCATGAATCATTACAGGGACATAGACCTGTGAGCCATACAGGCTTGTACAGAGGGAATGGGGATTGAGTGAAATTACTCCAAAGCAAACAAGGACCTTTAGCTCTAGGGCACTTGGAGAATAACAGCCTGAGCCTCTCACCCACATATCAGGAGAGAAACAATTCAGAGGCCTAACAAAGGGAAATATAGTAGTCATACTGGTTGAACACTTGGTAGATAGCACCTAGCTAGACAGGAGTGGTGTCTGTGAGGTATTCCTAATAATTGTGGATACCACTTAAAGAGAAACGTTGTAGCAAGTGTTTACATTATATTTCTGTTTCCAAGATAATAGGTTACAGAGAAGAGAAAAAGTAGACACTGTATTGCTTATATTATCTTAGATTAGGACATCATGATAGTAATTATGATTGTTTGGATGACATTGGGGCTACTCATGTTCATGTCTTTGTGACCTATGTAAGTGACCAGTTGTTTCTGTCTCTCAAATACTTTCCCAAATTATTTTGGGAATGTGGAAGCTCATAGGAGTGCTTTGATAGTAGTAGATTTCTGGAAGTTCAAAGTATTCCTGTATGTCTGGTCCAGGTCCTGTTAATCAAACCCCAGAATGTAGGCAAATTCTCAGCATACAAGGCTGTCTTTGTCATTGGAACATTTTGGGTGCATAGAGAGGGAGGGCAGGGATTTCAAACATGTATAGTGGGTTTCAAATTTACAGTGACATCTCAGTGAAAAAATGAAACTTTATTTCTCTGTAACTGCACTCAATTTGCTTATGAGGTAGTGGAAAACTCAATCTTGGCACTTTAGGATAATTCACCCCATTCTGGCTTAAAAGCCTCTTTTGGGTAATTCCTCAGTCAATTCAAGATTTTAAGTCCAGCAAGGCAAAATGTTTTCCCTCATTCTCTTCTCCTGGAAAAGTCCTGGGTCTGAGTTCCTCACTTTCTCTTCTTTGGCCCCAGTTGCCCTTCTTGGACACATCTTGCTACCTTGGTCTTGGGTATCCACCTTGGTCCGTGTTGATTATACCACTGACCCACCTCGTCATGTTTGTAAGGCAGCATGTGGTGGGTGCTCCCTGCTCTAAGTGGCTGGTGCTGCTCTCACCAACTCTCCATTTTCTGCTGCCTTCCTCACTCTTCCCAAGGAGCTATGGGCTCCTCCCTTGCTTTCCCCACACAGAGAGGAAATAAGGGAGACTCGAGGTGGTTATTTGAAGCTTGCCATCAGTGTGAGTCTGCCCTGCTGACCTTCACCCCCCCAGCACAATATGCACTCTCTTTCTAAAATATTTTATTTACTTATTTGACTGAGAGAGAGGGAGAGATCACAAGTAGGCAGAGAGGCAGGCAAAGAGAGGAGGAAGCAGACTCCCTGTCGAGCAGAGAGCCCAATGTGGATCTCGATCCCAGGACCCTGAGATCATGACCTGAGCTGAAGGCAGAGGCTTAACCCACTGAGCCACCCAGGCGCCCACCATATGCACTCTTGCATAACTCTCTCCTCTTCTCATCTGTCTAGGTTCTGCTCACACCCCTCACACCCCTCTGCCCTGAGTCAGGAAATGTTTTTATTGCTTGTGTGTGTGTGTGTGTGTGTGTGTGTGTGTGTGTGTGTGTGTGTGAGATGGAGAAACAACCTTGTACCATGACCTGCATCCTTTAGAGGATAACCTGTAAACTCTATGCTCTGGTCCTCCAAGCTCTTACTGTTATCTTCAAACTGAGCCCTTTTGGAATTCAAAATAAGACCACCTATCCCTCACACAGGACTAGCTCTTCAAGTCTCTTCAACTTCAGATGTTGTGAATTATAAATCCACTCAGCACCTCCACTGATGGCTTTGTTCTGGCTGTTTCCACTTTCTCCTTAAGTCATGAATGCCATTGAATCAGTGGGTAGAGGGCCAATTTGGGGAAGGAAAAGTACCTCAATTTAAATTTCTAAAATATTATTTTAATCTTTGATAACCCATATGCGTCCATTTCAAGTCAGTGAAGATCAAAATATGTGAATAAAAGTCAAGATGACATCTAATTTTTTTCTACTTCTGATGCAGCTTGAGGAAGGAAAGGCTGGTGTTCCCTAGTATTGACTAAAAATAACTCACTAAGTGTCAGGATTTCTCTGTTTCAAGCCACCCCCCCCCCACACACACACACAAAGTCACCTGTAGGTTACACTACCTTCACTAGTGGAGGCTTATATCATCTGGATTCCTGTTTTCATCCATAAAGAACTGATTGATTTATAAATGGTCATGGTTTGTTCTGTAGCTTACTGTAGACTTTGTTTTAGAGGAAAACTAAGTTTTTATTCTTTAGGTCTGCCCTGGACCAGTTTTATGTTGCTTCTGATGTATGTTTTGTAAATTTCTCTTGGGGAAAAGATGGTACTGTCCAGGGCGATGACCAGTGATTACTGGGGTAGCTTTCCACCTCCCTGGGCCTTCCACGGAGGTATTGCTCCCAGTGCAGGGATCACCAGCACTCCCCTCACTTCCAAAGACCATCTTCCTCTCCTCCTCTACACCCAGTCATCCCAGTTTCCTGGATCTTGTGTCTGTGGGCATCTCAGCAGAGTTGTTGCACTTTTGATGAATGATCCTAATGGTAGGTGGAGAGAGTAGTCAACAGGCAGCTCTATGGGACCCAGAGAAATGTGTGAGCTTGATGTAGCTGAGGCTGAGCTTGTTGGCCATACAGACAGAGAATTAAAAAAAAAAAAGGCAGGGGAAATGATTTAATATTAGCATTTAACCCAGTGAATGTTTAGAGTATACTACTTCCAACATTTTACCCAACAGTTTTCTACTGCCATGGGGGATAGAGAAGGATCCTTCTTATGTGGAAATTCTGTATACAAAATTAGTGTGACATAATGAATAAAGAAATCACAACAAATTACACATTTTAAAAAGTTAACAAATAGTACAAAATCACATAACCCAGAAAAATAATGCAATATTTTTTATTAATTTTATACTTCTGTATATTTTTCTCTACATATTCTTTGGCTATATATTCTCTGATTACCTTTTTAAAGCAAATAATTTTATAATTTCATTTTCCCGGGCGCCTGGGTAGCTCAGTGGATTAGGGCCTCTGCCTTTGGCTCAGGTCATGATCTCATGGTCCTGAGATCAAGGCCCGCATTGGGCTCTCTGCTCAGCAGGGAGCCTGCTTTCTCTCCTCTCTCTCTGCCTGCCTCTCTGCCTACTTGTGATCTCTCTCTCTGTCAAATAAATAAATTAAATTTAAAAAAAAATTAAAAAAATAAAATAATTTCATTTTCCCAAGAGAGAATAGAATCATTCAATCTTTCTTCTATCATGGTTGACTGAAATTTGTTTATTGATAGTTTAAATATATAGTTATTGATAATGTTATTTAATATTCTAGGGTTATGTTAAATTTGGGATAGCCTCTATCAAGTTCCCTTTATATATAAGCTGTGAAATCTGGAAAGGTTTTCCCAAACTGGCTTCTGGCTCCACGTGTCTCAAACTATGTTTTAGGTTCACAGTCCACACACTCGTGGGTGCCCGAAGCCACAGAATACATATATACTGTAATGCAAGTTCTGGCCCTCCATGTTCTTGTCATGATGCCGGCTGAGTTGGCACAATGGGTGGCAGTTTTGCTGGAAGCCATCCTACATCAGGATGACTAGCTGTAATTTTAACTATACACAGATATGTCTGTGAACCAGATGACTATAACCCACCAAGTCCAACTAACTGTCCAACTAAGTGTATTTTAGTAACTCAACTTTTCCTTAGATGGATTCCCAAAATGCCCATGGCCACTTCTATGCCATCTAAAACAAGGGGGCACAGGGTGGGATGCAGATGGTCTTAACCATCTGAGGTTAAAATATCTCACATTACTACATTTATTAAAAACCAGACAAACAGGTGCCTGGGTGGCTCAGTCAGTTAAGTATCTGCCTTCGGCTCAGATCATGATCCCAGGGTGCTGGGATCAAGCCCCACTTTTGACTCCCTGCTCAGTGGGGAGACTGCTTCTCCCTCATCCTCTGCCCCTCCCCTCAGCTTGTTCTCTCTTCTCAAACAAATAAATAAAATCTTAAACAAACAAACAAAAACCTAGACAAACACATTGTTAAGGGGCCCTCCTAGGACATTGGAAAGAGCCTGTGCAGCTGAGGGATTTGGAGGCTTCAGTTTCATTTGTTCCACAGCATAGTCATACCTGATGAGGTGGGGGATACTGAACAAGGACAGAAATCAGTGCCTTGCTGAGAGGACCAGCACAAAAGACCAGAAAAGCACAATGCCCAGTTCAGTGATTTGCTGGCCATGTCATTTTGAAGGAGAGGTGAAGGGTGGAGGATGAATAAAGCACCAAGCGGCCCCTCAGAGAAAGGGCGGACGTCTTACAGGCTCTTGAGCGTTCACTTGCCTTAGAGTCCACCAGCGTAGTCAAACCACCCCCTCCCCAACGGGCACAGTCCTGCTGTGCTGAGTTTCTGGAGAGATTTACGGCATGCCTTCGCTACGTGATCTTTTTGGACAATCAAGTGATGCGACTTTTGCTATCACTCCGTTTGTCTTCTGTACTGTTAGTGCTGCAAATGGCTGGTCAAACTTGGTGTTTAGAGACAGAGCTGTGGACAAAAGAGCATGCCGCAATTCATCCAAAAAGCAGTGACTCTTCCACCCTAGTGTGTTGGCATCTGGAGGGGGAGCACGTTGACTTAGAGGCCACAAAGGCAGCATTTAGCTGAGGAATTACGATTGTTACCCATTAGGGTATGTTTGACTCTGCTTGGAAAAGTTAATATGTTTCACAGTTGCTACCAGGGAAGGACATAAGCCCTGGGAGATCTTGGTTCAACAATGACTGTCTTATGTAACAGAGTCATTCACTTTATGACCACCTTAGGAACCACTAAGGAACATAATAAGAAATACACAGAACTGGTCGTGGGTCTGCCCTTTCTCCCTTTGATTCAGAAGGGAAAAGATAAAGCCACATGGCCATGGGGACCTCTTACTTAAGAAGGTCTTTGTTTAATCACCAAAGCCAGGATGATGCCAACGGAGTCAGTATGGAACAGTGAACATGTGTGGTTCTTCAGCACTGCCTGTCCTGTCACTGTAGTGTCTGTCTGGTGGGATCCAGACTGTTTTCTAAACATGTTTCCTGTTCAGTGCTGCCAGGATTTTGGGGGTGATGCTTAACTAATTATCTTTTTTCCTCCCCTCTCTCTGTTTTCTCTTTTCTCTGAATTACTGCCAAAGCAACCAGAGTCATGGAATTTTAGAGCTGGGAGCTCAGGGAGAGAGGTTTGGATTCTGATGAGCCAAGCATGGGAAAGAGACTTTAAAAAATTTGAACAACCCTCAGTTGTTGATCTTGCACATTTACTTAATATTAGCTGGTGTTGGCAGAGGTTTATATTGGAAAGACTGCAACTTTCTGTGCCCCATATAAGCAAGATAAAACTTGAGGAAAGGAGTGTTGGTTTAATTTAGAAAGTCTCTGGTTTTTATTTGATACTAAACAAATCATGCAGTTTACAAGTCCTGTGACACCCCAAGATTTAACCAACATTTTTTAATATGCTGTAAGAAGGTCTATGAAAGACAGATGCAAAGATGGTGCTTTGAAAACATGAAACATCTGTAAATAATAATCTTTGGATGTTTCACCTATAGTTGCTCCTTTGTAATGTTTTGTTCTAATATTAATTTTGATCTGGCTTCCCTTTTTTTGTCTTTCAAATGCTATTTGCCAAAGCCTATATTTTGGGGGCTAGAAGCAATTTGAGTGGTTAAGCTGAATTGGGTTTCCCCAGTCTGTCACCTTTGATTTTTCACTCTAGCATTTGTGTAGATGGCCTAATAAACCTCATCCAGTATCAGTAATGATGAGATAAAGTATTTTTCAACCTGGAAGCCCAAGATTTTAAATGCTTTGTTTAGCTAGTGGTACACATCTCTTGAATTTTCCTCTGGGTTTCGTGAGCTGGGTACTGTGGGAGGTATATTCACCCTCCCTTTACCCAGGATGATTTTGGAGTCTCTCAAAGGGTGCTCATTTCCTCTTCTGCCAAACATATACCCAGGCCTGACTTGGGTTCTATTACTATATCCTACCTTCTAAACTAAGAAGCAGCAACATCACTGATATTATTTTTGTTGTCTTAACAATCAGTAGAGATGTGTAGAGTTGATTTTGTGCTCTAACGATTCCAACCACAGCAGTGATGAGATTCCTGATTGTTCTGCCTGTTCTGGTGGTCACAAACTTGGCTGTAAGGGGAAAAGATAACCCATGTATTCTTATAAATTGTCCAGGAAGAAAAATACAGGGAAAGAGTAGTAAATATGAGCCACAGGAAGAATGGAGATATATTGATGATTTTCTAGGCTTCCTTGATTGAAAAGAGAACCTAGTGGTGGTAACCTTCAAAGCCCAAGACCCCAGGAGGCAAAAGGTCCCAGGAAGCTAAAAATGAGGAATATAGGTCATATGACTTTTAGAATATTTGATCAACTCATCTCCCACAATCTCAGACTCAAATGCTCTGATGGAAATGAAGCAGACTTTAGGAAGTCTGGTTTCGGGGGTGCTCCGAGAGCTGAATGTTAAATTTTTATTTGTTCCAGAAAGTCCTGGCAACTTGGTACAGCAAATTTGATCAGCACCATACGCCCGACCTGTCTCAGTAACGGTACTGTGCATGTGACGAGGACTGCAAAGCAGCATGTGTTCGTGGGGGAAATGACAGGCACAGGAAGGAAAAGCTGAGAACACTGAAACTGTTCCTAATTGTGCAGCAAGAAAGGAGGCTACTGCCTGGCAGAGTGACGTGTTGGCTGGAAGAGGGGAGTGATCAGCTGGGCTGGCAGGAAGAGCATAGACTTGTGTGAGAGAAGAGGCAGCAATCTGGAGGTGTGTCAGATCACAGAGCCCTGAGAGAAAAGGAATGCATCGCCCTCCCACCTCCGAGGGGATTGAGTGGGAGACCCAGAAGAACTTTCACAAGAACTGTGGGAAGGGCTTCTCTCCTCCAGTGGGGGCGATCTGTGAACTAGGTGCTAACTGTTTTCAAAGGCTTGAAAGTCAGAGATAGGTTTGCTTCAGTTTGTTGAAAGATGCTTTATTGAGAGGATTTCCACTCAGGTTCTGACTTGAAAGAAATATCACTCCTTCTCCTTTATGAAGATTCCCTCTCCTTGCCAAAGTCTAAAGCTCACAGCTTTTCACCAGGAACACATGTCTTTCAAGTGGGATTACCAGCATATTTGGTCTGAAAGCTGATTCACTGGAACATGCGGTCACCACATTGGGCCTACTGTGTGGTTGGTGGGGCTGATGTCATCAGACAGCGGCGTTTCTCACGTAGGCCTGACTGAAAGAAGCAGCTGAGGTGAGAGGAGATGTTTGTCAGCTTTGGGAAATGCTAAATTTTCCAAAGTGTAAGCCTTAGATAGATAGACTGTCTTGAGCAGGCAGATGGACGCTCTCGCTGACTTCAGAGGAAGGGAGCCGAAAGCTGGAAATCTTTTGAGGACTTGAAGAAATTGTCACTGGGAGCTCTTTCCCCACCATCTTCAGGTCACACAGCCCTGGGAGAAGAATAATGGCCCCTATAACTCATAGCATGCTTTGGTGTGTTTACTCAGAAAAGTACCATAGTATTAAGTGACATAGTGATCCTGCCCAAGCCTGAACGTAGGGGCACAATGTGGGGGTAGATATAAAGGAAGTTTCTCTGTCACTGTGCTTGGGTTGCAAGTAATTGTCAACATGTGAGCATGCTGACTTCTAATCATCAGTGGTGGATCTGTGACTCCACTCCCCAAGCTTGTCGCTGACCATAAGAGGACTATTATAGACATTGTGGGACCTACAACCCGAGAATAGAAATACTACCTCCCTCTCTATCCCATGACCTCTAATAGCCTGGTCGCCACTGTGGCCTTTTGTTCCTGGAGGGGATAGAAACTTTGGAAAGTGGGGTCACTCCATTCCTTCTTTAGGTCATCTTCCCAGACTGGCCTAAGCCTCAGAATTTCGGGCTTCTGCTCCGTTTTGCATATCTGTTTTTTGAAGTTTTTTTTTTTTTTAATTACGAACTACAGTGTCTCAAGCATATAGAAGAGTGCAGAAAGATAGTAGACATCTGAGTTTCCACCATCCAGATTTAATAAATACTAACATTTTGCCCCATTTGTATCAGACTTTTTTTAAAATTGCAGAATTAAACCCCCAAATATCTATTTTTAGTAGATTGAAAAGCATAAACAAGTTTAATTCTAGTAAGTTGCCTGCTATACACAGTAGCTTCCTTTGAGTCTTCAGATAATGGAAACTGCATTTGTGCACAGCACCAAAGTCTCAGTGATCTGCCCCAGCCAGAAAGATTGCCAGTAAAGTGTCTCAATACTTCAGCAAATTTTCTCAGACCTACATTGTGTATCTTTCTCCACCCCAGCCAATGCCAAGAAACCCCTGGCTCCAAAGGTTATAGGTATAAAAACAGTGTATCCTAACCTATTCCGAGTTTTGTCCCATTTAAAAAGAAACGGTTACTAAATATTTTCAGAAAATGAATGAACCCCGTGAACAGTGTTCAAAACTCTCCTATGTTCACGTTATCCAAGCTCCTGGAAGGCTAAGCATTAATTAACCTACTATTATAGAGGCTAGAGTAAGTCTTCATAGAGAAACATCTCTCCTGAGTTTTAGTCCTGAATCTTCAATCCAATTCATTTCTACCAGAATGTCCTGAAAACATTTCAAATTTGAAATGTCTGAAGCCAAACTCATTCTCTTTCCACCTAATTATGTCCTCTTTCCAATTTCTCCATTTTTTTCCCCAAGAAAGGCACCACTGTTTTTCTAGTCATGTTGGTGCAAAGCCTTCCAGCCAGCCTCAATCCCATGTCTCCTTTGTCTTTAACATCTGGTATCTTTCCTTAATATATCTGTCACATCTGCTGCCATTCCTATTGGGATATTGTTCATCTTTATGGTTTGACAATTGCAGCTGATTCTGCCTTTCCTTTTTCTCCTTTCAATCTATTATCAGTATCACATGAATCTTCTGAAGAGGCATTTTGTGCCTATCTGCTCAAATTAATTCAGTGATTCCCATAGCTTAGCAAAAGCCAATTTTTTCTAACCCATCACCTTTAGCGTTTTTTGTAATCTTTTCTATTACCACCTTTCTGTATGTATCCCATATCATATCTCACTGAAACCTCTGCCTCAGGCACACAGCACTACTTGCCCTCTCTGACTTACTGGGTTTTGTTTGTTTTCTATACCTGAATTCCCCTCACCTTCATTAAACAAACCAATCTGCAGTGGTCTCCTACTATGAACCAGATCATGTGGTAAGTTGAAGTACAACAATGAACAAGATAGAAACAAACCCTGCCTGTGAAGACCCTATAACCTACTGGAGAAAACAAAAGGATAAATAGGCAATTGGTATCCCAGGCTATGCAAGAAGTACTGTGACAAAGGAAGACAAGGACCCCAGTGCCATCCATGGAGAACCATAGCAAGCTTTCCAGAGGAAGGAACACACAAATTATGATTCATTCTTGACGTGGTTGGCTAGGTAAAGAAGAGGGAGAAGAAGAGGGAAGGAACTCTTCAGGAGAGGGAATCACTCTGCTAAACTTCTATCCAGCTTAAGTGCCTTCTTCACTAGATAAGTGGTATACTGTGAGAGCACTGATTCAAAGATATACACACCCAAATTCTAACCCTGACTCTGCTAATAAATGCTCATGCTATAAATGACTTTGCTTAACTTACTCAAGAGTAATTTAATTTTACTAAGTGTCAATCTTCCAATCTGCAAAAATACTAACTCTAACATCAAGACTTCAGCCATTCTATACATATTTCTTTTTTTTTTCTTTAAGATTTTATTTATTTATTTGACAGAGAGAAACACAGCCAGAGAGGAAACACAAGCAGGGGGAGTGAGAGAGGGAGAAGCAGGCCTCCTGCCGAGCAGGGAGCCCGATGTGGGGCTCGATCCCAGGTCTCCAGGATCATGACCTGAGCTGAAAGCAGTCGCTTAACCAACTGAGACACCCAGGCGCCCCAATTCTATACATATTTCTTAAGCATAAGAGTCTTGTATTCTTCTTGGTGATCTGTGGTACTTACATTCTAGTAAGAAAAAGTAGACACTAAAAATAAATATGTAAATTATACAGTATAATTAGAGGGTGATAGATTCTATGGAGAAAATAGAGACAGAGCATGGGGGGGGGTTGTAATTTTATTTACTCATTTATTCTTTAACACATTCACTTAGTCATACAAATAGTATTAAAAGCCCACCACATGGCAGGCACTGGGGATACAGCAGAGAGTAACAGACAAAAATCCCTGCCTTTATAGAATTTATGTTCTGACAAGGGAGAAAGACAAGAAACAAGGTAAAAATAGGAAAACATGAAGATACTAGTGGAAAGCAGGAAGAATGGATGAGAAAAAATGAGTAGAGGCCTTCAAATATTAGACAGGGAAACCAACTAAACCTACTGAGAAAGGTTGATTAAAGATGCAGAGGAAGTGAGAAAGTAAGCTGTGTCAACAGAGGAAGAGAATTCTAAGAACAAGTACAAAGGTAGGACCATCTTAATGTGAGTAAAAGGAGTGAGTGAGGAGGAGAGCAGGAAAACAGGTAGATAGTAAGTGTGGTAAGGCAAGCCAAGACCTGGTGGGTTATTAAGAGGA
This sequence comes from Spilogale gracilis, assembly GCA_004023965.1. Taxonomy (NCBI): domain Eukaryota; kingdom Metazoa; phylum Chordata; class Mammalia; order Carnivora; family Mephitidae; genus Spilogale; species Spilogale gracilis. The sequence continues at coordinate 13,296 of PITA01000617.1, forward strand.
CTTTGGCTTTCATTAGTGTGACATGGAAAGCCAGTTTGGAGCAGAGAAGTACCTTTGTCAGACTTACATTTTAACAGGATCACTCTGGCTGCTGTGCCAAGAATAGTCTGAGGAGGACTAGACAGAAGCTGGGAGAGCAGTTGGAAGCTACTGTAAGAATTCAGGCAAAGGGTAACAGTGGTTTGGATAAGAGTGAGGTGGGGAGAAGCAGTAGGGTTCTGGATATATTTTAAAGGCAGAACCAATAGTACCTGTGATGGATTAGAGGTACAGTACAGAAGTAAATGGATTCCATTTTTGGCTTGAGCGACTGGAAGAATAGAATTGCTCTTTAATGAGAGGGAGAAGAGCCTGGGAGGAGCAGGTTGGAGGAAATATTAGGACCTAAGCTTTTGATGGGTTGAGCTTGATTTCAAATGATCTAAGAAGGAGAGTTCACTGAAAGGTTCAGGAAGGACTTCGAGGAGATGAGGGAAAAAACCTGGGAAGACGTAATAGGATGTTTGAGAGAGCACCTGGCACAGCGCAATGTGAGGCAAGCTCAGTCCCTGTTAATTCCATTTTGTCATCTTTACAGATATCTTATGCTCCAGGGAGCCATGACTGATGTTATTCATCATCACATCCTCTCTCTAGTGGGTAGACTGTACCTTGTCCATTGTAGTTGTTAAACAATATTCAGTGAGTGCATGAGAGAAAGGAATAAGCTATAATCAGTAAAGGGACTGTTCCCTTTTTCCTCCCCTTCCAAGGAAAAGATCCTGGCCAACTGTTTTGCATTCGGGGGAGGGAAACTGGAGGTCCCTATTCTCTATGTTATGGTTAACACAGTGTGGTGGTTCTCCAAGTGTGGCGCCGCCTGCACAGAATCAGCAGGGACAGTGGTAAAATATGAATTCCTGGACCCTTTCCCAGACTTTCTCAATCTGAATTTCTTGGGGAGAAGCTGGGATCTCTCTGTTACAGACTCATCGAGTGTTTCTTCAGAAACTAAAATTTAGGAACTACTGACGCTAAAGAAGATGACCGCTCATTGACATTTTTCCTTGGAGGCAGTTAATTTCTAGCCATGATGTGGTGAATTACAACTGCTCTGCAATTTTATGATAATGTGTGCTCATCACCTAATCAAACTGCTCCAGCTGAGTTAGAACCTGGTTGGCTCAGATCCCCATTCACATTGTCAGGTGATTGCTTCAGCAAAAGAGGCCTTTTGCCAAATAGTTCACATTCAAACTTTGCAGCTTAAGGAGAGAAGTATGAGGGAAGACATAAATGTCAAATTTCTTCTTATTCCAGGAGTTTTCAAACACTGAATATGATTCCATCCCACCTTCTCAAGAAATAGGGCAGCACATCTATTTCACTCTTAACTATAATGAAGTAGTTTCTTCACATTGCTCGGTGAGTCTCTCCCACATACTGACTTTTGGCATCATGTTTAGCAGGCCTTTAGTGGGCCATCTTCTGATGCTACTAAAATGAGGGCAAAGTTAATATTGCTTATCGCTCCCTCTTTGGTGCTTCAAAGAATGCCTGGCACACAGTAGTCACTCAATAAATATCTGTGGATGGATGAATAAATCCATTCCACTTCCTGAAGTGAAGAGGCAAATTTACACACATTTCTGCCTGTGGAGTATCCTTGTTGCATGTAGTTTATATCCATAGACTTCCTCCCCCCAGTAACTACCCCCTATATAAATCTGTGCTGTTTGCACTTAAGATATAACTTTCTGGTGACCCCATAAAAAATTGGCAGAAATTCTAGGGAAGGATGATATTATAATTGGTCTTGTCAGGGATCCATGGAGGGATAAATTTCACATTATTCATGTTTCCAGATGGGCTTTAGTCCCCAGGGCAGTCATTCCAGAACCTTTTCTCAGTCTTAAGTTTACTCCAAGAAATATAAATAGTGATTTACAGCTTGATTGCTCCCACAAAAGGTTCCCTTGTTTTTGCTACAGAGTGGGAAGTAGAGCAGAGGAAAAGGCAGCTGGGGAGCAGGATGAGGAACCAGTGCCCATAGGGAGGGCATTGTGTGTGAGTGAGATATTGGTCTACAATGTCTCTCTGGAGGACAAAAACTTGGGGGACGGGATGAGCTAGATACGGAATTGTCTGGATGGCAAGGCAGTTGAGGAAGCTTTGAACAGCAATTATGCCAAGCTTAGCGTAGATGTGAATTCATCCCACCCTCCCACAAAAACAGTCTAGCTGGGGTGCTGTGCTACCAAGTTTTCATAGGAGTGTTTCTTGGGATTTTACTAAGCTAATATATTAACTCCTTCAACAAATATTTATGTGTCAAACTCTGTGCTGGGTGCTAGGAACATAGCCATAAAAATGGAGAGAAACTAAAGATTGTTATCAGTGAACTCTTCTGTTTTATGGCCTCAGATTCAAGCCCTGGTCAGATAGTTCTTGGATGTTTGTTATTTTCAAGGGGGTACATTCAGAGTTGGTAGGTCGAGTACATTCTTCAGGAGTTCTCAACTATGGGTTAGGGATCCCTAAATTTTAAGGATATAACCATACATTGTACGATTGACAGTCAAACACTAAGCATTTGATTCATGTAAGGCTCAACCAAAATTTCAGTATGAGCCTGATAGGACAGACTGCCCATTTGTGAAGAATGGTATCATAGCTTGCCTGGACTGCAGCAAAACCTCCTAACTGGAGTCCTTGCTTCTCCTCTTGCTCTGCAGAGTTGATTTCCCACAGAACAGCCAAAGTATTTTATAATCACCTGGTTGAAAAACCTCCAGTGACTTCCTTTTGGAACTGGAATAAAATCCAGTCTCCTTACAAGGATCTCCTATCAAGGATCTGACTCCTGCTTCAAGTCCTGCTCTATTTTGGCCTCAGACTTGACCTGAAACTCTTTCCTCCTTACCTGTGCTTCCCTGGTTCCTCGTTATTCAGGACTCTGTTCAAATATCTTCTAAGAGATCTCCTTCCTGACCACCCTGTCTTAAGCAGTTCCATCCCTCTTCCCCACAGCACCTCTGTATTCCATTAGCATATATCTTATTCATGGCAGGGACTTCAAGTGCTTAATATTAATTTTTGGTTACGTATTATTACCCACCTCTCCCTACTAGAATGGAAGTTTCTTGACAGTAGAAGAGTAAGTGGCACTCAGTAAATGTTTGTTTAAGGAATTAGTAGGTATCAAATTTCCTAAACACCTAAACAGGGTTTCTGGGGCTGTCTCTGACCAGACTGCAAGTGGTTTAACAGCATCTTTGAAGTCATATTGGAAAACACGGTACATGACTCAGAGCCCCAACACCTGGTATTGACCTAATGCTTAATGTTTATTTGTTAAATTGATTTGAACTAAGTTAACAACAGACCAGTGACTGGAAAAACCTTTGTGACCAAAAAAATCCCACTGATGGTACCAGACAGCGGCCCAAGAAGATGCGTTCATAATGGCTGCTTGTTAAAAGAGTGGATGTCAACCCACATTTTCTTTACTGGGAATAGGGGGCTGTGGCAGAGCCCAGGGAGCATGGTGCTACCCAAAAAAGAAATAGCCTATAACAGGGGCAGGGTTGGTTGAAATCTGATGGAAGGGTAATGGCACAGAGGTCTTGCGCCTGATGCCATATTGAGACTGGATGTTGGTAGGATGGTGTCTTGCTGTAATACATTTAGTAGCTGCACTTGCTGAATTGACAGCCTCTCTGTTTAAAACTGACAAGGAGAAAATTAATGTTTCCCTTGTATTTTGTGTCACACATGAATAACCAACTGCATGGCAGCTAGTTAAAATTCATATTTCCCTTGTCAGTTTTTAGCAACTGTGAAGATTGGGTTAATATAAGTCTCCTCTACCTTTGCCCTCTTGGCTAACTAGCTAGCTATATTTGCATTTCTTTTTATGTAAATCTTTTTTTTTCTCTCCTTGCACAGTATCAGAAATTCGTATTATCTTCACAGATGTTCCATGTTGGGAAGCATTTGCTCCTTATATAAATATAGAGACATGAAGTGACATGTTGCATGTGTCAAATCTTTTTAATGACTTAAGGTCAAAGATTGCTTTTTTTCTCAGTGGGATGACCATCAACAAAAAAGACTTGTCAACTACTTGGAATTGGGGACTTTTCTAATCCTTCTGGAATGGAAAATTCTAAACATTGTAAATAGGCTTTTCCATCCAACGAGCTTCACTCACAGATCCTACACCATACAGTTCTTTATTGATATGTGGAAAAGAAGACCTCATTTCAGCTTTCACAGGTTTTTCACACCTATGAAACACCTGGCCATGCTATTCTTCTACTCCTTTCTCATCTCAGCTCAGTAGAATGATCAAATTTCAGAGCTGTGGAAAACAGACAACCTTTGCTCTCACCTTCTCTGTTTCCCTTTTTGATACACAACTTACACAGAATTGCGGCTGAGAATTGTTTGCTGGCAACTTTTGCCACAGATCTCTCCACATCTCAGAGAAATAACTGAATAGGGAATTGAGTTGCCTCTAGGTTTTACAAACAATGTCTCGGGAACACAGCTGGTCATCACCCTGCATGAGGAATGAGAACCGGAGGGGAGAGTATGAATTTTTCTCACCCCGGAGAAACCCAGGAGAGATATTCTCCTAAGGTTTGTAGGAAATTTGTTTCTGACCCAAGGGCTACAACACAGCTTACTATGAATTTTAATTGGCTGCCAAATCATTGCTAATTCATTTCTGACTTTGGCAGAAAAAAATTAAGTGTAAAAGAAATGAATTTAGAAGGGAGTTATGTTTTATGTTTGTTTTTTTGTTTTTTGTTTTGGGTTTTTGTTTTGTTTTGTTTTTACACAAGCATGATACTACAGCTGCTGAAAGTCTAGCAGGGGGGTGGTAAATAAACATATGGAACTTCTGCTTGTCTGGAAAACTACAAGATTCATTTTGGATTATAAATCTTTTTTGCTGACAAGGGAGTTATTCTGCTACTGCCAAAACCAGGCCAAACCAATTTTGTAATGCCGTGAGACAAGGCCGAAAGGACAAGACATAAAAGGACCCGTCATAAGGTACACATCAAATGAAGGTAACACCAACTTGCCTTTGGCTTGAGAAGCTGAACTCTCAGGTCTCTGATCTCACTTCCTGTCCCTGTGGATTTCAGAGGCTCCATCTTTTTTTGTCCCTGCTTCTTTGTCTCATTTTTCTCCTTCCTCAGTTTTTCCCCCTGACTTTACTCTCTTCAAACTCACATTTTTTTTCTCCTTCTACTACTTGATATCTAACACACACATACATTAAAATATGTTTAAAAATTCACAATTGAAACCTCAAATATCTATAATGAAATTGAACATCCTTCTGGCCATTTGTGCTGCTGGACAGATAATGTTATCTCTTTATGCAACATGCATTTCCAGCCACACTTGCCCTTGTCTTCCCTTATTGTAGAGGCTAGAAAGAAAAAATTTTAACTTCGGAAAGGTTCTCTTGCAGCTAGGTGGAACCGGAGATAGTACAGGTTCTAGTTAAAATTCTATATTTTCCAGGCTTGGCCATAGGCAGTTACAAAGGCTTTACCTGGTAGACATCCCAGGGGAGAACTGTCCTCTCCACACCAGACTGGGCATACCGCCAGTGCACTGCAGCCTCTAAGGACTCAGTGGCTCAGTCAGTTGAGCATCAAGTCAAGAACTTGGCCAGCCATGTATTCTTGTGTAGCTGTGTTCCTAGCCCAGGTTCTTCCATTTGGAGGTCTCCTCGTTGGGGCACCTTGAAGATGCTTTCTTTCCTCTCAGTACTTTTCCACTCTTGGCCCTTCTCCTTTACATTCCTTCCTTCCCCTGGAGCCAGAAAAAGACAGGATCCTTTTGCCTAATACTCCTTCAAAAGTAAGACAACTTTACTGGATCTATGCTCATTCATCCTATCCTCCAGTGGTGGGGGCACATCATTTCCTGGGGGGAAATGAAATGGGGGAGTAGGTACTTTCTCAGTATAGATTTTTGCTTATATTGCACTGATTTTTAAAAAGATTTTATTTATTTCATTTAAAAAATATTTTATTTATTTAAGAGATTGAGAGAACAAGTGGGAAGAGGGGCAGAGGAAGAAGCAGATTCCCTGCAGAGCAGGGAGCCAGATGTTGGATTCGATCTCAAGACCCTGGGATCATGACCTGAGCTGAGGGCAGATGCCCACCTGACTGAACCACCCAGTGCCTTGCACTAAGTGATTAAAAGCTTTACTCTTATTTTTGTTTTGGCTCCTTATTGCTTTTGGCTACTCCAAAACCTGACAGCTCAGCTCTCTCTTCCAGCTCAATGGATCTCCTGACAGACCCATGTGTCACAACTCTGAACAATGAAATCTAAGAGTAAGATGGCTGGCTGGTTTATGAGAAAGCTGTTACTTTCCTTCTTAGGTAGAAAGGGAGTGGGGAGTGGAGGACAAATAACGTTCTGCCTTCATCCTGCCTAGAATACAGATGTGATGTAGGGAGATGCAGCAGCCAGTACATAAACAAAATATAAGCCAAGTCCTTAAAGATGCTGAGAGGAAACTTTGGAAGAGCCTGGAGTCTTGATAACACTGTCACTATAATAGCCTTAGGATATCTCTCTTTGTATTTTTCCTTGTGCAAAGAAAAGAAATTTCTTACAGTGATTTTAAAATATTTCCATAAATTCTTTGACCCTCTTCCTCTCAGAAGGAAAAGTAATTTCCCTCCCCTTAATTATGGTGCAGCTTTAGTTTGTTGCTTCTAACAAATAGAATACAGCAAACATGAAGGTGAAGGTAAGGCAAAAAAAGTGGTTCAGCTCCTACCTCTCTCTCTCACCACAAACCTTGGGAGCCTATAGCTGACACATAAGAAGTCCACCTAGACTGAAGCTGCCATTATTCTACAGAGACCTCCACTTTTTTTTTTTTTTTTTTTTTTTTTTTTTTTTAACATGAGCATGGTCCTACAGCTGCTGAAAGTCTAACAAAGAGGATGGTAAATAAACACAAGAGCTAGGGATAGATAGCTGGAATGTGAAGCACTAGGATTTGGATTACTGAGGAATTAGCATGAATCATTCTTGGGGGACTAGGGAGAGAATAATGAATGCAACTAATTAGCCTGCTAAGTATTCTTTGTAACTAGAGGATATTTGGTTGCAACTAGAAAGCTGAGGTAATTATCTCTTCATTATGTATGAATCTATTTACATGAGCCACATGGGCATTTATGACTGGTTAGCTCAGATAAATGGATGTCCAGGCTCATGACAGCATCATGAATTCATGCCCTGTAGCTTCTATTCCAGGGCTTGTAGTTCATCCTGTGTAGTTCAAAGTGGCCACCAAGTCTGGAAACACAAATAATACTACTTTATCATGTAATATTAATAGACTATTTATTTTTATTTATCTGTGTTTCCAGAATTTGGTGGCCACCCTGGAGACACTTGTGGGGATATCTTTAACAAAACTTGACATTCCAGCTTCCCTGAGAAGTGCCCCTGATACACATAGGTGGACTCCTAGAGACTCTACCTTTTGTGTAGCTCACCTTGATGACCTCAAATGATTGAACAAGAAATGAGCACTTGATTTAAGTAGGGCCAATCAGATTCTCTCTTCCAGGAGTAAGAATGAAAAGACAGACAGTTGGTCTCTTCTAATGACCAGAACAGTTACAGATAAAATCATTAAATGTGGTTCAGCCATATTTGGCCTTATGGAAAGGAAAGCAGGGAAAGATGGACTCTGGTGTTAGAGAATGAAGCAGATGTGCAAGAAAAAACAGAGTAGAGATGTTTTGAGAGTATATCTTGGGAATATGGATGCTTTTCATTTCTTAATTCCAGCCCTTCATAAGACCTGACTGTATTCCTGCACTTATTTCTTTAGCACACTTCTGTATCTTTATGCCATGTTTCCTCTTTTTGCTTAAGGTGAATCTATTTAGTTTTTGTTACTTGCCCCAAAAAGTCTAGCTAGCATAACTAACATAACTTTATTTTTTTTCTTTTTCTTTTTTTTTTTTTAAGGATTATATTTATTCACTTGAGAGAGAGAAAGAGACAGAGCACAAGCAGAGGGAAAGGAGAGGGAGAAGCAAACTCTACTGAGCTGGGAGCCTGACATGGGCTCAATGCCAGGGCCTGGAGATTATAAACTGAGCTGAAGGCAGATGCTCAACCATCTAAGCCACCCAGGAGCCCCAATAACTAACATATCTTTAAACTGTAGGAGAGGGGAAAAAAATTTCCTTCTACCCTTCTGAGTTCTTAGCTGAGTCTCCTGTAATAAGAGAGATTAACAAAAGAGAAACAAACAGAACTTTATTCATATGTTTGCCTCATATACACATGGGAGAGGCCCAGAGAAAAATGAGTAGCTCCCCCAAATGGCTTAGATTTAAGGATTAAATCCCATCTTAATAGGGAAAAGAGAGGGGGATATAGGCCTTTTAGAGAACAGTAAATGATAGGCCCTTAGAAGATTAGATGGAAGGCATGATAGTTTGTGACAAAGTTTGTCTAGATGTGGTGTGGACCTCTAGTCTCCTTTCCTGTGACAAGAGTCAGTCCTCTCTGGGTGATGAAACTCCCAGGGAGGGGATTTATGACAAATGGGTTTCTTTTAGAGTATCTGTTCTTTGGCAGATAAGGGCAGTGCAGAGAAAGTCTCTCCCTGCATCTGCTGTTTTTCAAATGCCTGCAACTCAAAATAATCATTATACTAAAGTGGCATGTTTGGGGTTGCATGTTCTGCTACCCTTCAGACCTTGACTACCATCTCCCCAGAGACTGCCATTGGTCATGAGGGTCAGGACAGACTATGTGGGTAAGTATGAATCTGTTGTCACTGAAGTGGAAACAATTTAAGAGCGCCCTCTTCTAGAATGGCACCAACAGCATCAGCTTTGAACACAAAGGGCGGTTGCCTCAGTTCTACAGAGCATGGAAACTCCTCCTTTTATTCCAAAATTGACTTTTCTACAGGAAAGAGTTTCCCTGAGGTACCAACAGAAGAATCTGCTCTTTGAAAAACAATTTCAAATCCTCGCACTCTAGCGGACCTTCAAAATGAAAAGTTGTCCTCAGATATCATGGCTAAAATGTCCTCCTAAGTTACTTGCACTGTTCTGGGCTGAAACTGTCTTCACCAAGTAGTATAACCAAACAAAACTACTTTTCGAGACTTGGTTCTATGTACATTGCTCCCAGATTGCATTTTATCTGATGTCGTTTCTGTGTTATCAATAATTAGCAAACGGGCAAAATGAGGCTTTTTATCTCATCTAATGTCTCTTCTTGTTTATAGCTGGTAACTTTATGAGGCTTGACAAAAAGAAAAAATATGAGGAAAAATGGCAAAAGACTTTAAATATGAATGTGAAAGGCAAGAATGAAGGAAAGAAAAAAGCCAACAACTGAATAGCATAACAAGAAGCAGAGGTTGGGGAGTTCTGCGAGTGAGTTCCTTAAGGGCTGGGACCACTTGGTCCAGAGCCAAGTGCTTCACCTGGGGTAGAACAGGAACTGAACTATGGTGAGTACAGGCTTAACTGATTGAATGAACAAATGATTGAAAGGCTTGATAAAATGAAGGCAAGAAAACTTGATTACCCATTGCTAGTAGGACAAAAATTTGTTTCTGTTGAATTTCAAGGAGTAAATCTTCCTGAATTTGTCCACTCTAGTTAGAATCTGATGTGGCCTCCAGGTAAAAAAAGTAAAATTCTAAAACTTCTCAGACTCCCACAGTTACACTCTTTTGAGTATAGATATAAGTCACAACCCTGACCTCCTGCCATAACTGTGAGCAGACAACATTAAATCCTCTCTGCCCAACCATCTCAGTCTTCTTTATTTTTACTTGTTTATTTTTTTAATTCTTTTTTTTTAGAGGTGGGAGGGGCAGAGGGAGAGAGAGAGAGAATCCTGAGCAGGCTCCGCATCCAGTGCAGGGCCCAACATGGGGCTTGGTCCTAGAACCCCAAGATCATGATATGAGCCAAAATCAAGAGTCTGTTGCTTAACCAACTAAGCCAACCCAGACGCCCGCCCTATGACCACCTCAGTATTCTAAGGTCTGCTCAGTTTGGGCCAACTGATTCCACAGAGGACAAGAGTGGGAGGAAGTGTCTATGACCTGGTATCTCCAGTCTGGTGCCAGCCCTGTAATAGGGCCCCGGGAACCACTGCCACCCCTTTTAATTACAGTCTCTGAAAGAAGAGGCCGAACCCCCTCTGATTTGGAGAAAGGCTGGTTTCTTCATCTTATTAACAATAACATATCCCAGTACTCCAGTAATTACAGACCTATTGCTGAAGCAGTCAAATTGCTTATTTGAAAGAAAGACTGATTCCTTTCCCTAATGAATGTGAACAGTTCCCCAGAGCCCGAAGGTGATGTGTATGAATACCCCACTGTAACAATGAGAAGTGATATAAATAAATGATACAGAGCTGCTCTGTTCTTAAAAATCACTGCATGATCAATTTTGAGAGCCATGCATAGAGATGGGACTCAGGAGGTTTTGTTTTAATTATTCTGCCCGAAGGAAAATGATACTTTGTTCTTTGCTGGAACCATTGTACATTGAAACTTAAAGAGACTTTGGAAACAAGATCTTATTTATCTTTCTCAAACCACTAGCAGATACAGTGATGCAGTTGCCTTCATTTTATAGGAGGGGAAACTGAGGTCCAGATGTTTTTGTTTTTCACAGGATGTCTAAAGGTTCATACATTATCATCTCCAACAGATTTCTAGGTCTTAATCAAAGGTTCTGATAATTGTTTGTGTTTAGAAATCCACGAGAAAGGGAGAAATTAACAGAAGGCTATGGCAAAGAAGGTGAGGTAGGTGTGTGCCTGCACTTATTGTGGCATGTCTTGATCTGGGGGTCAGGCAATAGTAAGAATGGAAAGATGCCAGGAGGAAAGGGCATTCCATTTCATCCTTTGACCCTGGAGCCCTTGCCCTTCACGGAAAGCTGTAGTATGAGAGCTGAGGGCTTGGGGCAGGCAAAGATTGGAGCTGGAAGGACACTGATGAAAAAGCATCTAACTTACAGCTCTGTCAGAGAAGGGAACACTTTGAATGAAATTTTTTTGAATTTAAAGAGAAAACCTGGTTACTAGTTGATATTGCTGTCCAGATGGTAGTTTATAGATAACTTTTCATTTAGGAATCATGCTGTAGACCATCAAGGAGCCCCTTTAAGTCCATATTGAGAAATCAACTTATTTCCCTTTGCTATTTCTAAAAAAAATGAAAATTGAATCTATTTGGAATTCAGAGATGAGTCTGCAGAATTCCTAACCAGATAAACTAAAAATTCTTCAGGATCCAGGATATTTATATTTGTAGAGATTCTTAAATGCAGTATTAAGTTATCAGTACTTCTTGGATGAGTTTCTTGATTCTGGAAGACATATACCATTGCATTACATTTTTGTACAACTGTTAGTCATATGACATTCATCAAGAGTTGGCAGAAATCTCCCCTTCCCAAAAAGAATTTAGAGGAACCTTATTTCTGCTTGCTTTTAAAGGAAGAGAGTCAGAAATTACTTAGAAGAGTTTCTGGAATTTGGCTATCTACATGGTTTGATAGTTGTTTTTTTTTTTTAAGATTTTATTTATTTATTTTGACAGAGAGAAGCACAGCTAGAGAGGGAACAGAAGCAGGTGGAGTGAGAGAGGGAGAAGCAGGCTTCCCACTGAGCAGGGAGCCCGATGTGGGACTCCATCCTGGGTCTCTGGGATCATGACCTGAGCTGAAGGCAGTCGCTTAACCAACTGTGCCACTCAGGCGCCCCCATGGTTTGATAGTTTTAAGGGAATTAACTAATAACTTGACCAAATCACTAGCTAGCCCAGTAATGCAGTCAGCTCAACTAATTGTCCAGTTGGCAATCAAATCAATTAAGTGCCTTTTTAAAAAAGATTTTATTTATTTATTTGACAGACATACAATAAGAGAGGGAACAGAAGCAGGGGGAGTGGGAGAGGGAGAAGCAGACTCCCTACTGAGCAGGGAGCCCAGTGCGGGACTTGATCCCAGAACCCTGGGATCATGACCTAAGTTGAAGGCAGGCACTTCACTGACTGAGCCACCCAGGCATCCCTTAATTAAATGCTTTTGTTTGGTGGTTTTTTTGTTTCGGTTCATTTGTTTTGCCTTTCACATGGCATAGACACAGCCCAAGCAAACCAGACAATCTTGTCAGTGCTTACAGAAGTAGACAATATATATAAAAATCTGAGAGTCCATATGGAAAACAGAGCCTCATTAAAGAATTAGATGGAATTAAATGGGTTAAACTCATCAGAAAAAAAAAAAATAAAGGAAAAGGCTATTCTTGCCAGGGACTGAAATGTCTGCAGAAATTGATTGGGTGGAGGGTCCCTCTGGGCCTTGGAACAATTAGCTCTTAAAAAATAGAGGACAGCCTTTGTGCTTCTGGGGATTCAGATGTGACAGGTGTCTCCTGTCCCTTAGGAAACCATTCAACCCTTCCAACCTCTCATTTTTTGGGTACTTGCCCCTGCAGGGTAAACCCAAACCCTTGAGAGTTAAAAGATTTCGAGGCACAGAGAGTCTGGATAATTGGATTCTTGGAAGACATTACTTTTGTGAGCCTCTGCCACAGATGTACTTCCTGGGGTGTTTTCTGTTAAAAAAAAAAAAAAAGACTTCTTTTGAGAAAAGGTAAGAACTAAGATGCTGTGCTTCCTAAAGTGGGTGATGGAAAAGAGACTATTTTTTTTTGGTCCCTTGACTAACTTCACTCTTAGCACAAAGAGAGCAATGGGAAAAGGTGATGAGGCCGCAGTCTTGCAGGTGTCTGAGAAAAGTGAACTGTGATCCTCAAGTGAGCAGAGGCGATGTTTTGAGGCATTTGGGGAAGGCAGGGGAGCTCACAGTGACATGGCAAAGGAGAGCAATTTGCTCATTTTACCTGCTGAGAACGTTTAAATGTGTTTATGCCAGGGTGGGTGTTATTAACCTAATGAGGACAATATGACAGGGAGTTAATGAGGGATCTCGAGTGGAGGAGCCATAGAAAGAGATATCTCCCCGACTGTGTGGGAGGAGGGCGCTGTGGGAAAGGTAAGTCAAGTGGGAGGTGAATACTTCTCCCGCACAGGGGAGTCAGCACATTCTTTCTTCAGGGTTAAAGACTTGACACATTTTTGTAATGAGGTTTAGGATATTGTATATTTTTAGCAGCTGATAGGAAAACTCCTCCCAGGAAGAAATGCATCTTTAGAAAAATTACCCTGACAACCCCTCTGGGAGTTGCTGAGTCTCCCAGGTTTGGCCAGGCCAACTCTCAGCTTTGTCTAATAAAGGATGGTGCCTGAGGGAGAGGAAGGAGATGGAAGAAGGCCCCAGAAAGGCTTCAGAATAGGCTGCAATTGTCAACATGTTTGGTGGGAAGGGATTTTTTGTTTTGTGTTGTTTTGTTTTTGAAACTAATGAAGGTGGTCACTTAGCTGTGGAACAGAGATAAGATGTATAGACATGGGATCTGTAAGCAGAGGGGACTTTAAAACTGGAAGTTTATGGTAGGGACCTTGATGTTTGAGTCACAGAGTAAAGCAGTTGGGCTTTCAGAGGATATATGTTGTATTTTAATGTGTGGCTGCAGACTACTGGGTATTTACCCCAAAGACACAAATGCCATGATCCAAAGGGGCACCTGCACTCCAATGTTTATAGCAGCAATATTCACAAAAGCTAAAATCTGGAAAGAGCCTTGATGTCCATCGACAGATAAACAGATAAGGAAGATGTGTGTGTGTACACACACACACACACACACACACACACACAATGGAATATGACTCAGCCATCAAGAAACCCTAAATCTTTCCATTTACATGTATGGAACTAGAGGGTGTTATGCTAAGTGAAACAAGTCAATCAGAGAAAGACAATTATATGATCTCACTCATGTAGAATGTAAGAAACAAAACAGGATTATAGGGGAAGGAAGGAAAAAAAATAAAACAAGACAAAATCAGAGAGGGAGACAAACGATAAGAGAGTCTTCATCATAGGAAACAAACTGAAGGTTGCTGGAGGGGTGAGGGTGGGGGGATGGGGTAACTGGGTGATGGACATTAAGTAAGTCATGTGATATAATGAGCACTGGGTGTTATATAAGACTGATGAATCACTGACCTCTACCTCTGAAGCTAATACATTATATGTTAACTGAATTTAAGTTAAAAAACTGGGCTTCCTCTAAAGGAAAAAATATATATATCTGTATATCTATATCTACATCTATATCTATATCTATATCTATCTATTTATCTATATGCAGAGATCAACACACAGCACATCTGACTTCCCCCAGAAAAAGAGAACACTGGAACCACTTTGCAATATAGAAATATTCTCCCAATGATGATTCTTACTGAAGTGGATATACTGACACATCTTTTGGGGGGGAAATGGGGCAGTATCTGTCAAAACTTTAAATAAGCATATCTTCTGCTTCAATAATTTCACTCATGGAATCTGTCCTGTAGAAACTTACATGTACAAATATGTAAGCTTCAGGAAGTTTTGTGGGTTTGTTGTTGTTTTAAAGATTTTATTTATTTTTCAGAGACAGGCACAAGCAGGGGGAGCAGCAGACAGAACAGGTAGAGGGAGAAGCAGACTTCCCCTCCTGAGCAGGGAGCCTGATGTGGGACTCAATCCCCGGACCCTGGGATCATGACCTAAGCTGAAGGCAGATGTTTAACTGACTGAGCCACCCAGGCGTCCTTAGGAGGATGTTTTAAAGCACAATTTGTAATAGCAAACCTAGGAAAAATCCTGATTGTCTAAAAATGGGGGGCATGGTTAGATTGATTATTGTACAGTTCTGTGGAAAGATATCCAAGGTACTAAGAACTGATTTTTTTAATTAATGTAAACTTCACACAACATAAAATTAACCATTTATCATTTTAAACTGTACGATTCAGTGGCATTTGTTACATTCAGTGTCATGCAATCAATACCTCTAATTCCAGGAATTTTCTTCTCTCCAAAAGGAGACCCCATACCCATTAAGCAGTCATTCCCCATTATCACAAGAAATGATTTTTAAATGTCAGAATAATATATACATTTGTACCACATTTGTGTTTTTAAAAACCTCCAAACTATGTCCTATGCACCCACAGACAGATAGAAGCGGTGTAGAGTTCATCATTATATGTGGGCGTCCTGAAGTCAGCCTGTCTGTTTCAAATACTGGATCTAACACAGGCAGTCTGTGCATCACTGGGCAAGTGCTTTAGGCTGTCTGTGCCTCCATTTCCACAGGGGTGAGTTGGGATGGTAATAGCACATATAGAGCAGTTGTGAAGAGTGAATCAGTGAGGAGAAGCCTCACAGCCACCGTTTAGTCTAGCTATTTTTGTGTTGTTTGAATTTTTTATTGCTGTTAGTTAAAACCATGTGCATATAAAACTATTTCCAGCTTAGGGAGCAGGTGTGCTGAACACACATTCCCAGAGTACCCCTACTCGGGACACTGCAGAGGACTGCTGCACCACACTCATGGCTTCTTGCTTAAAGCAAAGGCTTCAGGGAGATGATGTGTATTTTAGTGCAGGCAATGAGCAGTCAGTCCTTTAAAGGTCCTCAAAAGCATAGCAAAGATGCAGGCTTGACGCACCAACAAAATTCAAACCAAACAGACCCCTATGAAGTGTACCTAATTTTGAATCACACCTAAATGAAGGGCCAGCAGGTAATTTGGAGGGCAAGAGGTAAGAGATACCTAGAGGGGGGAGGCAGGTAGGTAGGGAGAGAGGAAGGAAAGAAAGAGGGAGGGAGGGAGAAAGGGAAGAATAAGAACAAAAGAAAAGAAGAAACAAGAATAGGTTAGGATTAAGGAAAAGAAGGAACTGGTGAGGAGATTCCTGGCCTCACCTGTAAGTGGTTCAGGTTAAAACAGCATGTGTTAAGCATTTCAACCAAAAAAGTAAAAAGGGAGAACCGAGAGAAGCGTTTGATTTCTCTTTCTTTTCCCATGTAGTCCTAATCTACATCGAGCTCAGAAATAACAGCAACACAAAGCTGCTCTGCATCGAGAAACAAGCATGACCATGACACTATTTTCACACCGTGTGGCTCTCTCTGTGCTTCCCCTGGGGGTGAAGATGATCGCCCCAACCCCAGATGTGCCTGCGGAAACCACCATACCCACGATACCCTGAGAAACCCTTTATTTTTGTTTCTGATTCTGAACATAGCCCCATGCAACTTCTGGGATGCTGGGCCATTGTGGGCTTGAGATGTTTTTTTGTTTTGTTTTGCTTTAAGATTTTATTTATTTATTTGACAGAGAGATTACAAATAGGCAGAGAGGCAGGCAGAGAAAGGGGGAAGCAGGCTCCCTGCTGAGCAGAGAGCCCGATGTGGGACTCAATCCCAGGACCCTGAGATCATGACCTGAGCCTAAGGCAGAGGCCTAACCCTCTGAGCCAGCCAGGCACCCCGGGCTTGAGATGTTTTAATGAGGCTTGGAGATGATAAACAGAAAGCTCAGTTCCAGTCAATTTCATTATCAGGGCAAGGTAGACAAGCCAATGGAATTGGCTGAGTCTTGCAGAATGAAAACTGTAGTAGGTCCTCCTTAACCTGCATCAACCACATAGGGTCAGAAAATCAGTAGTAGCCTAATGCCAAGCCACAAGTCCTCTGTCATTCACCCCTCTTCGTCTGGAAAGGTAGACATTTTGTCATCACACATCATCACAAGAGGAAAGATGAATGCAGTACAGTAGGATATTTTGAGAGAGGAACCACATTCACGTTAATACAGTGTATTGTTATGATTGTTCTATTTTTATTATTAGTTACTGTTGTTAATCTCCTACTGTGCATACTTTATACATTAAACTTTATTATAGGTATGTATGTATTGGGAAGAAATTGTATAAATAAGGTTCAGGTAATATCCACAGTTTCGGGCACCCACTGGGAGGCTTGGAATGTATTCCCCCAGATAGTAGGGGGTGGGGAACACAGAGTTAATTATTGTCTTTTTAAATAGAATGTTTTAAATCTTAAATCCTTTAGAACCACCAGAAATGAGGTAGGTAGCATTTTGCTAGCATGTCTTTTCAAATATTTAAAGAATATTACGTACACTTATGTTGATTTAATGAAGTGATTCAGAAGGGTTAAGCAGAGTTTGGCATCTTCAAAATGGCGATTTTGCTTCTGATAACTTTCCAGAAAAATTAAATGTTATGAAGGATAAATTACAGTTTGATGCAAGTTGTCTTGTTAAAATGTCATTCCTCTTCCCCAGCAACCTACTTCCCGTCTCATTAAGCCAGTCGACTGGATATATCTAGACAATTATGATGGTGATTTACTACCTTAATGCTCAATTGTTACTGAGAGCTGAAGGGTGGGGGAAGGGAAATAACATTCCCACCTTCTGTGCCTCATGGAGAGATGATCAAGCTCTCAGCTGTAGCATTAAACACAGCAATAGAAAGCAGAGACACAGTAAAGCATTTTCACTGCTGTTACGAGCTGAGATATAAAATGAGATTTATTTGCAACAATCTGATAGAGAAAATTGAGTCCTGGGAATTGATGTCCCAGGAAGCCTTTCAAGTCAGACAAGAGTTACTATAGGACGTGAGTAACAGCAAAATACGAAAGAGTGGGGGGAGGAAAAAAAAACGAGCTTTGACATTTTCTGCGGCCATGGTTAAAGATAAAGGAATTGACTAGTTTGTACAATGTGAATTATGGTCACAATTACAGACTTCTCCTGATCCAGTCTCTCATAACAGTTGAATATCTTGGACCCTTAAATTGGTGCTGTGTCTCAGCCTTTTGCTTTTCTTTAAATACCGTTCTTCCACAGATGTGATGCCAATAAACAAAAATCTGTAAATGACTCTCTCCTTTTCCCAAAAGGTTTAATCCTAATAGATAGTTTCAAATAATTGTGTTGGTTCTTCTAGCATTTCATTTCTTCTAGCATTTTGTTTCTTAAATTTTCTGCAAATTACCATTGAAATTTAAGTTGATGATATAGCAATCCCCAGTTGATATTTTTATTTTTTTTAATTTATTTTTTAGAATATTTATTTATTTATTTTGAGAGGGAAAGTGGGTGTGCATGTGAGGCGGGAGTGGGGGGGGAGGAGAGGCAGAGGGAGAGAATCTTCAGGCAGATTCTGCACTGAGGATGAAGCCTCACCTGGGGCTGAATCGCATGACCCATGAGACAATGATCTGAGCCGAAACCAAGAGTTGGATGCCCAATAGACTGAGCTGTGCAGGTGCCTCCTCCCACAGTTGATATTTTTGAACCAGAGTGGAAATTAGAAGTTTATGTTAAATTTCATTTACTCAGGTATTCATTCTGCAGCCAATATTTGTCACAATTTTAATGTATGTCCGACATTGCTAGACTGTCTTCAGAAAGATATATGTGATTTTTCAACTTGTGTAATTTGGTTCCAGGATATATTTCAAGTTCATATTGATTTGTAAACTACCAGACGTCACAGGTAAAACTAAAAAAATGTGAAGTCTCATGAATATATACAGGGGATTTGACAGAATCAAGGATGACCCCCTTCCCTGAAGGGCTAACTTGAGTTCTTTTTAATAAGCAAGGTGTCTCACATTTCAGAACACCTGGCAATGGAAACCCAGTTTTTCTGATTGTCTCCTCTGTGTTCTACCGGAGATAATGCTACACAGCATTTACATAATACCCACACCTGTTTCAGCTGTTTGGGAGAGTAAGTTTTTCAAAAGTTATAGCAATCTAGACTCCCCCTTTTACTTACCTTGAGAGATTTGTCCCTAATCTATAGCTGCTTTTTTTTTTTAAAGATTTATTTCTTTATTTGAGAGAGAGAACATGCACGCATATGTGCATGAGCAGTGAGAGGGATAGATGGAGAGGGAGAAAGAGAATCCCAGGAAGACTCCAGGTTGAGCGCAGAGCCTGACCTGGGGCTAGATGCAGGGCTTGATCCCTGGACTCTGAGATCATGACCTGCACCGAAACTAAAAGTAGGATGCTCAACTGACTGAGTCACCCAGCAGGCCCTATGACTACTTCTATGAATGACCAGATAATTATTTCAAAAAGGAAAACTTTTCGACACCTTTATTACCATCTCTAGACAGAAATAAGGGTCATGGGGCACCTGGGTGGCTCAGTGGATTAGAGCCTCTGCCTTCAGCTCAGGTCATGATCTCAGGGTCCTGAGATCGAGGCCTGAGTTGGGCTTTCTGCTCAGCAGGGAGCCTGTTTCCTCTGCTCTCTCTGCCTACTTGTGAATTCTCTGTCAAATAAAAAAAAAAAAAAAGAAAGAAAGAAGGGTCATGGTAGCATATAAGGATGACTGGTACATTCAATCACAACTCAATACCTCATTTAAGGCAACAGGCATTGGCCAAATAGGTGGTTTCTGTTTTATCCCCAAAGAGAGTTGGTGTAAGAACTTTCCAAGCATTTCTTATTTTACTTGTGAATATGTGCAATTTATTTTTCTGAGACGAGTGCACATAGCTTTTGTGTAACCCATTTAAGGGCCACAGTTGGTTAATTTCACCTTTTTTCCCAAGAGAGGTGGAAAAAATAATTACTTATGTGGTGAGTGACAGTGATTCTTTGGCCCATAAAAGATAATTGGGCAAAAGTTTCCCAGAAGAGTGTCATTGACTTAAACATTCACTTCTGCATTGTATTTTTATTTGTCTGATTTTTGATTTATTATTCATGCTTAAATAAGACTCATAAGTTCAATTTTCTAACTAAAAATTTATAAATATTTTCTTTATTACCATTCATCTCTACATTTAAAGGATATATATTATTCCCTGCTTTCTTCCTCTCTACCCCAATTTTTTTCTCTTTCTATAGTGATATCACATTCACTATAATAAGGCAAAATATCTGCCATGCTTAAAACTATATGTTAAATTTTGGGGGTGCCTGGGTGTCTCAGTTGGTTAGGTGTCTGCCTTCGGCTCAGGTCATGATCCCAGGGTCCTGGGATCGAGTCCCACATCGGGCTTCCTGCTCAGCAGGGAGCCTACTTCCCTCTCCCTCTGCTTGCAGCTCTGCCTGCTTGTGCTCTCTCTCTGTCAAATAAATAAATAAAATCTTAAAAAAAAACTATATGCAAAATTTTAAAGAAAATGATTTTAGATTCCATCTAGAAAAAATACTCTGGATAGACATTCTTTTTTTACCTTATTGACTTTTTTTTTCTCCAAGCTTTTTATTTTGAAATAATTATGGACCTACAAAAAGTTGTGAAACTTATTACCTTGAGTTCCCTGTATTCTTTACCTATGTTTCCCTAAGGGTGACATCTTATATAACTGTAGTACAATATCAAAACCAGGAAACTATTACTTGGACTGTAGACTGTATTCCATTTTTACCAGTTTCTACATGCAGTCTCCTGCATGCACATGTGTGTATTGTGTGTGTACGTATGTGCTTATAGTTCTGTGTAGTTTGATCTCAGTTATGGATCTGTGTAACGACCACCACAATTAAGGTACAGAGAATGGTTCCATCAGCACAAAGGAACCTCTCTTGTTCTACCACTTTATATTCACATCCTCCCTCCCTCTGTGTCTTATGCCCAAACCCAGGCAACCACTGTCCTGTTTTCCATCTCTGTACTTTTGTCATTCCCAGGCTGTTTAATGGGAATAACACAGTGTCTGGCCTTTAGAGATTGACTTTTTTCACTAAGCATCATGTCCTTGAGGTCCATCCAAGCTGTTGCATGTATCAGTAGTATTTCATTGTAGAGATGTTCCAGAGTCTGCTCAACAATTACTCTTTGAAAGACATTGGGTTGTTTCTAGGTTTTTGCCATTTCAAGGCTGCTATGAACATTCACATACAGTTGACCCTTGAACAACATGGTGGGTAGGGAAGCTGACCCCCCCACAGTAGAAAATCCATGTGTAACATTCGACTCCCCCAAAACTTAACTACTGATAGCCTACTAATTGCTGATAACATAGTCAGTTAGCACATATTTTGTATATTAAATGTATTATGTAGTGAATTCTTACAATAAACTAGAGGAGGGAAATGTTACGAAAATCATAAGGAAGAGAAAATACATTTCCAGTACTGTACCATAAAGAATTCCTATGGAAGTGGACTAGTGCCATTCAAACCCATGCTGTTCAAGGATAAACTGTACAGGTTTTTAGGTATGTATGTGTGAACCTAAGTTTTTATTTCTCTGGAGTAAATGCCCAAGGGTATATAATTGCTGTGTTATGTGGAAAGTGTATGTTTAGTTTATAAAAAACTGTTGAACAGCTTTCCAGGGTAGCTATACCATTTTATATTTCCACCAGCAATATAGAAGGAATCCGATTTTTTTTCTGCATCCTTGCCAGCACCAGTCTTTTTTGGATAGGTAAATGAGTATCAAACATTGGAAGAAGTCACACAGAGGCCACATAGAGACTGAGCCAAGTGCATGCAAGGAGATACTTGGCTTGCATCTGAGCCTGAGACCACTTTTTCAGGAAGGTTGCCAGCAACATTTGTTGTAATATAAATTCCACGGGCCTTATCAGCCCGTAGCCATGTTATCAATTAGCAATGGTGGCAAACCCGACTATAGTCAGTAAGCACATGGGGCTATTTTCCTCCCATAACAAGAAGTCCAGAAGCCAACAGTTGTAGAGACTCAATGATAATGGTAGCTGTTGCTTCAGGAATCATGACCGCATTCCTTTGGGAGGAAGAGAGAAGGAGATAGGGCAGTGTTTATACTAGGAAGGAAAGTATTTACCCAAGAATATCACTAAGGTTTTCTGTTTTGGTCACATGGCCTTGAACACTATCTGTGCCCCACATTGCTGGAATATAGCAGGGAGTGAGGTCGTAAAGGCTGGTCGGGTCAAGCATTTACCATTGTCTGCCACCGGAACAATCCACATTAATGGTCAACTTTGACCAAGTGAAGGCTTCACCTGATGATGCATGGCCCATCCTCAAGTATTTCTAGGTGTTACTGCAGGAGTATCTCATTTGTGCTTATCAGCAAAGCCCCATTTCCATTTAGGATTACAGTGCTTTGGCAGGCCCCTGTGAAGTATGATGGTGTCTACAGGGCTCTGTCTTCCCCTAGGTCCCTGCCATAGTTTTCTTGCTGTTACCGAAGAACAGAACCCTCAGAGAAGTTGGGACTGCATTCTGTGCCAAAGTGGAGAACGAATTCATTCTTCCACTTGTGTGCTTCGTATTTCATTAAGCCCTTTCTGAATGTATTTCTTTGCTTTGGACTGAAGACCCTCATTCACTCTCCATTGGTTTTGAACTCATCCATGGCCCGGACAGGTGACTAGACATTGGCTATTTTTTCCACTGAGAGGTATTTTTCACTCTTGACAGTCACATAAAAGTATATCCTAGCTGCTCTCTCTGTGGCAAATCATCTTATGCAAATAGACAGCTGCGGGGGGGACTCTATCAGCCTCACCTAACTAATTAGGAATCTCAGTTAAAGCCCAGAAAGGACCGCCCATGTATACATACTCTCTCCGTTTTGATCCCTTTGTTAGTTCAGCTGGTCTACCTGGCTGGATCACTAACACTGCCCTTCCTCACTGCTCAGTGTTTGTTCCCCAGGTAACAGTGTTGGAATGAAAAAGGACTATTTTCCAATCAAGAATAAAGACCCAGTTAGAACCTTCCCAATTCCTGTGGGTCAAAGAAAGCTCCTATCTTAACTGCTACCTTCTTGACTTAGTACATACAAAAGTATTTGGGATTTGCATTAGTTAAGATGCCAGTGCCAGTTGCTATAACAAAGAGTCCAGTATAACTGTGGTATATGCAAGACAAGTTTATTTCTCTCTGGGCTCAGAGCTGATTGAACATCTCTACTATCTTGTTGCCTTTTATCTTATTGCTCTGCCATACTCAACAGGCAACCTTAGTCCCTCTGTCCAATATAGCTAGCTCTCACCATCATGTTCACACCTACCCAGTGAGAAGGGGCAAGAAGAATGGGGGAAAACACTCATTTCCTTTTATGGGCATGACAGGGAGTTACCCACATATTTTGGACTTAAATCCTATTAACCTGACCTTAATATCTTTGTCCCACTTAGCTATATGGGAGGCTGGGATGTGTGGTCTTTATCTTAGACAGCCACAAGCTTAGCTAGAGCTTCAGAACAGGATTATGGTTGTTGGGGAACAACTAGCAGAATCAAATACAATGTCCTCTAGCTTTGGGGCCAAGAAGGAGTGCTATAAAATTGAGGACAGTGGTTCCTAACTTGGGGCAATTTCTGGAGATAGCATGGTTTGCCTTAACTGGAGTGGTGTGTCTACTGGAATCTAGTGGGTAAATGCTGCTAAACATTCTACAACACACGAGGCAGTACTCCCCACTCTCCCAAACAAATAATCCAACCTAAAATGTCAGCAGTGCTGAGGTTGAGAAACCCTGCCTTGGGCGCAGATCTTTACAAAGTCTTAGCCTATCACATGTTAACCATGTCTTGGCTTTCATTTCTGCTTTTATAAGAAAATGTCTAAGACTAGTGTCCTCTTAGGTGAGGGGTTTTGTTTGTTTGTTTGTTTGTTTGTTTTTTAAAGATTTTATTTATTTGACAGAGAGAAACACAGCGAGAGAGGGAACACAAGCAGGGGGAGTGAGAGAGGGAGAAGCAGGCTTCCCGCTGAACAGGGAGCCTGATGTGGGACTCGATCCCGGGTCTCCGGGATCATGACCTGAACTGAAGGCAGTCGCTTAACCAACTGAGCCACCCAGGCGCCCCTTAGGTGCGGTTTTGATGATGCTCAGTGTGCTTTCACTAAATTAGAATTGGAGCTTGCTATGGTCTACACATTTATGCTCCCTCCACCCACTGCTGGCCCACAGCCCTAAATCCCTCAAATTCATATGTTAAAATCTTAATGCCCAATATGATGATATTTGGAGGTGGGAGCTTTGGGAAGTGCTTAGATTGTAAGGTTGGAGCCCTCAAGACTAGGATTCATGCTCTCATGAAACAAACCCACCCAACTCCCTTGTCCTTTCCGCATGTGAAGAAACAGCAAGAAACCACTGGCTGGGAACCCAGAAGAAGGCATCATCCAACCTTACTGGCACTTTGATCATAAACTTCTAGCCTTCAGAACTGCAAGAAATCAGTTCCTTTTCCTAATACGATACGCAATGTGTGGTACTTTGTTATAGCAGCACGAACAGACTGAGACCGAACTGTCAGACACCATTCATTCAGTCTGCCACAGGTCATGTTAACAAAGGAATGAAAATTGTCCACCCTTGTGTTTAGTTCCCCAGCAGCCACTAACCACCTGGCTTTAGGCCTGAAAAGGAAGATTCCCTTCTTTGGGTTTTCCCAAGCTATTTAATAATATATAATATACCACTAATCTAGAGGAAAGAAGGAAATCTATTCAATTAAGGACAAGTGTAATTTTGTTCAATTAATCATAGTCTTCTTAAGGGAAATAAAAATAATTTGTTTTTAGGAAGAAGGAACATATAATTATTTGGTGAGAGAGGAAAAACCACTCATTCATATATCATGTTTATGTTGAATGTGGTGAAATAGATTGCAGTTTTTTTTTGCTGTTAGTCTTACGCATGAAAAACTGTGTTAAATTTTGTCATTGCTGGTTCTGATAATCCACTTTGATGACAGATTAGACATGCAGTTTGGCTTTCCAGTACATAAATCTCAAATAATCAACGTGAGAGAATAGCATCAAACCCTCCAGAGAGGTTTCTAACATAAGATGATGACACTTGTTAATAAACTCAGGATTAGTGATGTAACTTGTCACTGGGTCAGCCTGAAGACATAGGGAAATATCCCATTTGTTACAGTGACCACTCAGAAGTTGTGTTCAGTAAATCTGGGAAATCAACTTCTGGAAATTCTCCCCTGGCATGATGATATACGATGTCTCAGCCATGCCTCATGGAAACCTTAGGTTGTTATTTAGTCATCAGACATTTTTTCTTGTGGGCAGAAGCACGAATATTATTCCTTGTTTCCTAGTTAACTACATCTGAAGGACTGTCTAGGTCCTTCATCGGACTTTACAGATAGACACCTCTCTTAAAATACCCATTTCACAGTGAATCACAAATGACTTTTGCATTTTTGTTCCTTTTCCACCCACTATTTTACTTTTCACATCATTTTTATTTCTTTTTCCAATTAGTGCAGACATTGAAGAGATTTTCATTTCTTATACTTTGTTGCTCCTTTGACATCTAGTAGATTTTCTTCCCTCCATAGAACATCGTTATGTTTTTTTGTGTCTTAGCTTTGCTTAAAACTGTTGTTATTAAGCACGCTCCTGGAGTCATAATTATACTTATCACCATTATGAGATTGTGTGCAATTGTTCTTAATTATAGAATACAAAAGAATTTGAAACACAAAAGAAGAGAAAAGAAAAGATCTGAATTTTATGTGATTAGGAGATATTTAGGTAGGGAAATAAGTGCACATATATACAATAAAACAATATACATAACTTTAATTTGGTGCATCTGCTGATATTTAGTAGAGATCATCTAAAGCAGAATGTATTTGATAAAGGGAATAAAGCAATAAAGGAAAACTTGTTAATATCTCTATTTGTAAAGTGGAAGGAGCATAGCCTCAGGCATCCAAGATAAAGACCTGAGACCCTAGTCAGCCTTCACCATTTGTTGGCTGGGTGCCTGTAGGCAAGATATTTTAACCATGTTCAGCTTCATTTTCCCTATGCATAGAAGGGGGTTGTGATATCTTCCTTTTAAGAGTGTTGTGAGTGTTTAATTAAACAAATTCACGTATAAAGCACCCAGCTCCCT
The DNA here is from genome assembly GCA_004023965.1 of Spilogale gracilis. Taxonomy (NCBI): domain Eukaryota; kingdom Metazoa; phylum Chordata; class Mammalia; order Carnivora; family Mephitidae; genus Spilogale; species Spilogale gracilis. The sequence continues at coordinate 39,169 of PITA01000617.1, forward strand.
GCCATCGCAGTGTCAGAGTTCTTGGCTTAGAAACAACAGAAACCAACATTGCTAAATTTAACAGAGTAAAGCAGATCTATTAGAATGATTCTGGATACTGCACAGAATCAAGGAAGAAATGAACAGTCCAATTTCAGAACTGGGAGACTTTTGTCATCTCAGCAGCAGGAAGTTCTGACTATTTTCTGGGTGCTGTCATTTTCAGGATGAGTGGAATCATCTCCAACCAGTCTCAGTTCTGGTCAAGACCTAAATTCCTAGGACAGAGATGCTTATTGTTTTAGATTAGGTCACCTCATTTTTTGAAGCCTGGGAAGTTGGGTTAAGTCATTGGCAGCCTCACCAGAACCATAAAGAAAGTGGGGATAACTCCTGAAAGGAAAGAGGGAAGTGGGAATAACATTCCTGTATTTGGAGAAGATGAAACATAGATTTCCACTATATTAGCACATAGTAGGTGTTCAGTTAATGTTCATTTCCTTTTGGTCAGCTATTTATTTTATTTTATTTTTAAAAATATTTTATTTATTTATTTATTGCAGAGAGAGAAAGAGGGACCAAGGGTAGGGAAGAGCAGGAGAGGGAGAGGGAAGGAAGAATCTCAAGCAGATTCTGCCCTGAGTGCGGACCCTGTTGCAGGGCTTGATCTCATGACCCTGAGATCATGACCTGAGCTGAAATCAAGAATTGAATGCTTAACCCACTGAGCCACCCAGGCACCCTGGTCATCCATTTAAACCCTTTCTGCTTATACTTCCATTTAAAACTTGCAGTGTGTGTGTGTGTGTGTGTGTGTGTGTGTGTGTGTGTGTGTGTGTTTAACATTATGGTTTCTAACAGTTGGTATTTTTAATAGTGGGTAAGCTAAGACTGTTATATTCCTTTCCCCCCTCCCATGATTGTCTTCTGTCTCATTCTTGACTTGCCATTATTCAATGAAGACTTTGGTGTCTGGCTCATGGCCTTCTTTTCTACTCTGAAACCTGTCATCAGCTTGGTTGAATTCTACATTCAATTCAAGAAGTGGCCACCCACTTCTCCAGGACTGGCCTCTCACTTTGTTAACCCTTACATTGTCAATAACCTTTATCCTCCACTTCTACCTCAGCCATTTATTCCCCAAATTATCTAGAAAATCACCAATATATACATCATTTTTACTGATCACCAGCATCCTCCAAGCCTTCTAGCTTGTTTCTCAACTACTGTCAGTATGCATTTTACCATGTATTAGCTCTTCCTATCATCTTTATACAGCTTGGATTTCATGCTCCAATGTTCCAGTCACTTTCCAGCCCATTGTTGCCTGAATTGTTCATGTTTCACACTTGGCCTGGAAAATCAGCGTCTCTGGATGAGCCTAGTAGCACCTGGCTACAGAGAACCTCATGGGAAAATGACAATCATCAGGCTCAAATGGTCCCTTACATAGTATTATATATATTATATATAAATTGTATATATATGTAAAAAATATAATATAGTCTAGTAATCCCACATGTCTCTCTGGTCATTTCCTGTTTCCAGTCTCTATATTAAATTGTTCTGTTAAAATACTTTTTAAAAATTCATGTCATGTTGATTTGGCTCTGAAATATCTCTTAAAGCCATTGACTTTTTTCTATCCTCATTATGCCCCCCCCCCAGTCTAATCCACTATAATCTCATGCTTGGATTACTACAGTGACCTCCCATCTGGTTTCTATACGCCATCCTTTTTTCCCTCTCTTCCCTAGTGTATACAAGGTGATCTTTTAAGACTCTTCTGTGGCTTTCCCTTTTCTTTAAGATAGACTTAAGAATCTGCAATGTGTCCTATGAGGCCTAGTAAAATCTAGCCCACACCTTTCCTCTTTCTTTCTTTTCCCATCCTACATTCTTCCTCCCTCCCTCCCTCCTTCCCTCCTTCCCTTCCTTTCTTTCTTCCTTTATTCTCTCTTTCCTTAAGCATCTTTATTAACAGATGCTTGCTGTTCGTTGATGTTTTTGTAAAAATCAAGTTGTAAATTTTGTTTCTTTAAAGATTTATTTTTCAAGTAATCTCTACACCCAATGTGGTGCCAAAACGCACAACCCTGAGGTCAAGAGTTACATGCTGAGCCAGCCAGGCACCCCCACGTTATAAACTTTTATTACAAATTAAAAGTGAAGCTCTTAAAAATATTTTTTTGTTTGCAGATTTCATTTATTTGAGAGAGCGAAAGAGAGCATGAGCTGGGTGAGGGGCAGAGGGAGAAGCAGACTCCCTGCTGAACAGGGAGCTGGATGTCGGGCTCAATCCTGGGACTCTGGGATCATGACTGAGCCACCCAGGTGTCAGAGGTCCTTAAAAATCTTAAGGTGATTATATATGAAACGATTTAAAAATTGTTTAAAGGTGTATTGAAAAAAATTGGCTTTTTTTTTTAAGACTGTGTTTGTCCTTACTAAAAAGAAACATCTTTAGGTAAAAATAATAAAACCCCATGCTGCATAGATAATGCAGATCGTTATCTGGTCATTGGGCAAAGAGCAAGCACTTAAGGTCTTCAGCTCCATCCTTTTGTGCATTTCTTATTGCTGGAATTTCATATTCGTTTCCTCCTGTTATATGAGTAAACCAGATGATAGTATAGAGGTAGTATAGTGGGTGAGCCAGTAATATTTACTCAGTTCTGCCCTGTTCAGTCTCAGGAGCAGACAAATTCTCAGCTGGTGGTTTGTCTGCTTTTGTATTTTTGCCATCGCATAGCGTGGGGTTTTCTGGGTGTTTGTGTGGATAATCGAAGTTGCATTAGTGCTGATGTTGAGGTGGTGTTGACCCATCTCCTCTGTTTCCCTGTCTTCTTCTTGCCGTCCTCTTTAGGTTGTCTTTGGCAAGGAGGACCCTGCGGAATTGTGGTCTATAATCCTGATACATCCGGTCTCACTGTGCCTTGTTCTTCCACACCCAGCTTGTCACTCCCTGCACAAGAGGGTTGACGCCCATGGAGTCTCCATGTGTGCTAAGTTGAGAACCGATCCATAGGTTCCTTCTTTCCCCACTGTCACTATTCTGGTACTTCTTCGGGTAATTGTGTGGAGGACCCCTATGGAGCCGACAACATGGTTAATGGTTACCATCCGGTGTGTATTTATAGCTTTGTACCGGAGCTCCACCAAAGCCCTGTCACGTTTCCCTTTTCCCCTTCAACAATGTCAAGCTCTAAGTCTCTCTATCTCAAACACTGTGAAGGGACTTTTTGGAGTTATTCTTGTTTATGGTATGCAAATATATCTCCTCGGTGTCATTCCTGTTGATGAAACCATACCAATTTCTTTTTTTTTCTCAAGCTTTTATTTTTTTTTTTTTTAAGATTTTATTTATTTGACAGAGAGAAACACAGCCAGAGAGGGAACACAGCAGGGGGAGTGAGAGAGGGAGAAGCAGGCTTCCTGCGGAGCAGGGAGCCCGATGGTGAGGCTCGATCCCGGGAATCCGGGATCATGACCTGAGCCGAAGGCAGTCGCTTAACCAACTGAGCCATCCAGGAGCCCCTGTGATTATTATTTTAAAACTTTGGATTGAGTCCTCAGAAATACCTAGGTCATCCCCCAAATTAACAAAGAAGTACCACCCAAATAGAAAACTTGAAAGTAGCTAATCACACATAGTTTTAGAGTTAGCCTTCCCCATATTTATGTGGACCTGTGTTCATGATATATTTTTTAAAATGTTAATATATATGATATATATTTTCTGCTACTAAGAATATTTTGAGGTTATGTAATGCAATCAAATATATTGCTATTTAGTGATGCTCCACAAAAATTCCATGCCTTGGGGCACGTGGGTGGCTCAGTTGGTTGAGCGGCTGCCTTCAGCTCAGGTCATGATCCCGGAGATCGGGGATCGAGCCCCACATCCGGCTCCCTGCTCGGCAGGAAGCCTGCTCCTCCCTCTCTCACTCCCCCTGCTTGTGTTCCCTCTCTGGCTGTGTTTCTCTCTGTCAAATAGATAAAATCTTTTTTTTAAAAAAAAATTCCATGTCTTTCAGGTGCTATTTATACTATTGCTGGGAAGCTGGTTTGTGTTAACATGTCTACTTTGCAGATGAGATGTGGATGAGACATTCCTGTGGTGATTCAGTATCAGATGCAGACTGCTTTAAGCACCTATCTATTTCTGTTTGGTTCTCTGACTTTATCAATAGCTTCACAACAACTCCCAAAATTGTATGTTAGTCCAGACTTATGCCAAAAAAGGAAAAGGAGGAGGTGATAGATGCTAACAGGGAAGCACACTTTATCATGTATTTCAGTAGAATTCTGAGGACTGGAATTAGAAATGTATTATAATCCTTTATAAATAAAAAATTGTGTCTGAGTTGAATCCTCAGGTAACAAACATATTTTTTTATTCATTGACTTGAAACGAATGAAAGGGGTAGAAGTTAGAAACGAAAAAATATAATTGGTATTTCCGTAAAATACAATAAATACTAGATATCACAAGAACAAAAAAGGCTGAAGAAGAGAATGTTTTTTAGACTGAGAAACCAAGAGGATGGTGTCAGAAGAGATTCTGAGTGATGATGCCCAGAGAGCCCACTGAAAGAAAGTACTAGTAATTATTAGTAATTATGAAGTGACAACATTGTTCTGTATGTTTTATTTAGGATGGACTCATCTCATGCTTGTGAATAACCTCCTGTGTATGTTATTTTCCCCATTTTTTGAATAAATTTTAACCTGGAAAGTTTAATAGCTTACTCAAGATCACTCAGTTATTGGTACAGCCAGAATAGTCTAACTGTAGTTAAACATGATGCTAGATTGTCAATCTCAAACTTATTTTTAGAGTCTTGCCTTAAATAGCAGACTAAGTCTTCACTTTGACTGAAAAATATTCATGTTTTAGTTTGTCACCTCCTGAGCAAATTTTTTTCGACTGATTTACTCTGTCTCTGTTCTGCAGAATGGAAAAAGATACTTTTCATAGTTTTGGTTAAGGATCATCTACTTTATATTCATTTATTTTAAATTAATGTAGTCTAGGGGTTAGTCTAACAAATTAACCAGATAAATTAATATTGTCAGTCTTAAAAATAAGAAAATAAATTCTGGGCTATTTTTTTCCACTGGTAGATTATGTTGAGACCTGTAAATATTTTCTCCTTAATGCCGTAACTTAAGCAAATTATGAGTACTACTTCCCAGAGGAGACTGATTATTATTCCTTATAGTATTGGCATCTGTTTCACTTTTTAAAATAATTCATATATCTCACCTCAGATATCACCACTTCCTTTTCCATATCTCTATGTATTATATGTTACATGCTGTTCTGAGACCCACTACTGCTTACTTGAAATAACATATTTATAGATTTCATGAAACATTGGGTTCAGCTACTTTAAAAAGAGAAAAACACAGTAGTCTGTTAAGGAGACTAAATGATGTACATTTTGCATTGAAAACAAGTGGTTATTTTTTTCCTAAGATCAGGAACAAGATAAAGATGCTCACTTTTGCCAGTTTTATTCAGTATAATATTGGAAGTCTGGGCAATAACAAGTAAGGAGGAAAAAGAAATGAAAGGCATCCAGGTTGGAAAGGAAGAAGTAAAGCCATCACTATTTGAAGATGACTTGATATATACCTCCCTAAAAATACCACAAAAACAAAAACAAAAACAAAAAACTTGTTAGAACTAATAAATGCATCAGAAAAATTGGAGGATACAAAACCAATATATAAAAATCTTGTATTTCTAAACACTAATGACAAACTACAAGAAAGAGAAGTTTCTTTTTCTGGTTCCTTTATGCTTTTTAATTTTTTTATTTTTTATTAAAATTCAATTAATTGGGGCACCTGGGTGACTCAGTTGGGTAAGCGACTGCCTTCGGCTCAGGCCAGGATCCTGGACACCCGGGATCGAGTCCCACATGGGGCTCCCTGCTTGGCGGGAAGCGTGCTTCTCCCTCTCTCGCTCCCCCTGCTTGTGTTCCCTCTCTGGCTGCGTTTCTCTCTGTCAAATAAATAAAATCTTTAAAAAATTTTTTCAATTAATTAACATATAGTATATTGTTAGTTTCAGAGTTAGAGGTCACTGATTCATCAGTCTTATATAATACCCAATGCTCATTACACCACATGTCCTCCTTAACATGCATCACTCCGTTACTCCATCCCCCATCTCTGTCCCTCTCTAGCAACCCTGTTTGTTTCCTATAGTTAAGAGGCTCTTATGGTTTTTCTTCCTGTCTGATTTCACCTTGTTTTATTTTCCCCTCCTTTCCTCTATGATCCTCTGCTTTATTAAATTCCACAGAGGAGTGACATCATATAATTATCTTTCTCTGATTGACTTATTTCACTTAGCATAATACCCTGCAGTTTCATCCATGTTGTTGCAAATAGCAAGATTTCGGGTTTTTGATGGCTGAGTAGTAGTCCCTAGTATATACATAGCACGTCTTCTTTATCCATTCATCTGTCGATGGACATCTGGTCTCTATAAGAAAGAGAAATTAAGAAAACAGTCCTGTTTACTATAACATGAAAAAGAATAAAATACTTAAGAGTAAATTAAACCAGGACTTATATCCTGAAAATTATGACACTGATGAAAGAAATTGAGGAAGAAAGAAATAAATGGAAAGATACTTCATACTCACAGATTACAAAGTTTAACTGTTAAAAAGTCCACACTACCCAAAGCAATCTACAAATTCGCTGCAATTCATATTAAAATTCCAATGACATTTTCACAGAAATAGAAAAAAAAGTCTAAAACTTGTGTGGTATCACGGATGACTTAAACAGCCAAAGTAATCTTGAAGAAAAGGAACAAATTTGGAGGCATCATGCTCCCTGATTTCAAATTATATTTCAAAGCTGAGATAGTCAAAATAGTACTATGTCAGCATAAAAACAGAAATAGTTCAAGGGAACAGTATCAAGACCCAGAAATAAATCCATGCATATTTGGTTAATTAATTTATGAAAGGAGCCAGGAATACATAATGGGCAAAGGACAGTCTTTTTAATAAGGGGTGCTGGGAAAACTGGACAGCCAAATACAAAAGAATGAACCTGGACCAGTAGCTTAAACCATACACATAACTGGCTCAGAATGGTTTAAGGACTTAAATGTAAGACCTGAAACCATAAAACTCAGAAGAAAACACGTAAGTTCCCTCCTTGACATTGGTCTCAGTGATGATTGTTTGGATTTGACACTAAAAGCAAAGGCAGCCAAAGGAAAAATGTATAAGTGGGACCCATCAAACTAAAAAGCTTCTGCATGGCAAAGGAAACCATCAACAAAATGAAAAGACAACCTACTACATGGAAGAAAATATTTGCAAATCATGGTTGTGATAAGGGACTAATATCCAAAAATATGTAAAGAACTTGTACAACTCAATAGCAAGAAAAAAATGTACAAAAATTCTGATTAAAAACTGGGCAGAAAATGTAAATAGAGATTTTTCCAAAGAAGACATACAGACGGCCAACAGATACATGAAAAGATGCTCTACCTTAGTAATCACCAGGGGAGTATAAATCCACAATGAGGTATCACCTTACATCTGCTAAAATGTCTATTATCGGGGCGCCTGGGTAGCTCAGTTGGTTAAGCGACTGCCTTCGGCTCAGGTCATGGGATTGAGCCCTGCATGGGGCTCCCTGCTCAGCGGGAAGCCTGCTTCTCCCTCTTTCATTCTCCCTGCTTATGCTCCCTCTCTAGCTGTGTTTCTCTCTGTCAAATAAATAAATAAAATATTTTTTAAAAATGTCTATTATCAAAAAGACTTGACATAACAAGTGTTGGTGAGAATGTGGAGAAAAGGGAACCCTTGGGTACTGCTGGTGGGAATGGAAATTGATGTAGCCTTTATGGAAGAAAGTATCAAAAAATCAAAAATAGAACTACGATATTATCCAGCAATCCCACTTGTGTGTATTTATCCAAAGAAAACAAAAACAGTAACTTAAAAAGATATACACCCCCATTAACACAGGGCAGCATTATTTACAATAGCCAGGACATGGAAGCAACCTACATGTCCAGTGATAGATAAATGGGTAAAGAATTGTAGTACACACACACATAAACACTCACAGTGGAATAATAAAAAAGCTACAAAAAAGAATGAAATCTTGCCATTTGACAACATGGATTGACCTTGAGGGTATTATTATGCTAAGTGAAATAAGACAGACAGAGAAAAATAAGTATTGTATGATCTCACTTATATGTGGAATCTAAAACCAAGGTACAAAGAACAGATTGGTGGTTGCCAGGGTTGGGGTTAGGAGAAGTGGGTGAACTGTTTTAGGTTTTGTTTTTAGTTTATTTATTAATTTATTTTATTTGAGAAAGAGAGACAGACATAGAGCAAGCATGCTCACGCATGTGGTTGGGGAAGGGACTGATGGAGAGGGAGAGGCAGACGCCCCACTGAGTAGGGAGTCTGACTAGACTGGTCTTGATTCCAGGACCTAACGATCACAATCTGAGGCAAAGGCAGTCAGCTGGCTCACTGAGTCACCCAGGTATCCCTGTTTTCGTTTTTAGAGTAAATAAGCTGAATAATTCTAAAAAGTGCTTAATTTTAGTCAAGATCACCTAGGAGGATGATGTTTGTATGGGTCTATCTGGCCTATAGTGGAGGAGTACCTATCCTGTCTACTTTAATAACAGCCTCCCATTCTGAGCCCCTATGCCAGGAGGATTTGTCTAAGGTTGTACTTTAATTCTCTGAACACCCCACTCACACAGCATCACTTTAAATCCACCACCTGGCCAATGACCGATCAACTTTCCTGTCGTCAACAAAGTGAGACAGACTTTGGCCACTTGAACTGAAAAGTGCTAGTGGGCTGGAATGGACCATATCAATTCTGGGCATAAAGAGAAAGTGGGTCTGCAGGAAGAGGTGGAGATTTAGAACAGGGAGAGCTAAGAAAGGAGATCTTGTGACCACAGGAGGTGGCAGAGAGAAGTGGTGCAATGGTCCCTGAGGCCTCCTGGTGACCAGCTTGCTTCCTTCTGATGGAAGGTCTCATACAATAATCCCTGGGTATTTGAATTGCTTTGGTGGGTTTCTCTTTCCTGTAGCAGAAAATCTCAAATACAATTATGACTACCTAAAGACTTCCCAGATTTGGCAGTATATGGATGTGGTAGATTTTCAGGGCTCCTGAGAGGATCAGGCAAAGATACTGTAACATAGTCGTTGGGAGGTCAAGTTCTCTAGGTACCTTGCTCTGGTAGAAATCCTAGTTCTGCAATTTACTGCTTGTGTGGTTGTGGACAATTTAACTTCTTGATGCTTCGGTTTCCTTGTTTGTTTGCAAACAAGGATAATGATATTTTTCTACATCACAGTTTGTTCTGAGGATGAAACACATGAAGAGAGTGTACTTGGCATGTAAGTTTAAGTATCCAATGAGGATTAGCTGTTACCTTGGTGAGGCCTTGATTTTACACACATGCACTCATACATATGCACATATATGTACATATATACAAACATGATAATGTGTATGTACATGCCTCTAATATAAACAAACCTACAATAAAATATAGCTTATATGTATGTATGTGTGTATATATGTAAACATGTAAAGAAATGTACACACACACACACATATTATCCAGCTCAAGTCTGAAGCTCTGTGCTCCTATGACTCTTTGCCCACATTTATATTATAATCTTCATCATCCTGCATTACAGCCTACTTAGGTATCAATTCTCTCAATACCTGTGAGCCTCACAATTCAGGCAATTACCATCTTTGTTCTCTTATCCCCCAGTGCTTTGTGTCTGGTACTGAGGGTGTTTCTGGGCTCACAGCAGATTGATGTTGGATAAGGTGGATGCTAGATGATACTTCACTATTAGATTATCATCCCTTTAGCTTGACACTTGGCTCTCTGTTAAATTCACATGCCCCTAAGTGACTTAACACTTGATGCTGTTGTATTATTTACTACTTAGAGGAAATGAATTTCAAAGTCCTTGCCGAAAGTGGGCTTTGGCAAAAGTGTAAGAGAGAGATTTTAGGAGTCTGGATGTCTGCGAGCGATCAGCAAGTGAAGCATGTGAGATTCGTGTTCTTGGTTCTTTTGCAGTTCTCATAGTAACGTTTCTCCTCCCAGCTCGATTTATGTGATCAGCAGTGGCTGCGTGGTGTTATCCATTACTGCTTTCAGCTTCGTTGTAGCGAAGAAGGACTTGAATGGTCACATTTCATTAGTTTGCTGGGGCTACGATAACAAAATTCCACAGTCTTATGGCTTAAACAACATCACTGTATTTTCTCATAGTACTGGAGACTAGAAGTCTAAGATCAAGATGCCTGTCTTTCTGGGTTGCAGAGTTGCCTTCCTGCTGTGCCCTTACATGGCTTTTCCTCTGTGCGCACACGGAGGGAGAGAGAAAAAGGAAAAGAGAACTTCCTGGTATCTCCTCCTCTGCTTAAAAGGACACCAGTGCTATTGGAATAGGGCCTCCTCTGTGCTACAGACTGAATGTGTGTGGCTTCCAAATTTCATATGTTGAAGTCCAAACCCCCAGTGTGATGGTATTAGGAGATAGGGCCTTTGAGAGGTGATCAGGTTTAGAGGGCAGAGCTTTTACGGATGGGATTCGTGCTCTTATAAAAGAGACTGCAGAGAGCTTCCTTGCCTCTACTGCTGTGTGAGGTTATGGGGAGACTACAATCACCTATGAAACGGAAAAAGGGTTGTTACCAGGCACTGAATCTGCCACCGCCTTGATGTTGGACTTCCAAGTCTCCAGAACCGTGAGAAATAAATTTTGTTGTTTGCAAGCTACCCAGTCTGTGAAATATTGTTGTAGCAGTTCCTCTCACCTCATTTAACCTTAATTAGCTCTTTAAAGACCTATTCCATTGGGAGCTAGAGCTTCAACATATGAACCTTGGTGGAAGGAAGACACATTTCTGTCCCTAACACGTGTTAATCCCAGTTGGAAACCTCTTTTAATTAAGAGTTTGAATATGTGTATCTAAGAGGCCCACATTTTATATTCTGCATCCCTCTTTCATCAAAATCGAAGTCGAGGGTTGGGTGTCTCTAGCCTATAGATGAGTAACAGAAAGAAGTGATAGTTAAAATGAGATCCTTGCAGTCTCATGGGTACGGGCTGGAAATGCAGAAGCCAATACACTGTAGGTCAGCCTCAAGTGGGAAGACCGCACAGTATAGATTCATGTTTTCCCATGCAAACTTGGAAGAGTCCAGATGTGCAGAGTCCAACTCCAGCTGGAATCCATGGAAGAGGTAGGATGTCCCAGAGTTGTATCAGGCCTCTGAAACAGATCTATCAGCCTGAGGAGCCACGGGGCTTCTTTTAGGACTGGGAAACATAGCAGGTGAGCTGAGAGGCATGTGAAACTCTCCATCTGAAAGGGCAGAGCAGGGAATGTGCCAAAGAAACAAAGGGATGGAAATGGCATGATAGGAGGATGGAGTCAGGGGGCTGAGGTCAGCCTCTGAACTAATTTTGGGAACACTAAGTTCTCCTCTTACGTGCAGCTTGGCAGACAGGCTGCACTGGGGGCTTGTTCCTAAGTACCTAGAGCTGGCCTTACACCATTCGAAAAATTTTAGCAGATAAAAGCAGTTTCATTAAGTTTCAGGCATTATACCCTTCCATGGTACTTCCTGGTGAAATGTCCAAGCTAAATGATCTCATCCAGGAGTAATGCTAACCCTACTCTTACTAATGATCTCTTTCATCATGAAAAGCGAATTTTTTTAGTGAGGATTTTTATGTGTAAATTATGCTACCTTCTAGTTAACCTTGTAATATACTAGTGGATATTAACTCTAGTTATCATTCTTTGTAATATTTCTTAGTTATTCCTTTAATTTATGAACATTACATCCTCAAAGGAGCCTTCTCTGACCTTGGATACCCGCATGGGATGAAAGCCCTCAGTTATGCCCTCTCTTAGCAGCTCATACTTCTCCTTTATAGGTCTTCCCACTATTGCAATTACATAATAATTTCATGATTAATTGTTTAATGTCTGCCTTCCTTGCCAGATTATTTCCCCAATGAAAGTATGGACCAGGTCTATTTTAATCATGGCTATATTCAATCCTGGTTCTTGCCCATAACAATAAATTCTTTTTAAATGAGTTATTTCATTCACTCATTTATTCATCCATTAGCTCATGTACTGAGTGTTCGCAAGCCATAGGATCTGTGCTACAAACAGGGAAACAGAAGTTCATGTGATAGTGTCTGCATGCAAAGAGTTCACAATTTGGTACAGAAAGATCGTAACCATTGAGATGAAAGTTCTTTTTGAGAACCTGATGAAACAAGTCCTCCCTCTTCCCAGAAGCTACATATTTAAAATAGACTTTGTATTTATCTTGCTATATTCACAGAGTCCTGGTAGCCTGTTCACTGTCTTCCTAAAATTCCCTGAATTCCACAGTCAGGATCTTTCCATCAAACAGACTTAAAGACACATACAAGGTAAGGAGAGGAATAAAAGAGGGTATCAGCTTGTCCTGCTATGGATCAGGAAAGGTTTTCACTGGAAGAGATGCTGGAGCCATGTTTTGAATAATATGATTTTACTGGGAAAAGTAAGAGTGTTAGAGGTCGCAAAGATGGAGAAGCATGGAAGTGGGAATGAACATACCATTTCAGGGAATTGCAAGTACCTTGTAGAGATGACACTGTGTGATTGGGAAAAAGTTTGGTGGGTGAGGGTTGAAGAAGGTGGTCAGGAGAGGGCTCTAGATGTGAGAGGACTTTGCTCTATCCTGTGCTTGATGGGGAGAGATTGCAAGGTTTATTCTGGGAATGATAGGATCAGATTTGTAGTTTAGAAGGAGCCCTCTGGTGGTAGTGTTGAGGGCAGATCCAAGTCCGAGGTCCTTGAGGCTGGTAGAGATGAGCTATGGTCATTGGAGCAATAGGGTTTGTGCGAGTGTGCCGGTAGAGTGATACTTAGGAAGGAGAATCCGTAGGATTTTGTGGCTGATTGCATGGGACTGTGGGAGAGAAGGTAGGAATAAACTCTTAAGTTTTTGTCTTAATCGAGAACATGATGGGCAGCCTTGGCTTCCTGACAGTCTTTTTGTTATGAATGCCAATTCAACAAAATAAAAGTGTTCACAGAACACATTTTTTCCCCATTCAAATGAAAGAGGCCTTTGTAAATGATAAAAAGTACATTCCTTACAACTTAGATTACCTGAATAGATTGGATAGAAGAATGTCAGGAGGAAATTAGCCCTGCTTTTTAATCATGAATGTCCTATCTATGGAGCCACATTGAGGCAGCTTTCTTATCTTTCTTCTTGAGATAAGAGCAAGAGCTGTGTGGGGAACCCAGGTTGGCTGTGGCAAGTTACTCCTCGCTGCCTAAAGACTTCTGGGGGAAAGGTGACAGTTCATTTATGGACCCACTAAATGGGAGGCACTTGGTCCAGTGTGTTGTATAAAGAGGAGTCCTGCAAATATTAAACCATAACTCTGAATTATAAATAATTTTTCTATAAATCTGGAATCTTGAGTATTTTAAATCTTAACCTGTAATAAAAATACCTGTGAAAGTTACAATCCACTTACAATCAGCTGCAGTTTCAAACCTCATATGTGGTTGACCTTTGAACAACATGGGTCTGAACTGCATGGGCCCATTGATATGCAGATTTCCCACTAAATACAGTATAGTATTGTAAATGCATTTTCTTTATGATTTTTAAAATAATTCCTTTCCTCTAGTTTATTATAAGAAGACAGTAAATAATACAACATACAACATATGTGTTAATTGGCCATTTATGTTATTGGAAATGCTCTCTGGCCAAGCATAGGCTATTAATTATAATCAAAAGTTATATGTGGATTTTTGACTGCATGGGGGTCAGTGTCCCTAACCCCTGCACTGCTTAAGGAGCAACTGCAGTAGGACAATGAGCTTTCAACTAACTTTTTTTTTTTTTTAAGATTTTTATTTATTTATTTAATAGAGACAGAAAGAGAGAGAGAGCACAAGCAGGGGGAGTGACAGGCAGAGAGAGAAGCAGGCTCCCCACTAAGCAGAAAGCTCGACATGGGGCTTGATCCCAAACCCTGGGATCATGACCTGAACCAAAGGCAGACACTTAGCCAACTGAACCACCCAGGCATCCCCAATGAACTTTTTTTTTTTTTTTTTTTTTTTTTTTAATTTTATTTATTTATTTGACAGAGAGAAACACAGCGAGAGAGGGAACACAAGCAGGGGGAGTGAGAGAGGGAGAAGCAGGCATCCCACAGAGCAGAAAGCCCGATGTGGGGCTCGATCCCGGGTCTCCGGGATCATGACCTGAGCCGAAGGCAGTCGCTTA